>JAHWFO010092904.1:0-15526 GCA_023313115.1 Rhysida immarginata | reverse complement strand
TACTTATTATTTAATTACTTTTTACTTTTTAATTAATAACTATTATTCATTTTTGAATATGGAAGTCAACTTTGAAATGTGCAATGGAAACCCCTATTTTTAATGGTATTTTCAGATTGTACAGATCCTTTGAGTAATCTTTTATTCTTGGTGTTGTTTGGATTTAAAGAAAAGGCAAAAATTGTTCATCAATACCGACTACAAATGATGGATTGGTCAAGGAGAACCAGTTGAATGGTCCCCTAAATCCCCAGATCTAACTCCTCTCAACTTTTTTCTTAAAGATACAGTTTACAGAAGTGGACCAGGAACACCTGAGGATATATCATTAGAATTAGTTGAAATTATTATTATTATTATTAATCTCAACGTTGAAATTATTATCGAGTATTATTATTAATAATTTCAATAATTCCAATAATTATTTATTATTTGTATTAAAAGAACTAAAACATCTACATTAGAACCAATTATCCCAAAGCCTCATATATGGCTTGTATGGGACAATAAGATAAATTACAATAAATACAGGTAACTAATAAAAACTAAAAACTTTCTCCACACTACAAACATCATTGATAATATCACTTGACCAGCAACAAATACACTACCAATGTAATTAACAATATTTTTTTCATCTACGAGGGGCGATTGATAGATAAGGTCTCCATGGCTGTAACTTTTTTATTTGTTAACCGATTTTCAAAATTCTTTTTGTATCTTATACTCACATTTGTCCTCTATGTAATGCACTATTCACTTTTCGACATAGTCCCCATCCCTTTCCACGCATTGCGCCAACGCGTGACTAGTTGGGTGAACCCGTCGGAGAGGAATTCTGGAGTTGAAAGAGCTTAATGCTAGAATCCATTTCGGAACAACAACAATAATAATAATTGTAGCAACCACAGGGAATAACCAGCAGGTAGAGCCCCTTGTTGTCCCCCAACAGGCCAAAGTCCAAAACGGGGTTAATGAAAAATACATATAAAATTGAATGATAAACTAAATAAAATCGAAGGGGGAAAAAAGCCAAGTCGATTAAGAAGGGAGAAAGAAAAAGACAAAAACAAGAAAAACAAAGGAAAAGCTGAGTCAAGAAATTGATTTATGCTACAGATAAAAATAATTAAAGGAATAAATTTTTTTAAAAAAGTAAAAAGGTAATGTACTGATGAAATGGCGCTAAGAGAGAAGTGAACAGAGATGAATAATAATAATAATAATAATAATATTCCTCGTGTGGTCGTGCGAGGGGGCAACATCTTAGGGTGATGGCCCTAGTTAACAGGTCTGATCTACTCTACCCTTACATTAATTTAAGGGTCCAGATGACCCAATAGGGCTGATGAGCTGATTACTTTAGCCAAGGGCCTGCTGATGATGGAGATGGCTAACAGGACCACCCTTATTGGTAATCACTATGACTGGTGCTAGTGCATTATTTGATACCGGCTCGATGTCACCCGGGTTACCAAGGTCCGCATTCGTGGGTTAGGCAGAGGCTCACATTCGAAAAATGTCACAATCTCCCTGGGCCACTGGTGGCAAAAGCAGCACCAATCCCTGTTCGGCTACTGCAATGTCACAACCTGTCCCTAGTGTTTCTAGAGCTCCTTTGCCCTCGACCACTAAGGCAGGCAAGCCACGCCAACGCATGAAATGGACCAATGACATAAACCATTTTATCTTGCGAGACTACTACGCAGTCACTAAATTGGAAACTGACACTACAGCTTACAGACAACGATAATATAACACTTTCAAAGAGACATATCCTCACATCACAGTCACTGAACAAAGCATTGCAGATCAGCGCCGCACAATTGTTATGAACAATTTAATACCCTTACCCACACTACAGAAAATAAAGCAAGAAGTTGCACAACAGCTACAAGAACACGAGCCATCTACACAAACTGGCACCCAACACACAGATTCAAAAACTAACATTGACAACCCTAATGAACTTGAAGAACACATATTCAATGATGAACTTCACAACATGACTTCATGATATTCGCTTACAACACAACATGAATACCAAACTTATTGAAACCTTAAATGACACCCTACAAATTAACCTTATGGTTTACATGGGAACAGATCCCACACAAAGACCAGGTATACCTAAAATAAAGATAAACAGCAAAACAGGGGAAATTTTATTTTACATGAACACATATATCTTACCACAGTAGATTGAAGAAAATCTATCTTTAGAATACATACACCTTCTCATTTAGACTGGGGCTCTTACAGTTGTTATATCCACACTGGGAAAGAAACCAATCCATAAACACACACAAAAATTATCCACCCTACAGAAACCTAAATGGCAAAAGCGGATTGAGTCAGATATTGACGAAATCCGCAAGTAGTTAGGTAGACTTACCCAGTACACTAAAAACAACACTTCATCAAAGCAGAAAAAATGCCTCAGACAGCTATTTAAGAAAATTAAAACACACACCAGACATGAGTAGCACAATCAACACATTACAGAATATATACACACATTAAAACAAAAGTTAGCTGCAAAACATGCATTCAGCACAAACAGAATAAGTTATTTGCAAACAACGAGAATACATTCTATAAGCAGTTAAACAAAGAATATGCACACACACAAAACACTGGTCTGCCAACACAAACAGTACTCCAACTTATTGGTCGTTTCTATGGTCTGTCTCAGTTGAACATAATAGGGAAGCTAGCTGGATCAGGGAAGAGGAGCAATCAGCATCCACACCACCAAACATGCCTTATACTGACATTACACCAGATGAACTCTCACAAGTCATTAAACATACTCACAATTGGAAGGCTCCAGGTGTAGACAGGTTTCAGAACTTCTGGTATAAGTGCTTCACCTGTTTACATCTGACCCTTGCAAAACAGATTTCCAACACTTTGCAAACACCACAGACATTGCCATACTTCCTCACACAAAGAATAACATACATGGTACCAAAGTCACATAACACTACAGATCTCACACAATATCGGCCTATCACATGCCTGCCTACACTTTACAAAATAATAATGCCTGTATCGCAAACAAAATTTATACACACACAGACACAAACAACATTCTCACTGAGCAACAAAACGGATGCCGTAGAAATTACATGGGTTGTAAGGAGCAACTCCTGATAGACAGTGTGGTCCTACGGCAAAATCACAATAAACATCAACACCTCTATGCAGCCTACATTGATTACAAAAATGCCTTTGATAGTGTCCCACACTCATGGCTTTTATATACACTACGATTATATAAAATAAACCCTACACTTATCACATTTTTAGGAAGTACAATGCTGGATTGGAGAACTACACTACACCTCACACTCAACAGTGAAACCATCACGACTGACAAAATACATGAAAAACGTTGAACTACTGTGGAAAGTGACATAATAAATCAAAAAACAACTCTTGTCCACAAAATTATTTAATCGACATATACGTATTTCAAACCCTTTGGGTTCATTATTCAATGTCAAAATGATCAAAAGTACAGTTCGTCAGTACAATTTATAGTGGAACAGACTCCCAGCCCTCCAATTAGAAGAGACTTCCGGTTCCTGCATTGGCTGTGGACTTTGTTTGTGAACAGCGATTGGACTTTGTTTGTGAACACTATTCACATTGAAAATGGAGTACTCAGGGAAGGGGGCTTCACATTAGAAGAACCAGGTCACACTGCTGCTATGAAAAATAACGAATTTTATAAATATTTAGGATTTACACAAGCCAAGCTTCTGGAATAAATAAATAAATGTAGACTGGAGATGACCTCCATACAAGATGTAATAATTTTTCTATCTAAAAACGAAAGGAAAAATTCTGCAACCTGGGTTTGAACCAGGAACCTCGACTATAATGGCCGATGCCTCTCCCAGGTTGCAGAAATTTTCCTTTCGTTTTTCGATAGAAAAATTATTACATCTTGTTTGGAGGTCATCTCCAGTCTATATTTATTTATTTATTTACTTGTAAGTTCATCAAACTTTCTGATGGTTTGGATAGGAAAAATTCTCGATCTGTGAGCCGGATGCCCGCCTCCCATTGGGCTTTCAACCTTTGACAACTTGGTTGTCTTTAAGACACCTTGTGACAGCATGGCTGTGATAGCCCAACTGGTAGAGGCATCAGCCATGATAGTCGAGGTTCCTGGTTCGAACCCAGGTCGCAGAATTTTTCCTTTCATTTTTCGATAGAAAAAAAAAACTTCTGGAGCACAAACACATAAAGAATACACTCACTAAACAATATCTTCATAGGATAGAGGCAATACTTAAAACACATTTAAATTTCAGAAATTTAATCAAGGTTATCAATACTTATGCTACCCCAATACTCTCGTACTCCTTTGGAGTCATAGAGTGGACACACACAGATCTTGAGGGACTTGAAAGGAAACAATGTAAACTGCTTACAAAGCACAGAAAGCAACATGCACATGCAGCTATTGAAAGACTCGCCCTGCCTCATTCAGAGGGAGGCAGAGGTCTTATTGATATAATAGATCTACACCAAAAACAGACTCAGTTACTCAGAATTCTTTTACTCTAAACAACACACATCACCATTACACAAAGCAGTCTGCATGGCTGATACAAAATACACACCTTTGAATCTGAACAGCGTGCAGATCACCCATAACATTCCTACAACAAGCACTAAGCTTCAATCATGGCTCCGAAAGTAACTTCACGGTAGACATCCTTCCAACCTCAACCAGCCTCACATCGACAAAAAAGTGTCAAACTTTTGGTTGAGTGAAGGGAGTCTCTTTGGGGAAACTGAAGGAGCCATGATTGTCATACAAGAGCAGGTTATTAACACTAAAAGCTACAGAAAATGCATATTATCAAAGATTCGACTGATGGGTCTTGCAGGAAATGCCATATCGCAGAGGAAACCATCCAATACGTCATATCCAGTTGTAAAATACTCACACAGACTGATTATTTACACAGACATAACCAGGTAGCCAACATCGTACATCAACATCTAGCTAAGATACACAAGCTTAGAGACATCCATACTCCATACTATTAATATATCCCAGACACTGTTTTAGAGAACACCACATATAAACTATATTTTGACAGAGCTATAATCACTGACGAAACTATCCCTCATAACAGACCAGACATTACACTTGTAGATAAGCAAAACAAAGTGACCTACATAATTGATATCTCCATCTCCAACACACACAATTTACAAAAAACATACACTGACAAAATCACTAAATATACGAATCTTGCACACGAAATAAAACACCTTTGGAGAGTTACCACACATTGTTCCTGTCATTCTTTCTGCCATTGGGGTTATTCCACACTCACTACACAAAAGCCTGTCAACACTAAATTTAAACCCACGCCTATACAAAACCTTACAGAAAGCCACAATTCTAAACACCTGTCACATAGTAAGGAAATTCCTACACCCAAACATCAATACTCCCACAAGCGTGTAATTTTTTTTTCTCCCTTCCTTACATTTGAGTCCCTTGGGCTTGGCCCTCTTTTGGGTCTGCCTCTGGGACTTAGCCTCTGGGACTTAGCCTCCGGACTTGATCCGAGTTTGGTTTCCCCAAACAACAGTTACAATATTAGGTTATCTTATGTGAAATAGTGATCTTTTATATTTTACAAATATTTAAAAGAATTTCTTTTCGTTCATTTCTTTAAATAAGTATTAATTTAATTTCTTTACTAATTTAATACTATTAAAGCTATTATTAAGTAGAAAAAAAATCCGCACAATATTTACCTTTGAGAAGCACAACATGTGGTTGCAACAGGAAAAAATTTTGTTAAGTCAACTAAATATAATTAGCTGCGATTTGATTAGTCACTGAAAATACTGAAAAACCAGCAACCTCAGTTGTGGCTGTGAAGACTGCAGCCCAAAATCCATGTAAATCATGCATTATCCCCACTACCATAAAAGTATGAATAGGCTATTAAAATTGATTATTTTGTTGTAAATTGTTAATTAAAAATAATAGTAAGTAAAATATTTTAAAGTAGGTACATTTACAGCGTAATACATAATAATTCTAGGAACTATATTTCAGATGCGCATGGACACTGGCCTTCGTGCCGTTTCTAGTTCATTCCTTCATTGGGATTGAGTGATTTGGTTCGAGCTGAATTGAATGCAGCCCTAATTTTGAGTATCTTAGCCATTCTAGTCCAAGCTCGCATAGCACATGGACTATTGCAAAATACAACTGTATTGGTATTGTATCACAAGAAAATAATGATTTTTAGAGAAATACAGGGTGGTTATAATTAAAGTGACACTATTTAGACCCTTCTAGCAGCAGTTCTGGTAATCAGATTTTGATGAAACTTGAGATATATGTTATACAGACCTTGGGGAAGAGAATTTTGCAATAATAAAAAAATTAAGAACAGCGATAATAAAATGTAACTTTCATTTTAAGCTAGAGGGACTGCAGCCCTGCAGCCCTATGGACAAGCCACCACTGGTGTAATGGTGTGGGCAACAAACAAAGATCATCAGAGGGTTCTCATATACCGTAGCTGCTAAAGTGTATTGGGACAATGTTATTCACCAATGTATGTGGCTCTTCAGGGGTGCTGCTGCCCAGAATATATGAGTTGTATGTTGATGTTAATGCCCGTCCACATAGAGCTCATTTGGTGCAGAAGTACTTGGAATATAAAAACATCCATCATTTGGAGTGTGGTATGCATGTTCCCCAGATCTTAATCCAATTTAACATGTATTGAATGGGATGCTGGAAGACGTGTTGCTGGATGCATGCCACCACCATGAATATTATACGATTTGAGAATGGTGTTGGTTGAAGAGTTGGATGCAAAAATCTCCCCAAACATGCTTGATACTCTGGTGTAGTATGGCAGCATCATCGATTCAGTTCGAAAATGAGGCTTCCTGAGCAACGCTTCTTGCTCACGCCTGGCGGATGTTGTTAGAGCGTAACATCAATAAACAAATCAGCATTTTTTCTGTGAACAATCGGTAAAATTGTACTGATCGAGTTCAATGAATAATGTGACACCTCAGGGTACCAAATTAATTGTACAAATGATCGACGTTATACTACGGATAAATCATTTCATAATTTCCCAAAAATGAAGAGCACAGGAAATTGATCCATAAAATAATGAGGAGATATTGGAATTTTATTTCAGGTTGTTTCTTTTTATAATATTTTTACTGTTGTATTCACAATACATATTCCAAATATACATCTTGTTTAAAGAGAACATTTATGAGAATGGGATTTTTTAATACATTTTTTTACCAAAAAAAAAAAACAAAAAAAAACCCAACAAAACTGCAGAAAATCTTTTCTGGGTTGGCATTTAACATTTCTGAAGTAAACACTTTCTTCTTTAAATGATAAAGTGTCTCTGTCAATTCTTTTATTTGTTTGCTAGGCAGCAAGTAATTTTTTTTCAGAATTCTTCCCATTATTTACAGCTAAATTTTACTCAACTGTAATTTCTGGATTTTGTATTGGAGCATCTTCATTGCACGTGGCATGTCCGGAAAGTAAGTTAAAACGGTTAGTATTCTTTCAAAAAATGTTTGACAAAATGTCCACTAACAACTTATTTAGTAATATAGGGATTAATTTTCGATATAATTGCCACCATTATCCAAACACTTGTTAAATCTATACTCTGCCCAACAAAAGAAAAACTGGGCGTGTCCAGTTAAATTTCCAGTTTCAATTGTTAATTTCTTTCGTTGGATGGAGTATAGGTTATAGCTTCTGTATCCCACAGTTACAGAATTCTCACACCTGCTGCTGGAAGAACATTTCGACCTCGTGCTTGAGCTTTTCATCGTCGTGGAAAGCGTTGCCCAGCAAGATGTTTCTTCAGGTTAAGAAAGATGTGCAGAAGTTCATCAGAGATGACAGATGGCCTACCGCTTCTGTGTTCTTCATGAACATCGATCCTGCCTCCAGAAAATTCACGACACCACTTCTTTATATGTTATCGACTCATAATGTTTCCATAAACGGGAACAAGTGCTTTGTGAATATCCGCTTGGAAAAAACGTATGATGGAACGCACTTCACAACTGACGGAATTCTGAATCGGCACAGTTATTGTAAATATGTGTTACTGGAACTAGACTCCAAGTAGCAATGAGGAAACAGCTGCAAGAGGGTTAGTGGAAGGCTAACAGTTAAGGCTAGTATAGACAACTTCCGCACTAAAATATACTCGTCTGCCTGCAAGGGTTGTAACCTTACTTTCCATACAGCAACCACTGAGAGAGAAAGCTTCCACAATGAAATGTAATACATACATTGATACATCATCATAGATAGGGCATATTTAGCACATATTATTCGTATTTCTACCAATAATATGTGCTAATTTTGTCCTGTTTATAATGATGTAACAATGTATTACTTTTCATTGGTAAGGCCTTCTCTATCGTTGGTTACACACATACTCAGTGTTGCCTATTATTTCTTCTGGGTGGTGTTGCTTTTTCTTATTTGCTTCCTCCAGTTTCACTAAAATTAGGTATAAAATAAAATTACATTACTAAATGAAAATACAAAATTAAAATATTCTCAACATTAAATATATTTAGGTAAACAAAATTTTAAAACAAGGTAACAAAAAACTTACTATTTCTTACATAAAGGTTCGTTTCTTGGGTGATTTTCACTTCTTCATATTCCAATTAATTATTGAAGGCAAAGCATCTGGAGTCAAAACATCCTTTCCATTTGCTGTCCTTTTTTTTTTTTTTTTCTGAAAATCAGGAAAGTGATCACTTCACAAAACTGTGTTTCATAATCTGTTTAAAAAAATGTATTAAAAATTCCCATTTATTATTATAAATGTTCTTTTCTAAACATGATGCATATTTGGAATATGTATTTTGATTGCAATAACAAAAAATTATAACAATAATAAAAAGAACCAACATGAAATAAAGGTCCAATGTCTCTTTTGAATTTTATGCTTCAGTTTCTTGCACTCTTCATTTTTTGGGGAAATTATGAAATGATTTATCCTTATTGGAACGGCAATCATTTGTAAAATTAGTGTGATATTGTTCGTTTAACTCAATCAGTACACTTTTACTCAATTCTTTCACAGAAAAAGTGCTCACTTGTTTACCGATGTTAAGCTCTAACAACATCCATGAGGCTGTGAGCAAAAAGCGTTGCTCAGGAAGCCTCGCTTTCGAACTGATTCGATGGTGGTGTCCTCGGAAGGTCTTCTGCACCTTCCCCTACCAATTTGGTCCCAATCTCTCTTAGTCATATATTCAGTAATGAATGTTGTGACTCCATGCTAGATTATATGAATAACTTGTCTCCATATTTTCCTGTCTTGCACCATGTGCATCATTTGTGACATTGTCATGTTTATCAATACTCGCATTTGGTCTATGAATCTCGCCGGCAGTCATCCTCTGGGTCATTTCCCGCTTATGCAGCCCTCAATGATCATGCGTTTGATGCTGTTACGTCAGATTATATGGCCAAAGAATTTTATGCTATTGCGCTGTATTCGTTTCAGCAATCGCTCCGAATCCTTTATTTGTAGCTGCTCCAATAGGGAGGCATTGGTATGCCACACAGTCTACGGGATTCTCAAAATGCATCTGTAGCCGTACATCTCGAAGGCCTCTATTCGTCTTGGTCCCATAAATATTAGAGAGAAGCTCTTCCATAGCGATCCCTAATTAAATTAAATCATGCCTACCATCGTAAAAAAAGCACTTGTATAGAAATAAATGACGTTACTTTCTACAAGAACGACAGGAAACCACTGATCCACATAAGATATTTATTACTCCGAGGCATATGTGGCAATTGGAAACACCAGTGAGTTCAGTAATCGTAATTTTGTCGTATCCTTGATTCCATAATTCTTCCAAATCTTTGATAGGTTTCTTAGCACTGTTTTGGTTATAGCCAATCTTCTTATCACGTCTCTTTCACTACCTCCTCACGATGAGATGAGCGTCCCGAGGTAAATACCCTCTGTCACTATCGAAATATCGTGTTTTAGATTTGATGTGTACGAGTTGGATCGGTCCACGACTAATAGCTGACATTTGCCTCGGTTTAGCCAAAGGCCCGCTTGTCGACTAATCTGCTTGATACATCCCAACATCCCAGCCATGTCTTCTTCCGTGCATGTGAACAGGGCGGTATCATCTGCATAACGCATATTCGTTATTCTTCTGCCGCCAATGCTGATGCCGCCTTCGTACTCTTCCATACCTTCCTGATTATGGTGTTACCACAAATGTTGAATAGGAATGGAGATATAATGTACCCTTGGTGTAGTTCTGTCTGATGCAAATTCGGTCGAGACTAGGTCGCCTATCTGTACGAAGGAGCGGTTCAAGAAGTATAAATTCCTGATGAGTGTTGTGAACTGGCATGCCAGTTTTGTGGAGCGTTTCCCAAAAATAATCCCACTGAACAGTATCGAATACCTTACTGTAATCCAGAAGGCATAATAAGATTGTTTTGTCATATTCGTAGGACTTCTCGATGATTTGGTGCATGAGTATGATCTGTTCCAGTGTTCCCCTTCCAGTTGTGAAGCCACCCTGTTCCTCTGGGATCTGGGGGTTTAAGTAGGCCTTCATCCATTCATGAAAGACGTACAGGAGGATCTTACTGGCATGAGAGATAAGAGCTATAGTCTCGTAGTTAAAACAGATGTCCTTAGCTCCTTTCTTATGCAGTGGAATATACAGGGGTCATTCCACGTCAATTCAGGCAGAAATTTTATAGTTTTGGCACTAGACCGCTTGGATTTTAATGAAATTTCGTATATACAATTGTCCTAGGGAGTTGGTAATGAATGCCAAATATTATTTTTTTTAATGGAAGTTACGGACATTTAAAATTTTTGAAATTTGAGTGAGGGCCTTATCTATGAAGTACTATAACTTCGGTTATATTTTACTTAGAAAGATGTGATTGGTGACATATAAAAGCTCTTTAAATGTAGATTCTATATAAAGTTTTAAAAATTATATTACGCATGCGCAAATATTTGAATTTAATAAAAATTTTCTATTTATGCAATTTCTCAAATGATGGGTAATTTTTGTTTTCGTTAAAAAATTATTAACATCTTACACATACTTTCATAAAAACTATACAAAAAAATCAAAACTGCGTTTTGCTCTGTTTTGAAGATATTAATTTTTAAAGCTCGAGTTCCAAGCCACAATACATCCGTTTGTATGTTACAGTTCTTCAGATGGACAAGGCATCCTAAGAAATATAAATTTTGTGATAATATCCGATTGTCTTAAACATTCTACACCTGTTTTTTATCCCTTTCAATGTGAACTCGTTAAGTTTTTAAAAGAAATTCAACAAATATAGAGAAGAACGAGAGTTGGTCGAAAAGTAATGCCTCCATGGCTGTAACTTTTTTATTTGTTAGCCGATTTTCAAAATTCTTTTTGTATCTGATACTTACATTTGTCCTCTGTGTAATGAACTATTCACTTTTCAACATAGTTCCCTTTCCTTTCCACGCACTGCACCAACGTGTGACCACTTGGGTGAACCCACCAGAGAGGAATTCCGGGTTTGTTGTCGACACCAGGATTGAATGGCAGCTTTGGACCATCTTCTGCAGCACGATAACGCTCGCTCGCAAACAATCGCCACAGTTAGAGGTGTTGCATCACCTACAGTTCAAAGATGAAAGATCTTGCACCTTGCGACTTTCACCACTTCCCAAAGAAGAAAAAGCACCTTAAAGGACATTCAATTCCGACTAGTCACGCTTTGGCACAATGCATGGAAAGGGATGGGGCCTATGTCGAAACGTGAATAGTGTATTACATAGAGGATAAATGTAAGTATCGGCTATAATTAGAATTTTGAAAATAGATTAAAAAATAAAAAAGTTACAGGCATGGAGACATTACTTTTCGACCTTGCATATTACTTTTCTGATGGTGCTGCTTCATAATATAAAAATATATATATAATATATGCCATATACACACACCGGCCAATGAATTAGAAACCTTCATTCAATATGGTATTGACCCTCCTTTGGCTGTAATTACAGAACATACGCAGTTTGGCATGGACTCTACAAGGTGTTGCAATGCAGGTAAGGTAATCGCAGACCATGCATTCGTCAGAGAGACCTTCAGGTCCTGCAGAGTAGACGGAAGCAGATGCCTTCGACGAATGTCTCTTTCCAACAGTCCCAAACATTCTCGATCGGATTCAAATCCGGACTTTGCGCTGGCCACGGCAGATGTTGCAACTCTGTGTCATGTTCAGAAAACCACTCCTGAACAATTCTTGCTCGATGGACAGTAGCATTGTCGTCCATGAAGAACCCGTCACCATTTGGGTACAAATGCACCATTGCAGGATGGACTTGATCTGCAACAATGTTCAGGTAGTCTTTGGCTTTCACCCGACTATCAAGGAATATCAGGGGAGCCTTGCCATACCAACAAAACATGGCCCATACCATGACACCTCCTCCTGCAGCTTGAACTGTGTTCACAACACATGAGGGGTCCATCGCTTCATGGGGCTGCGGCCAAATTCTCTGCCAGCCATCGATGCAAAACAATGTGTAACGTGACTCTTTCGACCACATCACCTTTTTCCAGTCGTCTACTGTCCAGTCACACAGTTCTTTACACCACTGCAGGCGAACTTTCCTGTTTGTTGCTGACACCAGGGGCTTCCTCACTGGCATGCGACTTCCCATCCCTATTCGCTTCAACTCTCAGCGCATTGTTCTGGAGGAGATGGGTTGCGATGATCCTTCATTGAAGTCTGCCGTCAGTTGCTCCACCTCCGACCTTCGGTTTTGCCGCACAATCCGTCTCATATCCCTGTCTGTGTTGATTGTTTTTGATCCACAATTCTGCCGTTTCGACAACTTTTTTTGGATTGTTTCCACACATTAAATACCTTGGAGAGCTGACGTTTTGGGATACCGGTCAGTTGTACTGTCCTGGAAATTGTAGTTCCAGCTAGACGGGCTCCGACAATAACTCCTTTTTGGAACTCAGACAGGTCTGCTGTTTTCCCCATTTTGCTCAACTTGAGCTGCTGCAGCTTGTTCCTACCCTGTACCTGCAGCTTGGTATGAGCATGTACCTCACATGATTGCAATCATTTGCTTATCACAATCGTTTCTGACCCGTGACCCCACTTTACATATCAGTACAGTAATTCATCATGGGTTTCTAATTCATTGGCCAGTGTGTGTACTATATCATAAACAAGATTTTGGAATTTCTACAGAGTGGCACTATTTCGCCACATCTCATGGGAAGGAGCCTAGTGACATATTAGGAGGAACAATGAAAAGATTAGCTGCCAGAGCTGGCCTTCAAATGCTTCCAAAAAATAAAATACAAACTCCAAGGGATTTATATGATTTGTGTTACGTTTCAAAGGAGGAGATACAGGCATATGAAAAAAGTTTACAGAATAGATTCAATTCAGCCAGAGCTGTGAAATGGATAAGAAATTATCATAGGGCGGTACCTTTATCTGAATCACATGTTCAGAATGAGATGATTCAAAAGTTACTCTACAGTGGCTGGTAGGAGGTGGAAATGCCCGCCACCCGCCTCACGACATTGGCTAGCGCGTAGTTGCATGCTGTGAAACAATCTGCTCAATATGGCTGGTAAGATTTGCTGAACTTCAGTTGTGATTTCCTCCTTCAGCTCATGCAAAGTGTAAGAATTGTTTGCATACACTTTACCCTTCAAGGCACCCCCAAAGAAAGAAGTCGAGAGGTGTGTGGGCCAGATGCCATGTGACATGATTCGATCAGCAAAGACGTCCTGCAGAAAGTGCATTGATATGTGCGCTGTACACGTTTCCATACTCTACTACACACTGTATAATGAAGCCTGCATCAACTTCAGCTGCCTCTGCAATTCATCTCATCCTTCAGAGTAACTCAGAAGTGATTGATTCTGAGGAAGTGTAAAGTAAATATACTTTCTTTATTAATAACAGAAGAAATACCTCTTATCCAAAAAATATTTTTATTTTTATTCTTTCCTTTGACATTGAATAATGAACCCAAAGGGTTCGAAATACGTATATGTCCAGTAAAAATATTTTGTGGATAAGAGGTGTTTCTTCTGTTATTATGTCGCTTTCCACAGTTATTCAACGATTTTCATACTTTCTTTATTACTAATGATTCGATATCATAAGGCAAATTTATATTTTCTATTAAATTATCTTCTTATTAACAGGTGCTCAATACTTTTCTGACTTCTGAATAAAAAATCTGCAGTTCTAAGAAACATCTTTCCTATCAATATAATTATTATTGTAATGCTACTATTGATTTTATTTTTTTGTGTAATTATTATTAATAATACTATTTATATAAATAATAAAACATAAATAAGTAAATGGTCCCATGGTTACATGCTTCCTCTTCCTTGACATGGGACCATTTACTTATTTATGTTTTATTATTTATATAAATAGTATTATTAATAATAATTACACAAAAAAATAAAATGGTTAAGTCAAGTCCCTACTACCTGACTCCCGCTGCTTGCAGCTCAAACTTTAAAAATCAATATCTTCAAAATGGAGCACAACACTGTTTTGAATTTTTTATATACTTTTTATGAAAGTATGTGTAAGATGTTAATAATTTTGTAACGAAAAAAAAAAATACCCAGCATTTGAGAAATTTGCATAAATAGAATATTTTTATTAAATTTTCAAATATTTGCGCATGCGTAATATATTTTTCAAAAATTTATATAGAATCTACATTTAAAGAGCTTTCATATGTCACCAATCACATCCATCTTTCTAAGTAAAATACAACCGAAGTTACAGTAACTTCCCTCACTCAAATTTCGAAAATTATAAATGTCCGTAACTTCCACATAAAAATCTATAAAAATTAATAATATTCAGTATTCAGGTGGTGGCCTTACAGTATAACAGAGGGACATCAGGAGTTCCAACTAGTTTCGCCATTTATTCCCGGCTTTGTCAAGGATATACAGCAAGAGGCATGCAAGCCTTTATATATACAGAACAGTGGTACAAGCAATGAGCGTAAATACATACAAGAACCAATAGGATAAAAAGCAAGGGGGCCAATGAGAAAAAAAGGACGTAATGGCCAGTAGAAGAAAATAGAATAAATACAAAACATTTTAAGATACACAAAAGAGAAGTTATACAGAGATGATGCGTTTAACGCGGACCGAAAAGAGAACATATCCGGTTGTCCGAAGACAAGAGAATTAACATAAAAAAAAAAATAATAATAAAATAAAGGGGTAAGAAACTTACAAATTGCAGAAGAAACATAAAATAAAGAAAACGAGAGAAAATCATAGTAGATCAGATAAAGAACTAAGTATAGAAAACACGTTAAAGTCCGTCTGGCAATTGAGAAGCAAGTGTGGGGTGGACTTCTTGGCCTTAAATATTTCGATCGCTTCGAGGGTAGCAGTTTTT
>JAHWFO010092894.1:0-10050 GCA_023313115.1 Rhysida immarginata | reverse complement strand
TTGCATCGATGAATGCATGAATATTAGGATGGAATTCTTTTATTGATGACTTCAAACTGAAAAGTTTCGAGACTATCCTCAAAACTTCTAATTTTTACTTCCCAGACTGTTGGTTTAGATATGTCGATGATATCTTCACGATATTCGATACAAAAATATGCGATATCGATACTTTTATAATTCATTTAAACAGTTTTTTCCCCACAGTACAGTTTACTTTTGAAGTAGAAAAAGACCAAAAACTGCCATTCCTTGGATAAAAAATTCATACAGGATATCACCACCATGGAAAAAACCGGGAAAAAACTAGTCCTCCGTAGCAAAACATTCAATCGACACAACCCGGAAGCGTTTCCAGACCAGAAAGGGGTAGGTGGGTGCGGGTGAGGTCATTCATGAAATGGGGGAAGTAATGCTGACAAACCAACCCTATCGGCCCATTGACAGTCGACCGATTGGGATTCGACCGAATGCGAGTCGACCGAACGGAGTTACCCCGTTAAAACTACACGTCTGTAAGTTAAAAAATATCAACAACATCTAAAGACAGATTAATTAAACTAATTAATACTAATCGATACTAATCGTGTAGTTTTTTTTTCATTATTTTAATCATGTTTTATCAATTTACTGCTATTTTGATGAATAAAACGTAATTTTCGATCATTAATATAATTTTCCATATCAAATAATAATATATATAATGAAATATAGTTTCGTTTAAAATACGTAGTTTCATAATGATAAATCAATTCATAACATCAATATAACAAGTTATATTGCCCTCCTCCAATCGGGAACCGGACATTTGCCACACCTAACCGCTTCAATATATTTCTTGTTCAGAGAAATTCTTATATCCTTCTTGTAATTAATAACTATAAAAGAAAAACAACTAACTATTCACATACGGAAAATAATTTTTTTTTATTAAGTAACAGGTAAACAATAATACTAGAGTGTAAAAATTAAATAATAACATGAATAATAACTAATAATAAAAGAAATACGACAAACTGATCACATACTGGAAATTAAATATTTATTCAAGGTAAACAATAACATAAATATGATGGTGGTGGACTTTCAATTCAATTGGAACCATAATTAATGCGTCAGGGTAAACGAAGCCGAAGATAAATATTAGATAATAAAGAATCACGATTGTGGACGGCGTGGTGATAAAGGTTTCATCCCGGGTCCCACTTCTGCTCAAACAGGCAGTTTCTACCAATTTCGCTGCTGCTCGCACTAGATCAAGCTCGACGGCGATTATCCATTATAATCTGAAAATCCACCAAAAAAGCTGAATTAATAGGAATCAAATCGACCGATCTTTATAAAGAATTTTCACAAAGAAAAATTATGACACTCATTTATAAAATTGTAAAATGTGGCATACAGTTTTATAAAATAAATGAAGCTCTGTAAAAATCTTTATTTCAAATTAAAATAAATAAAATAAATAGATAAATAAAATCTTAATTCAATAAATATGATGGTGTAGGACTTTCAATTCAACTATACAAATTTGTATTTATTTATTTATTTATTGACGAATCCAACAAATAACTAGAGTGTAAAATATAAATAATAACATAAATACTATGTGAATAATAACTAATAATAAAAGAAATGCGACAAACTGATCATATACTGGAAATTAAATATTCATTCAAGATAAACAATAACATAAATATGTTGGTGATGATCATCAATAAGATTTTCAATAATAACATAACAATAAGACTTTCAATTCAATCGGATAGCATGGCTTATACCGTTTAAAAATTCTGGCAGTGTCTTCCGACCGGTTACATAGTCCATGCATAGGGTCTTAAGCCGCTGCTGATGATTTTGCGCGGCATGTCTAATCCGCTTTTGCGGAGGTTGCCCGCGAGATTTATTCAAGAAAGAAGCTTCGACTAAACTCTGATCTTTCCTTATATTTTCGATCGCCTTCCAAATGGTTGGATGTGCATGCCCCACCAAATTATTGAAAGAAGTATGCCAATTCTCGCAAAAATCATTTGTACGATCCCTGTCGCCGAGAGTGGCTTGGTGGACATTCCACAGCTCCGGCGGAAACATAGGTGGAACTGATCTGATCGTCACCTGGGAAATTGTGCCGTTGGGCTGAGGTGGAGGCTGGGTCTGGCGATAGCCTTGCACGTAAGTGCCAGTGAAGTAGTCCAGCAAAGTCAGGCGCATTTTGCAAAAGATAATAGGCTCCAATCTTTACATCTTCGACTAGCAGAAATGCCAATCCATTGATCATCCCGCATAAGTGTCTTACCGTTTCCTCATCCATGTATAATTGTTGCAATCCCAGATCCTGAACTTTTCGCCAAGTGCTCTGTGTTAGGTGGTAAAAGCAACCACGGCATGAAACCTGAGCGTAAAACAAAAACAAAAAAAAAGAAAGAAAAGGAAAGGAAAGAAAAATAAAAAGTAATATAAAAGAAGAAAGAAAACAGCTGAAAATATAATAAAAACCTGAGTTCCAAGCGTCGATAAAATAGCGTTCATAACGGTACGCTCGAAGTCAATTACTGTATGATGGTTTGGGGATCTAGACTGAATCCCATCTCCTGGCATCGGTTGACTAATGCATTCAATAACTCTTCATATATATTTTGACTTTTAGAAGAAAGGAACGCATATACACATGTCACCACAGATGCTCCAAGTGGCGCTCGAATGACATAAAGTTGCTGAAATAACCTGGGGCCACTGCAAAAGTTCCATCCATATACCATAAAGAGGAGCGTCCCAGATGTTCCAGTGCCTGGTCTGTTGCGAACGCTATTATTCGCTCTCTGGATTGTGGCCCGTTATCATATAAAAGAAAATCTTTATAGTACGGTGCACCTGTTGTCTTCCACTCACCGCTAATGCATTCGAGGTCCCGCAGTGACGATGGATCCTTTGGCACCGTTCCCTGTTTTATTCGTCGTTTAAATAAAAGGTAAATAATAATACTAGAGTGTAAAAATTAAATAATAACATAAATACTTATGTGAATAATAACTATAAAAGAAATACGACAAACTGATCACATACTGGAAATTTAATATTTATTAAGTAAAAGGTAAACAATAACATAAATATGATGGTGTAGGACTTTCAATTCAATCGGAACCATAATCAATGCGTCATAATACGATTGTGGACGGCGTGTTGATAAAGGGTCCCTTTTCTGCTCAAACTGGCAGTTTATACCAATTTCGCTGCTGCTCGCATGGAAACATCGAAAATTTTGCAGTTGCCCTGGAGCAACTTTTGCTGCTGATTTGAGCAGGATTCTATGTCTGAGGTCAGTCTATTGTGAGGAGTCAGGAATAAATAAATACAAAGTTGTATAGTTGAATTGAAAGTCCTACACCATCATATTTATTGAATTAAAATTTTATTTATCTATTTATTTTATTTATTTTAATTTAAAATAAAGATTTTTATAGAGCTTCATTTATTTTGTAAAATTGTATGCCATATTTTACAATTTTATAATCGAGTGTCATAATATTTCTTTGTGAAAATTTTTTATAAAGATCAGTCGATGTTGATTCCTATTAATTCAGCTTTTTTGGTGGATTTTCGGAATTATCATGGATAATCGCCGTCGAGCTTGATCTAGCGGCCCGAACTGGCAGATAATCGTCAAAAATATTTATCCAGCAGGCATGGTAATATACATATTCGTCATTGTGAGTAAAGGTATGCTTTATTATTTTTAAATTTAAATGTGATCAGTCTCCTTTTAATGGAGAAAATCGTAAAATTAATAAAAACAAAAAAATAAATAATAAAGTCACCAATCTTGAAAACGATGAATAAAACTCAAAGTATGTAGTCTATTGAGGATGTTGTTGATTGCAGAAATAAACCCAGTATTGAGGATGTAGATGAAGTCTTGTGAAGATAATGTTGATAGTGGAAAATGATGATCTTAGAAGAAAATGTTGGTTTTGAAATACAGATAAAATTTTGAAGAGGGTGATCCAAATATTTGGGATAAAACGTTTTCGAGAATATTTCTCATCATCAGTAGGCTAAAATATTTTTGAATGATTAAAACAGTTGAAATAAGAATTTAACAATTGATATAAAGATGATGAAGCTAAGTTGGTTGTAATTGTTGGTTATGATTGTTGGCTATTTGTATACTAGGGTAATTGTTGTTTAAAAGTAGTGTCCATTTATTGTTTATCTTTATTGATGGCTTGGCTGAATTTTTGTTATTTGTAATGATATTTATTGTTTCTTTAATTAATCTTTTTTATAATTTTCTTCTTTTCCAATGATTTTTGTGTTATTCCAATCTGGTGTGTGGTTTTCTTTGATACAATGATTTACTAAATGGTTGTTTTTGTGGCGAAGTGCTCTTTCATGTTCTTTTAATCTTATTTCTAATTGTCGTTTAGTTTGACCTGTGTAGATATGTTCACAATTTTTACATGGTATTTGATAAGTTATATTTCTAGTGTTCCATTTTTCTTTATTATTTTGACATATTTTTTTGAAATTGATATTTGTGCTATTATTTTGATTGATTGTTGTTTTAACGTTGGTGGTGGTTATTAATGTTTTAGTAATGTTATTTGTTATTTTTGGTATGATTTTTATGTTTGGTATTTGTTCTAATATTTTTTTTCTGTTTGTGGAACATTTTATTATTGTATTGACTATATTTTTTGTTGTTCTTGTAGAATTGATATAGCTTTTTGTTGTATTGTTTGTAAACGCATCTATTAAAATTTTGTATTTTTACAAACAATACAACAAAAACTATACCAATTCTACAAGAACAACAAAAAAGATATTCAATACAATACAATAATAAAATTTTCCACAAACAGAAAAAAATATTAAGTAACATGCTAAAGGACCTTCGCACCAAAAATTCATGAAAGTTAAATGTTCTCATCCATCCCTGAAAACGTTCATTAAAGCAGCAGACCATACTTCAGCAGTAGCCTCTCAAGATACCAGAAAAAAGAACGAAAAAGAAACTGAAAAGAATCTCGCCGAATCGCCCAAAAGAATTGAAAAGGATGATGTCACTCGTGCAGAGATTCTGTGGGCATTAAGAGTTGTGGCAAACAAAATGTCACTGTCATCATCTTCAACTATAGCAGACACGTTCAAACTGATGTTTCCAGACAGTCCTATAGCCTCACAATTTCAGTTAGGTGAAACTAAATGTTCCTATATGATCAATCATGGTTTGGCTCTGTATTTCCACGAGTTACTTTCACAAAGATTACAGATATGTGACGATTATGTAATCTGTTTTGATGAATCCCTGAACAAGGTTGCACAAAAAGGTCAGATGGATTTGTTTGTTAGGTATTTTGATGTGAACAACCAAAAAGTTGTCACCCAGTATTTTAATAGCTCATTCTTAGGCCGTGCAACAGCAGAACATCTTCTTGATAAATTCAATGAAGGACTGTTTCCGCTCCCACGTAAAAACATTCTGCAAGTTTCGATGGATGGTCCCAATGTAAACTTAAGTTTTTTGAAAAAATTGAATTGTATAATGCATAATGAAAATCCTGATGGGAAGAAACTGTTAGACTTAGGTGTTTGTGGACTTCATGTTATCAATGGGGCGGTGAAAACTGGCTGCAGAATGGGATGTACACACATTTCTCCGTGATGCATACTATTTGTTCAAGGACTTCCCAGCTAGGCGGGCTCAATATACGCAATTAGCTGGGAGCACATCCTTTCCACTGAAACATTGCACGATCAGATGGGTTGAGAATGTAGCTTGCCTAGAAAGAGCTTTGAAAATATTTGACAATCTTAAAGAGTTTGTTTTAAGTACTAATTTAAATCAAACGAAGCCATGTAAAAATGTTACTACAGCAACCCAAAATGTGTTTATGAAGTGTAAATTAGGATTTTTTAAAACAGTTGCCTCCCATTGTGAACCCTTTCTTAGAAAATTTCAGAGTCCAGAACCACTTGCTCCATTTTTGTACTCCAGTCTTCATGATCTCCTCAGGGGTCTACTAAATCGATGTGTAAAACCGGATGTGATGATGGCTTCAGACACTCCTGCAAAGCTTGTCATGATAGACTTAAATAATAAGGAAATATTAGTAGATGTAAGGAAGTTGGATGTTGGCTTCTGCACTGAAAAGTACCTCAAAGAAATTGTGAAAGCTTCAGAAATTATTGGTTTCAGGTATGACTGCCAGCGATTTCTTATTGTCACCATTCAAAAGATCGTTGAGAAAAGTCCTCTAAAATACAAAATTGTAAGAGGCATAACGTGTTTTGATCCCAAACTCATCATCACAAATCCACAACTGGGCCAAAGCAGGATTAAAATAGTTCTTCAAGCACTACATGATTGCAATAGGATTACCGAAAACGTTGCCGAAAGGGCTAAGCTACAGGAGTTTTAGGAGAATATTTTCAAGAGTATATCAGTGACGATACGGTGAATATCAGACTGGATGCGTTCTTTGCAAATATTTTGAACAAGACTAAATATTCTGAGCTCTGGCATGTAGTGAAATTGTGCCTCATATTATCACACGGTAATGCAGCTGTGGAAAGTGGGTTTTCCATAAATAAAACTTTGGTTGTGGAAAACCAACATGAGATTTCTCTCATATCCCAAAGACAAGTGCACGATGCTATTCAATATTTTGGAGGCATACACAATGTGACTATAAATCGAAGAATGCTTCAGTCAGTCTGGTCTGCACGTCGGCGCTACCAGTCCTACTTGGAAGAAAAACGTCAGTTGAATGCTGAAGATTTTAAAAGAAAATCGGAAAAGAGGGCGATTGATGAAGAAATGAAGAATCTAGAAAGTAAAAAGAAGAAGATCTGCGCCTCAACGCTCTCGGCCACCGAGCGGACATGTGACTTCATTAATCACACAATGTCCATTTCCGGTATTCAATCTTAAAACATTGACTTCAGGTTTGCCAATTTCCGGTTCTCCGGTTTTGAAACTCTCTGAAGTTGGCAACCCTAGCTTTTCTTGATGCCAGTAAAGCTTTCGATCATGTGTAGCACGAGGGGCTATCTACAAGATGATTAGAGACGGGTTCCCTTCTGATTTGATTATGATGGTGAGATCCTTTCTCAGCGACAGGTTCTATCAACAGGGTGACCAGATACCTCTCGTTAAAAAGCGCCCTCGTTTGGCAAAAACTTCGCCCAAAATATTTGTAAAACGCCCAAAAATAAATACAACGTTTCTCTTAAAAAATTGAAAAATTAAAAGAAATTTTAAAAAATTGAAATTAATTAAAACGAAAAATTACAAAAAAATTTTCTAAATTTATAATCCAATTTCTTCAAATATTTCAACAACAGTAAACAATTCATTTTCTTTACCATCTTCTTGATCTCTGTTGTTTTTACTTGCATACATGTATATTGTTGAGTTAAAACGGGATAACATAGTTTGTGAAAGAATAAATTCATTACAACATTTTTTACCACAGTGTTATGAATCTTAGTAATCATTATAGACTCAAGTGAAGTGAGACTCATACGATTTTTTAGTCTTGTTTTAACACATGTCATTACAGAAAATACCCTTTCTACTGTAGCATTAATTAAGTTCCATATTATTTTATCTTACCTTTGAACTCCTTTTCATTTTCCCAGTCTTTCTGATACTTTTTTGGATATTTTTGTCCATTTTCCTATTTTTAAGTATTGCTTCTGTCAATATCGTCTGTTTTGCTTGTGGTTATCTATCGCTGGTGCAGTACGAGTATGGTGCTAAACTAATTATACTATAAACTATTCATGATCATGATCACCTATATATAATGTATAGTAGTTTGTTTTGTTTGATCACATATTGGCGGCATATGACAATATAACAGTAATATTTTTATTATATGTGGACTTGGATTATATAATATGACGTCAGCCCGTAGCCAATGAGAAAAACAGGCCCCGGCGCGGAAAAGTCACCTGATCATAGTAGTCCGGCCAACAATCCAACGTTCATTCTTCCCAACAAACGAAAAAATATCAATTGTTAAAATCCAAGATGAAAAGAATGAGGGTTACATTGTTTCTCGGACTAGTATGGTCAGGTGACTTTTCCGCGCCGGGGCCTGTCTATCTCATTGGCTACGCGTCAGCCTGTATGACGTATGAGTTTTAGACTTATCTCATGACTGATACTGCTACCGAAGCGCCATCTGAACAAAAAACGCACAAATAGCCCAAATTCATTATGATTCGCCCAAAAGTCGCATGTTTTTGATTTATTCGCAAAAAATACCGCAAAGCGCACAAATCAAATTTTAGGCGCAAATGGCCATTAAAAAACGCCCAATTTGTGGCTTATTGCCCAATCTGGTCACCCTGTCTATCAAGCCGAAAACTTGATAGGTAAACGCCCCGCAAAGTAAAGGCCGATGCTCCACACGGTTCTGTCCTCAGGCCCGTTCTCTTTAATTATTTTGCACACGAAGTGTAATTTATATTTATATGCTGATGATACTGCTATATCATGGCTCACCAGCCATCCCATGTTTTCACTCGTCTGCAGAACGCCTTGAAAAGTGAAGACTGGTTTAATTGACGTCGGAAAATGCAAAGCTGTGTACTTCAACAAAAAGCTTAAGCGTCCCCCGGCATCTCTTGTGCTATTCAATAAGAAGCTCGAATGGCTTGATAACTACAAGTACCTTGGCGTTATCATCGACTCAAGACTCTCCTGGAATCGTAACATAACTTACGCTCTGAACAATTAAAATAAACTTATTAATATTTTCTTTTAAAACGTGATATATTTGAATATTTTTACTTGTGATATATATTTATAAACGTAATACCTATTGCGATATACATATTTTTAATTGCGGTAGGCAATTGTCCGAGTGAGACATTTGGCGGTGGGGATGGGAAACTGTCTGGCAAATGTCCGGATCCCGGTCGAACTACCAAGTCTGGTCGTTCACAAGATTGTTGTCATATCAATCCGGAATCAGTCCTTTCGGTGAAAGCAGTCAAATACAGTGGGTGATCGGTTAAATAAAAACGAACTTTAGTAAATTCAGATAAAAAGACAATATATTTTCCAAATAATTCGATACAAATAATGTATAAATTGTAAAAATTAAGGCTTTATTTGTGGAGTATGTCCTCGTCCTGTTTTGAGCTTTTATTCCGGGAATTTTTTCCTCCTTTAAGAGTGGGGTTTTTGTACCTTTAAAAACAATTATCGTAAAAGCTAAATGATTCACACAAAATTTTGACTTTTGATCTGTGAAGCTGTTTGGGGAAATAGGAGTTACACCACTACTCCTATAGGTAGTTTGACATATTCGGATTTCATTTCTGGCATTAACTCAGATTTTTTAAAAAGTGGAGTTACACCACTGTGACTTTAACAGGCTCATATATAGATATAAAGATAATTAATTTCTACGTTTTTAAGAGACTTATCTCCAGTTTTAGATTTTTTCCATCATTGTATTAGTATTACATGGTTGTGTGTTAAATTTTAACTTTATAGCTTACTTCTAAGTTGCCTTTTAAAACCGGACAAACATACTTACATTGCCTTTTATATGTATAGACAAAGCCAGAAATAAAAAAAAAAGAACATATCGGAATTATCTTCTGTAATCCCAGTTATGTTTTATAAGTAACCTCCAGAATAAATGCATAACGTAGGATATAACCAACAAATGAAGTCATAAATTTATATATCATTATTCTTAATTTTTATATCATTTCTATCGATTTATACAAAAATTTACAAGTTTTTTTCCTTCTATTGGGAAGGGGAGTCTTTTAAAAAGATGTTTAATGCCGTTTAAATAAATGAAAATAGGAAATTTGAAATAATACGTTGAAGTAAATATAATTGTATTAAAGAGGAGTGACCCTTAGCTTTGAGAAACTCAGCAACGACATCATCATCTCGAACAAAGAGAACTTCGAACAACTCATCAATCACGGTCCTGCGTATAACATCTCCCCCCCCCCCCCCCTACACCTTCTACCTCGGCACGGAGGACTCTAACGTCAAACAGTAGGCAGCAAGGCCAA
>JAHWFO010092882.1:0-13741 GCA_023313115.1 Rhysida immarginata | reverse complement strand
CAGTGGCTTTCTCCGTACGTACAGCTCCCTTGATTTAGTTAACTGTGATTCTTTCTTGTTTCGGTTCATAATCGATGTTTTGAACAAATAAATGTTTTCTATACTATTTATTCAGGGCATAGCGGTGAAGTTATTTCATTTAATTCTGAAATATTTAGCGAAGCCGTGTTTTTCTGCCATTGTGAAAAGCCTGGGGCTGAACAACGATATGAAATGAGTAGATCGCTCATGGCTGCTTTCAGCGCCACCAACGCGTCCCCATTTGAAAGCCTGTCGGCCATTGCTTTGGTTGGCAAAAAATGGCCTTCCTCGTATGTTTACGTTTGAAGTTTGCGTAGACAAACACAGTAAAACTCAATGCCGATTTCTTGTCCAGCTTTAAATTGTAGTAATAGATATATTAAAGGTTCACCACTGACCTTGCACAGGTGAGATTTTATCTTTCTGCGTCTTAAAATGTTTTTCTCATGTAAAAATCCTGGTCATCTTTTATATCGTGGTTGTTGATACATTAACGATGTCGATATTCAACCATGTTACCGTCGTTTCCGTGATACAAGAATGATTGTTTATAGGTATTTATGAAATTATATACCGCATTTATTAAAAAGCTTCTAAATTTGGGAGAGGTCGCTTAAGAAATTTCAGATTACAAGCACGATGTTGGTGGGGGGGGGGTGCTTTTTCTTCTGGCGACAAAGCGGATATATAGTAATAGCGCTTTGGCTGGCGATGTTGTTCTGCCAACCACAGTATAGTGGCTAGAAGAATAGTGTGGCAGCGAGCGTTCAAATCTGATTCCTCGAATGATGATGCCGCCGGATGGCAGCTACATCAACATAGTAGCTAAACATCCAGAGCTTTACATCAATAAGGCTCCATTAATTTCTTCGGAAAATTTATAAATTTGATTTATTATTTCATTTTCATTCCAGAACATTAAATAATATACCATTTTAATAATATTTCGACCTTCCCCCCTTTTTGTTTTTAATTTAGAGATGATTTTGCAGTATTTTTTTTAATTTCAAATGATTTTATTCTTTTTCAGTTATCATATAGTGAAATACACGACCGTTTCACACTGAGTTAATTTCTTTAGATAAGTTTTTTGATTTCTTCATCTGATTTTAGTTTTGCAATAAAATAGCAGCCCTTCCCTTCTTATTGTTGCATTCTAAAATTTCAAGAACCACTTTTTTGTCTATATTTCTCATTTATTTTTTTCTTTATGTAAAATCTAAGAAATTCAGAATAATTTTTAAAAAGTCCTTATTTTTAAATAACGAAATGCAATCAAAACAGCTTTAAATACAAATTTATATTTTCCTTTTTTTAAAAATAATAAGAAATTTTTTTTTCAAACCTATTAACCTAAAATATCTGATATTTAATATTTTATCATCACATAAAAAAGTAATTTGGTTGTTATTCATGTGATAAATGAATTTTATATGAAAAAAGATATTCTCTTTGTATATCTAGATTTTTCAATATTGTGCATTCCACATATGAGAACTTCCGAGTTACAGGGGCGAACACCTCATCTCTTGAATTTTCTCTCCTGAAACATCTGTGAAAATTCATTTTTTGTAGCCAGCTGTGTACAGCATTATATTATTATTAGATTTTATGTTGATCTTTTATTAGACTTAATTTAGCAGATCTATGTTTAATGATTAATTACTCAAAATGTAATTTCACTGGCTCGGAAGGGCTCATATTCCATGCTTTATCTTATTAAGGATGGATACCTTCATCCATCTCTGATCTTATATTTCAACTTATTTATAACAGCAGATATTTTTCATTTATTTTAACATTAAAGAGTATTCTCAAGTTCTGTGGAAGACAATTACCTGAAATACACAAAATTTTTATAAATAAACTTAAATCACCCTAAATATAGCAGAAAAAAACCCTCCTTCATCCTAAGATTTCCATCTCATCTCCCGGGTAACTCGCATCTATGTCGATTGCAGCGCCACCGCTACTATCATCAAATCGGGAATCAACCACGTAGCATTGCGAGTAGTAGCCGTTGCCACACTATTCTTCTAGCCACTATAACCACAGTAATGGCGCCTACACTAACAATAGAGATTAGTTCCACTTTTCGCCGCCTTCAAATTGCCCCAAAGATAGCGGCCACATAAGCGATCTACTGATTTTATATCGTTGGGGTTGAACGACAACAACATCTACAGGGTGATTATAATTAAAGTGACAGCATTTAGACCCTTCTAGTGGCCGTTCTGGTAATCAGATTTTGACGAAACTTGAGATGACACGGGGGAAAGAATTTTGCAATAAAAAATTAGTTCATATTTTGACCGCTACGTCAAAATATGGCGCATGAATAATAACAAAAACAAGTTAGAAGCAGAGAAATTTATAAAATCAGAGGCATTTGTTCAACGTGCATTCCATTTGTGTCAATGACTTGTTCAAAGCGCATTATTGCATGTTCCACAGTAGAGCGAAGGGTTTCCTGAGGAATCGCAGTGATATGGCGTGTTATGCTTGCTTTCAATTCAGGGAAAGTCCGTATTCTTCCTCCATAGACATTATCTTTCAAATATCCCCACAACCAGATGTCTCAAGGGTTTAAGTCCGGTGAAAGAGGTTGCCATGCAGTTGGAAAAGTTCTCGAAATCACCCGATCATCTCCAAAATGAGTATGAAGCAGTTCCTTCACTTGTCGTGCAATGTGGGGTGTTGCCAAGGTTATTAGAATAATAAGGTTGCGCGCTCAGAGCAGATCTCGCAACTTCTCACACAGTCTCAAAAAGATCTCGGCGTGCTGTGACGTCATCCAGAGGCGCAGTGGACCGATTAGCAAATGAACCAGCGCGAATTTCGGTTTGATTGAGGCATTATTAGGTACTTTCGTGGAACTCATGAGAGCTATTTCGGAATAAAATTGTTGCTCGTACTGCTTACATCCTGATGAAGTGAATATAGAGTAATTAAGCTTGAAATTTTATTGTTCAAATGGTTTCCAATGTTCAATAGCGTGTTGCCAGAATGAAGGAGAGGTGGAAGGCATTTCGTTCTTCTCTTTCCCCAAGAACTCTTTTGCTATAACCCTAAACAATGAATTCATTTTATTACGCATCTAATTTTTATAGTTTCTTTTAAATTGACTATTCGAGAATTATCTTGTCGTTAAAAGCTTATTCGATCAGTTTTCATTTATTCTGATTGATTCAGACTTAATGATATAAACAGGAACAGATGAGACTCCTCATACATTCCTCATATAAATTTATTTACTACAAAATCAAAATTCCAATAATATAGCAATTTCATTCGTTTTATTTTAATATTCAGAAATTACATTTTATGCAATTAATTAATATTCAATTAATTCCCGATCATTATTATGTAAAACTGAATTCATACTTTTTGTTTGCAATACACCATCGTGATTGTATCGTTTTCTGTTTAATCGCTTCAGTCCCTTCCGGGCTGCCTGCCTCTGGATGACGTCATCCGCTTTGCTTGAATTCGACCAATAGGACGGAACCTTCCTGAGCGCGCAACCTTATTATTCTAATAACCTTGGGGTGTTGCACCATCTTGCATAAAGACAGTAGTGTCTAAACATTATCTTTCTTGTAAAGCAGGAATGACTTTCTGCTGCAGAAGTTCGCAGTAACGAGCACCAGTGATTGAATATCTTTTAGTGTCTTGAGGAGTGTTCTCTTCAAAGAAAAATGGGTCAAGAATGAAATGTGAAGTGAATCCGCACCATACGGTCACGTAATCAGAGTGCAAAAGCTTTTCATGCACAACCATCGGCTTTTCAGTATCCCAGATGCGATAGTTTTGAGCATTCACTGCTCCGTCTAGTGTGAAATGCGCTTCATCTGACCACGGCCATGCATTATCGACGGCTATTCTAGCCAGAAACTGGCAAGCAAAATCAGTGCGTTTTTCCGGATCTACACGAAGCAACTTTTGAACCACCTGGATATTGTATGGATACCACTTTACAATGGAACGCAAAACGTTTTGTATCGTAGACCACGGAATAGACAAATCACGTGATACGGCTCGAGCACTTGCTGAAGAATATTGGGAACTTGAAGTACTCTCCACTACAGCAGCAGCAACGTCTTCCACAGTCTCATTTGCAATTCGATTCCGTCCTCTCCCTGGCAGCAGACCCAACTCACCAGTTTTTTCAAATTTCTTAATCATCTTTTTTAAACCATTAATGGACATAGGCCCATTTCGCAAGTTTTTCAAACGTCGATATTCTCTTAGCGCGGCAGAAGCATTATTGCAGTTCTGATAAAACAACTTCACCAATAAAGCTCGATCCTTTTTAGCTAAAGCCATCTTGAAGAATGACTTTATATTTAATTTCACTATCATTTTAAAGCTTTTCTAATTTTATTTCTCGTTTGCATAACGTCTCTGATTGAGTAAAAGTTCTTACATGACATGCGCCATATTTTGACGTAGCGGTCAAAATGTGAACTAATTTTTTTATTGCAAAATTCTCTTCCCCATGGTCTGTATAACATATATCTCAAGTTTCATCAAAATCTGATTACCAGAACGGCCGCTAGAAGGGTCTATTCGCTACTTTCAGTGAATATAGAGGGCGCTGCTATTTTTGTAAAATGGCGGCGAAAGTAAGACCCACTTCACCATCCGTTTTCCATCAACATGTTTTGAATATTACACTGTGTGATATTTTCTGTATGATGGTAGATTTTTCAAGATGTCGGTGTGCCAAGCACCTGCTACAAATAGCACTTGATTTCACCTTTCATTTTAATGCTGGCATACCAAAAAAAATTTCTTTCTTAATTGGAAATTTATTAGTTGATTAAATATGAAAAAGTAGATTCAAGATGGAAATTGTTCCTCACAATAAACGACCTAATTTTTTGCTTTTTAATGACCCACAAACAAAACAATGTTATCAAAACTATGCAGCTAATAATAGAAATAGTTATTTTACCGTAAAACTACGTGCATATAAACGTATTATACGTGAAACAATCTTTTAAAGACAAATTTTGAATATTATTTCATTTTATTAGTGGTATACATTAAAATATGTAAATATTTTCCATCTTTTACCCTACCATTACTAATTTATGCTTACAAAGTGGTGATGGAAAAAGCTTTTGTTGATATACATGGTATTTGTGGCTTTTTTCCCCATTGTAAGTTTTAATTCCTAACTTTTTCTAATGGCTTTATTTTTTGTGAAAAAACTGTAATATTACTGCATGTAACATAGTTTTTGATTTTCAGCCTTACGCACGGCAGTATTTGTTACTTTTCCTTTCATTTCTTTAGCTGCAACAACGTGTTGAGCCTTATTTAAAGTACGGCGAATCCTACTTAGCTCCGTTCAAGTAAATACCACCAGGGCGGCGCCACTTAAACTGAAAGTAGCGAATACTCTGTCCAACGAAAGAAGAACTGGGCGAGTCTAATTAAATTTCCGATTTCAATTGTTAGACATTGTTGATAAGTAAAATTAACAATCGCTAACAATTGAAATTGGAAATTTAACTGGCCACGTCCAGTTTTTATTTCTTTGGACAGTGTATAAATGGTGTCACTTTAATTATAACCACCCTGTACATTGCACTGGCTAGCCGACTTTTCTCAATTTTTTCCTGTTAAATGACAGCCTAATCATAAAAAAAATCTGTTTCTACGGCAACCATTCATAGCAACGAAAATGACAATAACCACTTCGTTTTTGGATAGTTTAAATTTTCAAATTTCAAAAAGCCTTAAATGTTAACACCTAAGCAAAAACCTGGAATTACAATATCTACAATATACCTGGAAAAATGTTTCAGGACATGCATTCATATTTAAATTACCGTCTTCATGTTTGTATCTAATTTGAACATTTCTTAAAATGAAACGTCATTTCTGTATTAAAAGTATGTCATTGCCATTACCGTAAGCTTCGGAGTAGAAAGTTGAACTCGCTAGTGTTAATTTTTATGCAATTGTGGTTATTTCATAATAAACGAAATGTATGCATGAGATCTCTATTTTCTCCCGTAGACTTTTGCAAACCTAATAAATTAGAGATGGATTTAGATTCATCTGAATGTGCTGAACAAAGTTGTAATTGGAAGTTTCTCTCTATCTCTATTCGGGTAAAAGTTGCGAATTATGGGGGAAATTTTCTTATATCTCCTTGAAGGATACGGGGCGATGGTCAGTTTTAACATTACCAATGGAAAGCGGTGTAATGAACGTCTTGTTTATATTTTGAAATCATGCTTAGTTTCCGAGATTTTGCCTGGTACGATTTAAATGGGACACCCTGTAAAATATCCTACATGAAATAAGCATAGTGAGAGCGATTTACGTTTAATTTTGGACATTTTTGACGAGCAACGATGGATTTATTGAACTAAAACAAAGAACTGAAGATGCCGCAGTAAAATGAGAACATGGAGACGCGCAGGATTGGATATGCATGCGCTCTGCCTGCGTCACTGACAGTCGCCATGGTGTAAGCGAGCTCAAGCTCGTATGCACAGTGGCGCGAAGGAACGTAATATGCGGGAAAACGACAGTATTAAATGGGATAAATTATCTGTAAAAGGCACTTAAATTTAAGGAACCGACAAAAAAAGCGTAATATGCGGAAAATCTCTGAACCGTTATCGTATTAGGCAGTACTACTGTACATCCTTTCAAAAGGGGGATTCCATGGCAACCAATCGCTCAGATGAAAAAAAGCACAAAACAATCGTTTCAACGAGAGACTATTGACTAGATTTAATTCAGTTTTCAATTTCGATTCGCTCATAAATAAATTCAATAATTAAAGTTAATCGTAACGGAAGATTATAATTTAGGAACAAACTTAAAAAAAAGGAATTATACAAGAAAATTATAATAAATTTTCTGTGACAAGGAAAATTTTTTGTCACAAAGCGAAAAGTTGATATCAAAATCAACATAAGAAAAGTTAAGCATTTTCTCTCATTTTATATACTTGTTTGCCATGTCTTGTTTCAGGCTACTTCTTCATCAGATGGGACATGGTTACAATTATAAAAGCCTTACAAATTTACGTTCTTTTGGTATTTAGTGGCCATAAGTTTTTGCTGTATTGTATTATTAGCTTCTAATAATGATTCATATATTACGATAACTTTTTTTAATAGAGTGCAGTTTCAGAATAAATATTTTCATAAAAACGTCCCAAGTTATGCAACTCTCCCCTAATGGTTTGCCCTTTTACCTCAGACAATCTGAATCTTTATCCAGGATAGTTGCTTTCATTCAGTGAGGGTTGAGTATGTTACAACTAAACGAATTACATATGCAAATTCTCCAGCCACGTGATTGATAGGGCTACGCGGTCTTGAGGAGTTCTAAAGGGGACGTCGCTTCATCATTCTTAATCGTTGTACAAACGCTAGCTGCGAGAATGCCGCCAAAAATCGATACATATTGGGAAGGGTATATAAATGCACTTTCCGACGCGAAGTGGTCCTATTCCATGATTATAAAACAATGCAAATCCAGGGGTCTCACCATTTCGAAGGCAGGAATCTATAACATACTAAATAAAAACAGAAAAACCGCAATACCAGCAAAGTTGGACGAACCTGGACCCTCAAGACAACGACCCACTCCAAGCAGCTTGTAGCCAAATTCAAGCGTCTCATCTCTGCAGAAAATCCGAAAAGTCAAAGGACTATCGCAAATAAGGTAGGGGTATCACAGTCAAGATAAAGCTGCGAGACATACGCCCTAGTCAACGGTCGCCCATTTGCGAACACTGGAACAGCTGACGGGCATATATTCAATTCCGTTTGAAGACATGCCCGTGAAATCTCCAGACGCATCCCCCATGGATTATTGCGACTTTGCAGTGCTGAAACGCGCCCTTGGAAGTAGACGACCCCGTACATTGGACGGTCTATGGAAAGCCTGCAAAGAGGGTGGGCTCATTTCGAACTAAATTCTCTGCCGCGAAGTCTTATTGAATGGAAACTGCCATAGTTCGACACCGTGTGCACCATATAGAACATCACCGAACATGGCGGCGGGGTTTCTCATAGACTTATGACTATTACAAATCACTTAGTTGTAACGTACTCAACCCTCTGTACATATATTTTTTGAGCATTTCACAGTAAGACGTTGAAGTTTGATGACTAAACGTAAAGGTATTTGTTATTAAGCACTTTTATGTCGACTTTATGTCCACCTACGCCTATTCACTGTCATGCACTGTGTATCACTCAATGCATGACCTGGCATTTTATTGATTACTCGCAGTGTCACTATATAGCTCATTCTGCAAGGAAGGGAGATGAAGACGTGTGTAGTGTTGGCGCCAGCAAAAAAAAAAGATAGCATTTTCTAGCAAATTATGATTTAAAATTAGGAAAAGCTTTGTATTGCTGTAAAGATATAAGGACATAATGAGAGACAAAGGTTAAGCAACACTATGAATATTTATTAAATTATTGTCCTTGTCTCTCAATACTTCCCCATATAGTGAATCCAGTGTCGGTTGCACGCTACAGTATAGTAGCAAGGTCGTGTCTAGATAAAACTTCATCTGAGGCAAATAAATAAATGTACCTCCTTGTCATGCCCCTATTCTCCCCTATCAAAATCTGTACAACAAAAAATGTACCTTCTAGTTGTCCGGCTCATATCTCTTTCACGGAACTGATGATTAGCACCGTATTCTAACATTTGTCGCAATCCATGAAACATTGTAAGCAATTCATTTCCAAGACTCCTCTACCATCGCCATAGATCATTCCACTGTATCTGATTATCACTCAATGAACAGCCAAGATAGATATGTAAAGAAGACAAATTTATCGATCTCTCATCTTCAAATTCAGTTCATACGTATAGAGATATATAATTGATGTTAATGGATTTCATACTTTTGTCATTTTACTGATACCGAAGTAATAAGCTGCTAAATAGAAAAATGGTAGGTAAGTTGCTTTTTTTGCCATGGAAATAGCATCCAAGAAATACGTTTATATTCCTTGTGCCTGTTTTCACGGAAAAATACACACTTATCAATATTTGCTACTATTTAACAGTTACACCAATTTGCTACTATTTAACAGTTCTATTTCTTATACTTCCAGTTACACCAATATCTTTCGAGAATTCAGGGCTGAAATTGAAAGGTTGCTTCAGTGCCACTAACGATTATACACCAATGGAATTACAGAATGCAACCATTATATGGACGACGCCGTCGGAGTGCATTATTAAGTGTCAAGAGAAGAAATTCATTGGGTTTGACGGGAGAACATGTCTCTGTTTCAACGAAATGAAGGACGGTATACACACTACTTCCGATGCATGCAGCAAGTGCAAGTTTGTAGATGTCTTATCGCGAGACTATACCTGCGGTACTAGCGAAAGCATTGCTATCTACCAGACACCTGGTAAAATAATAACGAAATCATTTGGTACTTAGATTCCTTATACAGGGTGTCTCAGAAGTCTTTGTACAAACTTCTAGGTGATTCTAAGCAATAAAGTTCATATGAACATGGGTCCGAATTTGAACGATAACTGAGATATGAACAGAAATAAAAATGCCGCCACCAAGATCAAAAAGTTAATAAATCAGGTTCTGTAAAGCTTAGATTTATGAAATTTCGGGGAATAACAGGGCACATAAGACTGTGTATACCGTTAAAATTTAATTGAATTCCAACGAGTAATTTCCGAGTTACACAGTCAAAATTGTAACACGTGCTAGTTAGTACTCACAAATGAGCACGTGTTATGATGTTGAATGAGTAACTCGGAAACTTCTTGTTGGAATTCGATCAAATTTTAACCGCATACACAGTCTTATGTTCCCTGTTATTCCTCCAAATTTCATTAATCTAGGCTTTACAGAACCTGAGTTATTAACTTGTTGATCTTGGTGGCGGCATTTTTATTTCTGTTCATATCTATCACGACTTTTAATTGAATCAATTAATTAACTAGAAAGATCAGACTTAACTAAGCTGGTCGTGAGTAGAGAAAGGAGAAGGATGACCAAATTGGATAATCAAATAGGAAGTTTAATCAAATCTGATTAAATAAACTGATATACGAGGGGAGATCAAAAAGTAAGTTGCACTTCCACGGTATGGCCATTTTATTACACCACCTATACAAAAGGCTATAGCAACATACAATGCAGGTTCATTTTTCCACATAGTCCCCAAGAGACCCTAAACATTTATCCGAACGATCAACCAACTTTTCGATTCCGGATGCATAGAAATCTCCTCCAGCGTTTTGTAACCACACGGTGACAGCCGATTTCACCTCCTCATTGTTTCGAAATTGTTGTCCACAGAGTTCCGTTTTGAGCTTACCGAAAAGATGAAAGTCGCATGGCGCTAAGTCGGGACTGTATGGAGGATGTTGCCAAACCTCCCACTTGAATCGCTGCAGCAGTTCGCACGTTTGGCGGGTCTTGTGAGGTGTTGCGCTATCGTGCAACAAACTCACACCGGCGCTCAATTTCCATATACAGCAGCGATTTCACGATGAATGTCCGTGCAATTCACCTGTTTGGCCCATAGAAATCGGATTGCTGCTCGCACCTCAAGTTTGGAGTGGACATCCAGATGACACGCTATTGCTTTTAGCCCGCTAGTCACACAAAACACGACGGGAAACCACAGCAATCGTCCTATCTGACGTCTGCGCAGTTAATGTCCCTTTCTCCGCTTTGCCCAAGATTGCGACACTCAGCGCCTCCTGCGGCGAGTTAGTGCAACTTACTTTTTGATCTCCCCTCGTACATTCAAAATAAACGTCAATTCATTAAAGGTGAAATAGATAATGGGTAAATAAATCATATGTCCGGGATATCATAGGTGGAGCCAATAGCTGGGCCGGAATCCTTGCTTCAATGCTTATTTGTTGGCAAAACCGTTGGCGACGAAATCCTGGGTACTCTGTCACCGCTGTCCAAGTAGGCGGCGACCCTTGTGGGTTTCGAGGAGTGTTGCCCAATGCCCGTATCGGAGACGCTAAAACCGAGCGCGGCTCGCAGCAAGAGATCTCTGCCCGGCATGCGCTCGCGAGGCTGCTGTCGACCGCTGACGGGATGGCTGGGTCACTCGGGATGCTTATCGTGTCGTCCTCCGACGTCTGGCTGCTAAGAACGATAATGGCGGGTGGCTGACTCTCCTCGTTTTCCTCTGTATGCGGAGGTGGCTCGGCGGGCGTTTCCTGATCGGCGTCTACACCTTGTCGTGCGGCTGAATCAGCGTTAACCTTCGAATCGTTGTCGTGTACGTTGGCGTAGTCGGGGCCCGTCGGCGTGTCTCGGCTTACATCTCGGTCATGTTTCCCAGCGTCTGTCCTCTCCTCGTTTCCTTCGCAATTCGCTGCTACCGTTTCCTCGAGGCAGAGGGAATAGACTGCATCCACTGGAACTGATTGTGTGTCAGGCTCAATTAGGAGTAGGGGCGAGAGGCTATCCACTCGGCGGGCTCGATACGAACGTACAGGATTATTCCCGCGAGGAAAAACTCTTTGAGTCGAATTGTAACAAGTTCTCTCGGTAAAATATGAGTCAAAGTCACTTGCCTGTGTCCGGCGGCGGGCACGATATCTTTCCTCCTCTCGCAAAGTCCGACTCCCTCGTTCCGAGGTTCAGGGGCACGGGTCCTCCACACTGTCGTCGTTTAAACCTCTCCGACTCCGACGGAAACCTTGGTCTCTCCACGGTCGGCTCTTTTCTCCCTTATCTTCCGAATTTATTCGGCGGCTAAAATCTCGCCTAATTTTCTTCCTTCCTCCGAATTGCCTATGTTCCCTTCCCTTCTTCCAAAATCCCTTGGAGCTAGAATTTTTCCGACCTTCTCTCTTGAAACCAGAGCCTTTCTGCCTTTTTCTTCCTTCTTCCCCTTTTCTTCCAATCACCTGCTCCTCCGTAATAATTCTTTTCTCCAATAAGCGCCTTGATTTCTCTTTCTTCATCTTTTCGGCTCTTCTACTCTCTTCTCTGGGTGGCGGGCAGTTGATATTCTCTCTTTTCCTACGGCTTCTTCGTTTACTACCTTTTCTCCCTATTTCTTCTTTCCGTGTTTGATCGTCGAATTTATTTGTCGATATTTCTCCTCCAATTCGATGATCTGACAATATCTCAGTTATCATTAAAATTCGGACCCATGTTTATATGAACTCTTTGGCTTAGAATCACCCATACTAACTCCCCTAGAAGTTTGTACAATGAATTCTGAGACACCCTGTATAGTTCTATAAAATTTAAAATGATACCCATTTCGGTAAACTCTTTAAATGTCAATCAATTTATATAACTTAACGTATACACACAAATGGTATATATACAGTATGAATGCAAAACGGTTTGTTGTTATTGTCTATTTAATTTACGTCTACCCTCAAAAATATTCACTTTTCACTTTTTCGTGTTTTTTGTTTATTTGCTATCATTGCAGAGCACTTCTAAAACTCTTTTAACAAACATTCTAATTGGAAAAATAGTTGATATTATGTTACACATATATAAGGTACTTTGTTTTATATGAATAATCACTTGTTTGTGTGTATAGATTTGTGTGTATGTGCGAATGTGGATGGTTATATGTGATAAGAAATTTTAAATGGAAGCAGATGAGAATATGGATACCTGGGAGGAGCACTAACAAAAGGTGAGAATAAAGAAACAAATTTGACACAAAAAATAATTCATGCCATTCCATTAAAATAAGGAGGTTATTTGTACATTATTTTTATAGGTTTCTTAGAATTTCATCTGGCTGGCCACATTCGAATGGCTAAGAAGTTGTTCACGTATACTCATAGGAAACACAGAGATATGATTACCTTAGGAGCCTGGGCCTCTTTGCTGTATGTCCGACTTGATAGTCTGTGTTAAAAAATATTGAAAATCCCTATATAGGTAGCCGGATATCCAATGATACCTCTACAAAATGTGCAGACCGCATTCCGAAAAACTCCATCGCTTAAACCTGGCAACCGATTTTTAAAAGCAAAGGACGAGACATTGGATCCCACTATTGTGGAATCCAACGTCTGCTCCTTTGCAACAAGGTATCCACAGATCAGCAAGATAGGATTTGAATGAGTCCTAATTTGCATATTTGGGATGATGAAAAGTGCACCATGAGATAGGTCACCCAGAAATTTCCATTCATTGGATTCATCAAAACTGGCATTTCTGCTTCGTTTACGAAAATAAAAAGGATGGGGGGGGGGGGGGCTTATTTTTGTTTCCACCCTGTATATTCGATTTCCAGCATTTTCACTAAAATTTGCAACATTTGCTCTATTTTCAAATTTCCAACATTTTTGAACCTTTGTTTGTTTCGTTTCAAGTGAAAATCATAATTTTCCTTACAAACACCTGCGATATCTCTGTGCCTGCTTATAAAATTTTTTCAAAACATTTCCTACTAATGTAGATATACGTGCGAAATTGAAATAATTTAAACCTCCTTCTAGTTGCTAGAGAAATAATTAAACCCTAATAATTTCTAAGTTCTAATAAAGTTTATTTTATTTATTTATTTATTTACTAGCTGTGCCCGCGACTTCGTACACGTGGAATTTATTTTTGATTTATTACAAAGCTTCTTTGTAAACAATGTTTAAAGTGGTATTATTGGGGACATGAACAAAGAGCTTATTTGCTTCACTAACACGGGAAAGAGCCACATAGAGCTGGCCGTACGTAAAGCAACTGACA
>JAHWFO010092832.1:230900-311796 GCA_023313115.1 Rhysida immarginata | reverse complement strand
TGGATCTTTTTGTCTTGATTGGCTTCAGTTCGTTATAAATACTCAGCATGTTCTATTCCAAGTCAGTTCTCTCAAGTTCTCTCGAGGGGCTCCTTGGCTGCTGAATGATGAAAGCAAAGCTTTCGAAAAGCGCTTACAGACTCAGGTTGTATTTTTTCATTTTATTTTCGGTCTTTTTCTTTTTGTTCAATTCCTGTTTCGTTGTGGAAAAAGAGTTTTATTTTATTCTTAACTTAATCATAATGTTTTTATATATATCTCGTTTTTAAAATCATAATTAATAACTAATTCAGAAAACAAAACAGGTGCAGACTATACAGGTGCTTAGAAAATATAAGCTAACATCCAAAATTCAATTATGAAAATATTGAAACCAAATATTGTGCCTTTCATTAATTTTATGAATAAATTATGATGTAATTTAAGTATTATCTAAGTTCTTTCATATTTAAGTATTTTTGTAGGGTTGTTTTAGTATTTTTTATATTGTTGTTTAAATAATAATAATAAATCCGTATTTTACGATACCCTTGCAAATAAGATGAATTTACGAACGTTTAGCTTCTCAGGCTAATTTAAGATGAATCATATATACTATTACATGAATTTATTTGTTCATAATAATATGAACGGATATTTATAAGAGAAAAGGACGAGACACAAAAAACCTGAGACTTCAGGATAATTCTCTAATATTTTAATTGCTTTTAATTAATTTTAATTTTAGAGAATTATCCGAAACGTCAGCTTTTTATTTGATTTTATATTTCTAGTTTTATTTTGATTTTATTTATTATTTATTTTGTTAATTATTATTTATTTTTCATTTTTATTTAATAACTATTATTCATTATAATATCAGTTATATCATATAATGTTTAAAACATCACTGGATATGAAACATTAACAAAAAATTAACATAAAATCAAGGAATATTTAGAATTTCTTTATCATAAAAAATATTAAAACAACACTACAAAATTATTTAAATATAAAAGTACTTAATAAATAATTAGATAACTGTTTCGAAATAAAAATTATTTTTTAGGTAAGAAAATAAACTGAAATTTAACACGAATAATAATAATAATAATAATAATAATAATAATAATAATAATAGAGTGTCATCAATTATAATAATGGCAAAATGGAACAATGGAGTGTCAAAATGTTTCATATCCAGTTTCTGCATAATTATTCTTAACAATATCTATCATTTCTCTGTCATCCACTGTATTTTTTCACTGGTTTCCCCAATGGAGGAATTAGTTGTTTTGATTGGCTATCGACGATGTTGTCGCTGGTCGCTTGTCGCTTCCAATTGAATTCAGCTCAATAGAGGCGACGTCGCCTGAAAACCAGTTTTTTCCCGTCGCCGCGACGAAGGGCAAAAACTAGGTCACGCTCGGGCGACAAGGAGCGACGCCGACGCATGCGCAGTACCCATGGCGCGACCGATGTCGCCGCGACGAAGTGTATTTGCGGCGGGCCTTAAATTTTCTTTACTATTTTTCTCTATTTATTAATGTTCTTTTTTTATTAGTTTTGTTTTTTATAAATGTACGAAACATATTATAAATTAATTTAGCGTATTTTTATTTCTCTTGATTTTTTATTTTTATTCTCTCTAAAAACTTAGTGAGCATTCAAATTGTCAGAATGATGTAGATGAAATTTTATTAGATTTGGCCGAGATAGAAAAACTAAAATCAAAATCTACAATGCTGGATGTTCAGCAATCATTGCCTTAATCAGTGCATTTTGCTGAGGATTTAAATTCAGTGATAATTTCCATGCCAGAAGAAAACGCCTTGTTTATTTTGCTGATTATATTTCCCAAAAAATAATTTTACATAATGATTGCTTAAATTACAGAAATATGTTTCTCAAGGACAATAAAGAATTACCTCATGATAATCAAACTTTTTTTGCTGTTTAAAAAATTATCAGAGAGAATCAGGAAATGTTCATTCTTTAACTGTGCCTGCTGATGATTGGGTTTCTTTTCTATTGACATGTGATAAAATTACTGAGGAAATAATTCTTCAATTATTATTTCGCAAAGTATTCATATTCGCAATGTATTCAGTGTACATTTGCGTGGCGTTAAAACAAGGCTGGTAGAATATTTAACGCATATCCATTACGCATCAGACAGCTGGTTCATAGGGTGTAAGGAACAGTTGAAGAATGCTATAATTAAGACATTTTATATAGTCAAATGGCAAAATGAAAATCAAAATTATGAGAAAACCAAACGGAAAAAGCGAAAATTGATGAAGGAGAGCTATGTGTAATACTTTATTACATTTAACACTTATTACTTTATTAAATGAGATAAGGAACCTTATATATATTAACAGATTTTATATATTGGCTACATTGCAATGAGTCAGTATAAAGTAAAACATTAGCTACAACTTCAAACTAAAAATATCAAAATTAGCATTAGTTATACGTATACAACAAATAAAAATTCATCACTTTTAAGGCCATATGTTTACACAGAGTTAATTTCATAAATTAATAACAGATTTCTTAATAAGTCAATGGTTAACAATTATTTAAATACGAGTCTTTTACTGTACTGAAGTTATTAAAATATTTAATAGTAGTTCTTTATATATAAATTAAAAATAAAAAATATAAAATAAAAATTTTAAAGCACACATTTTCACCTTAAAAAGTGCAGTATAAAGTAAAAAATATAATTTTTTAAAAAAGGTAGTATTTTCTTTTTAACATTTAATATTAAACGCGCCACCACACTTTTAACTTTTAAAAACAATTTTTTTTTTTTTTTTTACTCTTTTTACTTTTTACTGCACTTTTTAAGATGAAAGTGTGTGCTTTAAAATTTTTATTTTATATTTTTTTATTAATACTTCATAAATGGAGGGGGAGAAGCCAATGACTGTTTGGTTTTGAGGGGGGATAGAGATTTTCCACATTGCAGCCACAGAGGGGAGGGGGAGTTAAAAAATGCTATTTAAGGGCACGTGCTTTATGAATGATCCCAAATACGTCGTTGATTTTATATTTCATCTGCTTGATATTCTCTATCCCATATGATAGATATGAGGATATCCCATTATAGTTTAATTGTTACAATGGACAAACACTCTTGTCAGATGTCTTCCTCAAGTAATTTAATATAAGATGATTAACGAAAAGTACTTTTATCAGGAGCCCGGATAGCTCAGTCGGTAGAGCATTAGGCTTTTAACCTAAGGGTCCAGGGTTCGAGTCCCTGTTCGGGCGAGGTTTTTTTATTTCAGTTCTGGTATAGAAAATATGCAATTTTAATATTTTGTCTGAAATTTTTTCTGAGATCGAAAGATATTATATTGTATATAATATTGTTTATTTTCTATTAATTGCCCTTTTTAAAATGTATAATTATAATAAATAGAAAATAAACAATAATATACAGTCAATTTAAAACCTCTCAATAATTTCATATTGTAAACGGTAAGAAAAATGTATATAAACAAAACATTATAGAATAGCTCCTTTATGTTCTAGGTGTTAAAATTTTTTATTAAATGGCTGACTTTTTTTTTTTATTAAACGCCATATCTAATGTGTTAAATTATAATTATTGATGAAAATAGGAATGAAAATTTATTATTCAGAGTCCAGGCTGTGGAATTTTCTTTCCTATTAACATCAATAATCAAAACATTAACGGCTCGAGACAAGAATCCATCCCATCGTATTTGCGTCTTACAATCAATGGTTTTTTTTTTTGGTTTTTTTAATCTGCAGTATTATTTCCTGTAAACCACAAGCTCTAAAGTTTTGGTTCTCAATTATTTCCACAAGTAAAGTCAGTTTAATTTTGCCAGTTTTTATGAATCCAATCCCTATAATAATTTCCATACCAAGGCTGTTTTTTCTCAAAAATATGATTCAGTTTTCGTGAATATTAATACATTCAGGAGCACTGATTTTCATAAAGTTTGAAATTATGCTAAACAGGCATCGGAAAATTCCAAAAGTATTCTAATTATATTTGTTCGCATTATTGACAATAAAATTTACACTCGTGTTTCAAACATTATTTATTTCGTTTTTTTAGGAATATAATACACCTTTTTCTTACATCTTACACAGAGCAGCGATTTTCATACACCTCTTCTAAGAAATGTTGCAAATGTGAATTTCCATAAATTTCCATTCTACTCTTAAGAAGAGTATAAATTACATTCTGCCTACAGATATAAAAAGTGAAACGTTTCAAAGATGAAAACTGATGCTGCAGTTATTGCTCTTGTGAAACAGAGGCATTCCGAAGGCCTATCCATCGCCGAAATTGCAAAACTTGTCGGATAATTATTCAATAATTGGTTAAAAATGATTATAACAGGAAGAAAACTACAAGCCAGCGAATAAAATTTTCACTAAACGTGATGTGATGAATATGAAAATGGCTTAAAGAAAAGAATCAAAGGAAAGATCACTTATGGAAAGATCGACAAAGAAATTCCTCTGACCAAAGTGCAGACTGGAGAACGTGTTCGTTGGTGCCGGGAATGGATTGCCTCATCTCATCCTTGTTTAAGAACCACATATTTCAGTGATGGAAAAAAAAGTTCTGCTTAGATGGGCCTGACAATGAAATATGTATTAAACTAGTGACACAAAACCTCTTCAAAACAGAAAGAAGAGACAGTTCGGTGGAGGCTCTGTCATATTCTCCGCAGCGATTTGTTTAAATGGTGATTGATTACTTACTTTCTGAAATTATTGGCCGCCAAAACTCAGCACTATACATCAAGCAATTCAATGAGAAAGTATTGCCTAGGATGAAAACAATTTTCCTGAATTTTCAACAGGATAACGTGAGTATCCACACTTCCCGAGCATCACTTAAGAACTTTAAAGATCAGGTCGTGTTGATATTCTAACATGACCCATCAAAATCTCTTGATTTAAACATTACTGAACATTATTGGCAAATGAAGTGTGACCATATCTTCAGATTTGGCTCGTTTACATCAAAGGAATACTTGCAGAGTGCAATACTTGAAGCGGCTGAATACATTCAGCTGACATGCCAAAGCGTTGTCTTGAAGTAATTGAAGTCAAAGGGAAGGCAATTAGACGCTGAATATTAAATAATAAAATAGTGTTAGAAAATTGCTGCTTTGTGCAACATAAGAAAAAAGTCTATTATATTCCTAAAAAACCGAAACAAATATTGTTTGAAACACGAGTGTAAATTTTATTGTCAATAATGCGAACAAATATAATTAGAATACTTCTGGAATTTTCTGCTGCCTGTTTTGCATAATTTCAAAGCGTATGAAAATCGGTCCTCCTGAGTGTATCTGATAAATGAAATAAAAAGCATGTCCAAATAATTTGAAGGAAACTCTTGAACTTATTGATTACTTAATTCTGTTTATTAATTTTACAAACATTAAACAATTGGTATTTAAAAGTTAAAATTAATTTAATTATTATTTATATAGGAACTATTATTAGCAAATGAATGATTATTTCAATCAAGTGCAAATATTTTTACATTATCTACACCATATTTGCTCAAAAAAAAGTTTAATAGTAAGATTAATTGCACTCGTCTATGCCTTAGAAAAAGCATATGTGTTAAAAATACAATCAAACATGAACATTTAGAAACTGGGATGAGTTTCATTTACAGAATGAAACATGCCATGGAAGCATAAAGGGACTATGTCGTTGGTGGTGAACGTGCTTCGTCCTAGTTCTTTGAAAGTCTTGCCATCCAATGCCACTAAACAACATTCTTTGAGGTCGGAATGCTTGACAAGAATAGAGAGGATAACTCCTGGTAATTTACAAAAAAGAAAATTACAACAATTCACAGCTATAAAAATAAGTATAATACATATAAAATAAAGAAACAAGTAAGCTCAAGGATAAGATATTCATTGTATGGTATTTACTTCATCTTTTTAATTTATTTTTATGTCAGTTCAATAAAAATAAATCAGTATTAAATTAATATTTTAGCGTTCTCCTTTTTAATGTAAAAATCAATAAATTAAAATATACAAAAAGAAATAATAAAAAGATAAAGTCACCAATTTTGAAAAGAGTCAGTAACCAGATGGAGTCTTGTAGAAGGTTGTCATGAAACTTAAAGAAAATATGTGGTCCTGTGTGTTATGAAGAAAGTCTTGTATGATGAAACTTGAATATATTCTTCAAGTTTTCTGACAACCTTCTACAAGACTCCATCTGGCTACTGACTTTTCAAAATTGGTGACTTTATCTTTTTATTATTCTTTTTGTATATTTTTAATTTATTGATTTTTACATTAAAAAGGAGAACTAAACTATTAACTTAATACTAAACACTCCTTTTCGATAATTAAAATAAATCAGCTTAACTTTAGCACCAACTTTTTTGAATACGATAACCTTGTTGTGAATTGTATTCACGAACTATGTTGCAAGCTGAAATGTTAAATGTTGTTAATTAACGTGGTTTGTTAACGACACTTCGAATGCGTTGTTATAGACGGTTTAAAACGGTGAAAGACAGGTCGAAAAAAATGTGTTGTATTCGAATGTTTGGATTACCGCGAAGTACTCGTCAGCACTAAAGAAATATAAACGACTGAACTAACATGATATTTTATACTTTCGACAAATGTGATTTTTCAACAGATCGAGGAACTCAGTCCATTTATGAAAGGAAGAACAAAGCAAGAAAGGGTAGATGTACAAATAATTGACAGTTTAAAACATTACAGTGAAACGATATTGTGTATATAAATCAAATTACATTTTGAAACTTTTCTACTTATACTATTAAATTGCAAATCTAATGCAGAATGTCTGGACGACTCCATTCGCTCTGCCATAGAAATATACGTCACTGATTATCTTTCCAACTCGGCCACCTTAGATAAACTACTTGACTCTTTACTCCAGCGCTTCTCTCAAAAATTGGATACTCTCGTAACTGATCTGATTAACCGAATATCAACAGCGGATCCCGCCTTGACGAGCTGCACTCCCGCCTTGTCAACGTCGACTCGTCGGTCAGTGTTCTCAAGATAAAGCTTATTGCACCGCAACCACCTCCGTTCCTAGCTCCAGTTCAATTGTCCCAGCTTCAACAACAAATAGACGATATGGAACAACATGCCAGAAGGGTCAATGTGAAAATTTATGGCCTAACTGAATCTCCTTCCGAAAACATTATTGCCTCCTGTTTAAACCTTTTCTCCACAAAGCTCGATGTTCAACTAGACCGATCATCTATTCTTTCCGCTCATAGAATCGACCCCCGCTCGTCCATGAAGACCCGCCCGATTCTGCTTCAAAACTCCCACCTTCAAAGACTCTTTGATTAAAAATAGAAAGTAGCTCAGAGGTGGACATGGGGGTAGGATCCTAACCAAGGACCCTACCGGCATGATTACTGTCATCCGTCCTGAAATTTAGGTGCTCCTCGATTATGTAACGGCACGAGGCTTCGTGTGATACACCTTGGGCGGAATATAATTGGTGCCACTGTTATCACAGGCGTTGAAAAGGGCGAAAATGTAATCATCCCTCGAATCCCTTTAATTCCGACAGATCTTCCGTTTCAATTCAAAAGATTGCAGTTTCCTATTAAGCTTAGTTTTGCTGATACAATCAACAAAGCGCAAGGGCAAACATTAGAGATAGCGGGGGTGAACCTAGAAGAACCATGCTTCTCTCGTGGCCAACTGTATATTGCATGATCGCGTGTGTCCAATGCCCAGAATTTCTACATTTTGTCATCGAATGGAAAAACATACAACATTGTTTAAAATAGCGTCTTTAAATAGTGCTCTTTTTGGTGTCCTGATCGGTGTGTGCTATGTCACTGACTCCTTGGTTTCACCTTATATGACAGACATCTTGATTGATACCATTACCATCCACTTGGAATGTGTAGTGATACACAACTGATAGTTACTTCCCAATTGACTATGCGGGCAAAGCCGCGAGTAACAGCTAGTATGCTATATTTTAGCATTGAAAGTTCCCATGAACCATAATGGTTCCACGAAACCAGGAGCCTTTGAACCAATTTCGACTATCATTAATTTTACGTTATATTCATTCATGGCACATCATTCCAAGTTGTTTGATATACTACATGCTATATTTTAGCATTGAAAGTTTCCAGTGGACCATAATGGCCCCAAAAAACCACATACCTTTGACCCAGTTCTGACTGATATTGACCATCAAGGAAGACCATCACGTGTCTTCACTTAATTCACAAGCCTTTTTTCTGCCTTTAGGTATGAAATGCCAAATAGAGAACAGCATTTGGCAGTGCACAGGCCATTTATACATGGAATTGTATAGTGAAAAATGTGGTCCGCTATATTATTTGTGACCTTGTGAAGCGGAAGTAGTTCACCGACTTTTTCCACCAACGAACTCAGTCTTTCGTTTTCCCTAAGTTGTCGAATGGCGAAAACGGAAGTCGAAAATTCGGAAGCGTTCAAACGCTAGAGCACCAACAGTCAGACAGACAAACAGACAGACAAACGGACGGACGGACGCACATTGTGAAAACATAGGTACCTATCGGTCCTAATAAATAAATGAAATCTGTCAATCTCTAAATTATTATATTTTTAAAAGCTATAAAAGTATTTAATTTTTTATAATTAATGCATGGTTTACCATAAGTTAGGAGTTTGTGTATCAGAAGTTGAGAGGCAGTTTCACCAGTAATTGACAACATTTTAATTACCCGTTTTTATTTTATATTTTTTACAGAAACAAATCGACAACATTTTAAAAGTTGCTTCTAATGACCTGATAAAATCAAGCATTTTTAAACAAATGTGTAAAATATTTAATATTGACTAAACTTAATTGTGCTTTTAAACTTAAGTTGTTCATATAGAGCATTAATTTTTCTTTTTTTTTTGAAATCAATCCACTCCATAGAATATGAAGGCGATTTCCACTTGTGCAATATCATCGAGCCTTGGACAAACGTATTGCCCAAAATTGTGCATGCAAAAATCTGGATGTTTGACGATTGTTCTGCTGTTTGCAAAATTCATTCATTGCTTCTTATCATTGTAAACAAAATAGTAACATTCATCTTACAAGATAACTTGTCCCTGTTATCTTTTTAATGAGGGAGTGTTTGATAGTCTCTGTTATCTGGTGACAAGATTCAGGACCATCAAAAAGAAACGGTGAATAAGGGCCTAGAAGACTTATGTCAAAATGGGTGATCTAGAAATTGACAGTCAAATTCTTATAATTGACAGAGCAATTAACTGTCACTTACTGGAAATTAGGAAGTGAGATTTAAAATCATTATGTTTTCTTTATTATTACCCTACATTCTACATCATATAAGTATATTTTTTGTATGTTTTATTTTTAAACACAGAAATTATCATGTCATAACATGTCAATTACTAGTGACACTACATATCTGCGTTCTACTAGTTGACCGTGGGTTAAAACAGTTACCACATTGGTCATCTGAAATTCTGTTATTACTATCAGTATTGTCTATTGATCACACAAAATGGTCCACGTAAAATTAATAACAAGTATTACGTAACATTCTTGAAATAAATTCAAATGATCAAACACTCGCCTAGTGATTTGTTAGAAGGTATTTTTCGATTCAGTAAGGTATTGAACAATCAACACATGGTCGCGTGTCGAGTATTTTTCAATTTTTGATCGCTAATTGACGCTCTTCTGGGATAAACAACTAATTTTTACCTCATCCTAGTGCTACTTTATTCGACTTCATCGCCAAAAGTTTTGATCCTCACGACAAAATTAAATCAATAAACTAAACTACCTGTCATAAAATTATTTTATAGGGAAATTCTTATGATATTCTTAAATTGATAGTGGATTAAGATTTCTATAAATATGTGAATTAAAACTTGTATCAGGGATGAATGAACCTGGTTTCCTCTATCACTGCCTGTTCTTATTGGCAGGTTCTCCTTATTATAAAAGAACATTATCACTAAAACTCTCCTGAAAAATCATTACTTAACTGAATTTCCTTTATTCATTTACCTATATGTATATCTTTATGTGCTATTGATGAGCCTGTCTTTACACCGGCTCATTGATGAGTTTTCATCAGGAGCAAATGACACATTCCTTACGTGGTTTTGTTTTCATTGTACTAAAGGAAACTAATGAAACGAAATTATTCCAACACATTTTTAATATTTTTTCAAATATGAGGTTCGCATCTTTTAATGAAAATGAATTACTGTTTAGTGTTGTTGGTTTTTCTTTTGAATTAAATCTTAATAGAAATTGATCAACATTTATCATAATGAGCGATCTATTCGATGTAAGTGAAAAATCGATTTAAAAACGGAAATTATTCACACAATAATGAAATAAAATTCTTTATCAATCACTTTAACCTAACTTACAAATTATAGTAAGAAAGCACCACACGTCATCAGGAATGGTCTGCATAAAAAGAAACATTGACATGTGGGCTGATTTGATTCTATTGCGTTTTTCAGGAATGATGGCTCCAATTTTTTGAAAAAAAAATTCTTTCTGCTGGCACTGACGTTGCTAAAACTGTTCAATGTTTTGGAGCCAATTGGAATTACTTTGGAAAAAATCTTTGTGACCATTCCAAATAGAAAGAGATTCAGTTTCATTGAAACTAGTTTCTCGAACAAGAATCATAGCATAATACAGCTTCAAGCCTGCGCCCAGATTTCCAACTTCATTTTCACAACCAAGAGGTTCGAAAAAATCCAGAGCTTCATAACAGGACTGAACGATCTCCTGACGTTGGTTAACCGATTTAGAAAAAATCGATTACCCCGATTCGATATCATACTCGAGACGATTTATCGAAAGAGATTGTCGATATATCGATTTTATCATATGTAAGCCAACAACCAGTTATCATAGGTTTCCAGCTGATGACAGCATAAAGCAAAATTGGATTTCAATAATTTCAAAAAAGGTAATTTTATTACAAACTAGTAAATAATGTAATAGCGCATGGCCTCTGAAAACAAAGAAGTTTACAGTAACACTGAAGAGCACTTCAAAGATAACGAAATATCTCAATGAGAAAATACAAATAATATAAAGTACAAATACAGGGTGATTCAGAAAGGTAGGTGAAGAATGAAATACCATGTACAGTTTGTAGCAATAGGGGAACAATATTTTTCCTATAAACATGGGTCCAGAAATGCATCCTTACAGAGATAATGCAACTTGTAAGAGGTAGGAATGGATGTGCGTTACCCGGACGGCAATGGTCGGGTCCATGTAAATTAAGATCTAAACATGTAAATTGTTCGTGTTCTCTCCTTTAAAAGAGAGAAAACGAAACATGTAACTCCATTGTCGTACAATGGATCGCTTGACTAATGCGGAGGTAGGCGGACATGCATCTCGTCTACGGCGAGGCACAGGGTAATGCTAAAATTGATACAGCGTGTGGAGAAGTCAGTGATTCTCCGGACATCTTCACCAGAGTTCGCGAGAATCTCTTCCGCAGACTAAACACCTGCATCGAGGCTCAGGGTCGGCATTTTGAACACCTACTATATTGTCATTCCTACCTCGTACAAGTTGCATTATCTCTGTAGGGATGCATTTCTGGACCCATGTTTATAGGAAAAATATTCTTCCCCGCTACAAACTGTACATGGTATTTCATTCTTGACCTACCTTTCTGAATCACCCTGTATATACACTCTATGAAAAAGCAAAATACAAATTAATAAAAAATAAATTACGTTCGAAAGTCTGTTTCCACCACCAAAATCACGAAATAAATTTATCAAACTCTGTAGCTTCCATAGATTTAGCTTGAATTCATCCTTGTTTTATTAGAGTCCCTATATTAAGATAGGGACTTTCTCAATATAGGGACTCCATGATGATCCTCCTCTAGTTTTAAAAAGTTGAACTCCCGCTGGCACGCAGGAAAACATTGAAATGAAAGGCGATGCGGAGGCCTAATATTTCGAAGGCCACGGTTCTGTGAAGCCTGATACATTGTTTAATACCAAGTGGAACCACCAGTCCCTTTTCTTGCCCTGTTACCTCACATAAGCCCTTAAATCGTATTGGGTCAACTACTGGTACAGTTGCCCTACCATTTTTACTTGCACATTCTTACCGTCATCCTCGTGAACAGCGTTTGGAGCCCTTACAAACATGGGCGAAGTCGGCCAATAACCTTCCGTACTCCAAGACGAAACAGAACGAGTTTGCCAATCCATTTTCATTAGCTATTAAAGAAAAAATATATTAACTGGCATAGGGCCCTGTGTTAAACAGTAAAGCTAGGATGAACGACATTAGCTAGATTAACTATATTTATAATTGATACTACCGCATTTCGACAGTCAGCCATATATAGACTGAGAAAAAAAAATCTCAAATCTATTGTACCTGAGCAGGTATCGTAATTCATTCAAGCTTTAAATATTTCTACTGCTATAAGTGAGTGATCTATAGTTTCTGGATATCATTGATAGAATCTTAAATCTTTTAAAAATTCGTTTTATTAGGTAAATGGTTGGGATCCAAAATATTTGCTATATATTTGGGATATTATCACTGTCAGTCACGGAATTTTATAGACCTAATGCGCTCTTTGATCTTGTGGAGAGTTGCCGCTTAATACACCCGACTACAGAGTCATACACGTGTGGATACAGTCAAAGAGTCATTGCTGGAAGCACCGATTGAAATTTATAATCTTGTCTGGAATTTCTGGAGTTCGGTCTTACATTCAACTTGATGACTCTATACTTGAGAAATGCGTCCCCGTGAGACCTATTCTAAGAGTAGGGAAAAGGAAAAAGTAACTCGGACCAAAGATTCGAAGATTACAGTTGTTTGAATGATGACAAGAAATCTTTTTCTCGGCGGGGAATTCCTATGTGTAGGTCGGATGATATCATGATGCGAATGCAACCTTTCTGCAACTTGTTGCATTCTCTGAACTGCGTCACGCAATCTCATCAAAACTTCTCTCTCTCATGTTTTCTCTCTCTCATGTTCTCTCTCTCATGTCATCAAAACTTGCAATAGAAATGACCACTTTAACAGTCTACCCAGATAGTACGAGATTGAAAACAGGATTTTTCTTCATTTGGTGGAATGTCCAGTACTCCCACGTGCTTAGAACGAAACAGAAAGACACTGCATGCCAAAACCTGTATAGACCTGTTACAACTGCGAGCAGACTTGTCACAATAATGCGCGTACTACATTATCTTACAATAATAGAATGGACAGTACACAAATAAGGGAAAGTAATATTTGGATCTACTTAATATCTTGCTGGATCTCCGCGTGCTGATATTATATCAGCCACCCTTGTGGGCATAATTTCTAAAGGTTTTGATATACAGCTTCTGGTATTTGAGCCATTTTCTGCACAGGATTTCGGTCGTGGCTTCTTGGTCCTCATTCGACACTCCAACTCGTTCCATAAATGTTCGATTGGGTCAAGGGTTAGGGCTCTGAACGAGCCGCGGAAGGCGATTGACATTCATTTCCATGTACCATTGCCTGACAGAAGCCAAAACATGAGATGGTGAAGTATCGTGCTGAAAATAACAATGCTCGTTACCTAAAAATTCCTACAGGGTAGGAAGCACTCGATTGTCCAAAATGTCCTTATAGGGTTCAGAATTCAAATTGCTTTCAACCACATGCAACGGCTCAAGCCATGCATAAAATACATCCCCATGTCACAAATTTTTGCGACATGTTCGGGCTCCGATATTATTGGCAGATCCGATCAGCTAAATAATAATGTCGGAGTTCGAGTAGCGCCACAAGGTGGCGACACGAAGCGAAACGGCGCGAGTTTGGAAAGTGAGCTCTCTAGGGGAGAGAGAAGAGCGCGGAAGTCACGGAAGCGGCGCGGAAGACTGCGCAATAGGAAGAAGGCGAGGCGGGAAACAAAATTTGAGGAGAGTGACGGTGGGTTCGATACAAGAAAGTTGGCCGAGCGAAATTTAGAGTCCCTGTTATGCCAATACGACTTGGTAAAAGATTTACGGAACTCAAGTGCGAGTGAGGGACGGCCACGAGGGACAAGCTCGGCGGGAGGAGAGAACGGAGTTCTCGCCGCGACACGTGTGCGCTTACGAATGACCGGCATGGAACTGTTACTAATGAAGGTGTGCTTAAAGTTTTCCCATTAGAAAACGAGGACACGGACTCTTCAACCGAATATAGCAGCTCGCCAGGAATTCCGCCCACGGACAGCTCGTCTAGCAACCACGTCAGCGACCATTGCCACGACGATAACCGAATAGGCCTCGTCTCCGTAGAAGCTCGACAATTCACCGTTCGTCACGGCCCGAGTTTGCTTCAATACACGGCTAGCTCCTTGGTCGTTGTAGAGGGAGTGCGACAGTGGATTAACGCCGCCGAATTCAACACAGCTGGAGATAGCAGACAAATCCAGGAACAATATTGGACAGGAATATTTCCCTGGACGATTTCCGCCTATATAAAGGAGAGTCTCGGCGCCTTCTTCCCACACGACAGGTAAGCCATGTTTGGTTCTATAATTAACTGGCTCTGTCGGGTCACGAAAAGTCTCTCATAATTTCCCGCCCGCCATTGGAAAAAAAATTCTGGCCGCTTCTTTTAAAGGCGCGTTTCATGTTTAAGGCGTCTAGTCTAATTTAGACTGCAGGAAGTTTCATAAAGGCTTTCTAATTCTATGGCTGTGCATGTTATTATGAGGACTAAAACTCTTAGTTATTTGCTTTGCTGTTAAGGGGGTTTTAGGCTTAGCGGTTAAGGGGGCGTTTGGAAGTGCGTCTGCAACGTTAGTAAAATATTTCTTCTTTATCTTTCGTTGTTAGATTCCCTGTGGGGTCGTTCCAGGGCCCAAACGCTTAGCGTGAACGCTTTCTTGGAGGTGCGTTTCGTTAAAGCCATGATAATACTTACTTGGACGTTTAGCAGAAGCAAGGTCCCATAGACGAGAGTGCGTTTTGCTTAAGCAGTTGTTCAGTAGACAGCATCGCATCTATTCTTGTAGGAAAGCAAAATTGTATCCGAAATCGTATTTGTAAAATATTTCAGCAACTTAAGAATCATAATTTATGTATATGAGTTTCTGCACTTACGCGGAGGTCACGGGGAATAGTTTAATTGTTATTAATTTAATTAACCTTAATGGAGGGAATTGTAGTTTGATTCCCAGCATCTATTCCCAATTATTTGTATTCGAAGCTAAGATTTGACGAATAAACTTAATTAATTATCTTTATTTACCTAAAGTTATGCTCTGTGTCGTTCTTTAGAGTTAAGAATATTATTTTTCCACTGCGCTCATAACTTTTGCGTGACACCCCACACGATGACTACACAACCACCAAATTTCACAGTTGGAAAGATGCGCTCAGGTCAAAGGCGCGACGTAGGTTATTCTGCAAACTAACGGCATAGTAAGCTGCATTAACTGTCTGACGATGGGGAACAAAATTACACAAAAGAATTCCTCGAATAGCATAAGCTAAAATGACCATTCACTAACATCCTTACTTGATAACGGTTGAAAACCAACCAACTCGCGCATCCCTTTCTCTTCCGTCCTTGAACATCTACACCATCTAGCAGCATCAATAAGTACCATATACCTCAATGTCATTGCTGCTTATCGTAGAATGTGCATCGCGGTCTAGGATTCCGCTAAAAAAAATATTTGGCATGACTTTGTAAGCGACCCTCGTATTTGGCTTGTGTGCGGCTACACATCCGCATGCAGTTCTTTCCGTAAAGTTTTGTAAAGCACATTGACTGTGGGACCTGCTTTTTGATAACCTGGAATGGTTCCTTGCGGTTTTAATGAACCTCGCGCTTCACACCCACTGGTCGCGTTCATTGAGTTTTGGGAATCGTCCAATGTGGGGCGGGCATGTTCCGATACCTGTAGTGTTCTATGTGTTCACGATTTTTCACAAATAGACATGCTTGCAATGTGGCACCCGATTATTATTCAAAGTCAAAAAACTGCTTTCGTTCAGCTATTCTCCACCTACGATAATGTTACACATGCAAGTTATCACACAAATACAATAAAATCACATGAGTTGTTGATGTGCGACCATTGGTTCCAACAATGCCACCTAAAGAGAAGGCCTGTTCACTGAAACGTCATACACTGTTACATCATCATCAGAGGGCAAGATTTATGGCTTATTATTGGTAGAAATCCCTAATTGTTGGTAGACATCCAATAATAAGCCCTAAATCTCGCCCTCTGATGAGATGTAACAATGCATGACATTTCAGTGAATAATGATGTAACAATACATGATCTTCTATTTAGATGGTGTTGTTCCAACGCATAAATTAAGAGGTATCCGTTCTATTACTGTCTCTCATTCTCCGTCTGCAAGGAAATTTCGGGATTTTTTTAATGACCCTCAAGTATATATGCCTCTTCATTTATATCTGTCGGCAATGCGTGGAAAAGGTAAGTGATTCTGTAGATGGCTTGTTGTCAGAATACGTTAGTAACATTGAACATTTTTACATTTTGCTAACTTGAACCATTCGTCCTTTTGACTTAAATTTTAACATGTTCCTACTAAATTAAACTCATTACTTACAAATTACTCATTTACATTTTCCTAGATTTTATTTTCTATCCATTTAGTGAGAATAACTTTGTCATACTAGAGACGTTAATATGATCTTAATCTTTCTATATTGATTTCATATTACAATCTGTTACCAAATATATCAAACATACTGAACCATCTGCTCCAATTGAATAAAAATAACGGTATTTTCCTCCATTGTAATTGTAATTAATTGCAGGAAGTTCACACCCTGAAAAAAAAAATTTCATTATAGCTCCAGTGTCATGCTAAATTTTATTTGTAAGAAACGTGATTAATTAAAATCTAACTTACATGTATCATTAAATACCTCATGGGTACATATGATCTTTCCATCTGGATCCTGTACTGCCGTACAAGTTGTTCCTTTCAAGGTTATTAAATTGTTTCTGCTTTTTGTATTCTATTAAAAATAAAATCTTGTAAACATTCCAAGAAGGAGCTTTAGCTATGAAGCAGAAATACAATTATTAATGCATTATGAGCAACTGAGCAATAGTGCGTCGACAATACTTAAAATATAAACAGAAAGTTAGTGTGTATTCATTCCTGACGAATCGAATGTTACATGACATGCCATTATCTTGGTATTCTTTACGGTCACTGTTTTAACAAGTAAATTCCATTTGACGGGGTCCACGAAAAATCCTGAAAAGTTGATACAGCCGAGCTAAGACCTTGATGGTCATAGTTCTGAAAACAGAATTTGAAAAAGTTAATCCGTTTTCAAGTTATCGTGCAAACAGCGGATGGACGGCCGGATAAACGTACAGACCAAGCGTGCATTCTTATTAGTAGTTTTTTTTCCTAAAGCTCCTAATAAAAAAGGGGGTTGTCTAAAATTGCTACTAAAGTTCTCTGCAAGGACTGCAAAAGACTTGTTTTGCTTGTCTGCTTTTTTATATGCTGAAAAGCATGTATTGGTTTCCTTCTGTTTGTGTGTCCGTCCGTCCGTCCGACAATGTCTTAAATTTTTCAAATTCTGTTTTCGCTAATCGATAAAGACCCGTCCTGAGCCCACCTGTTTAGAATGTCATTAAAAACCACTCCATTAAAATTTTTTACTGGAAATGTAAGGCGTGTAATATATCATTCGATCGGGAATCACGAGAAACAAACGATTATGACATTCTTTTCGAATTTAAAAACGCTAGTCCGAGAAAATGACTAACCTGCACGTGCACTAACTTGAGAGCGAAGGGGTGCGGTTTACAGTACAAACACGGGGTAGATTAGCATTTTCAGAAATATAATTTTCTATTAGAGGAACTGTTGTTGCGAGGAGAGACATAAGGTGAAAATAAGATAAAGTGTTGTTGCGCTTTATCTTATTTCGCCTCTATAGTAACCTCTAGAAATTACCGTGAATTTTCTTTGAGCTCCGAGAGATGGCATTAATTGGGAGCGCATCATAGAATTACTATTTGGGTATAGAAGTTTTTCATTGACGTCATCAAACGTCAGCTGTTCGCCATATTGGTGCACCATCGCGGCTTTCTTGACTAACGTAGGATTTGCGCTCGCGCTGGTGCACCAGTATGGCCGCCTTATTGTTGCGACGTCACATGAAAACTCTCTATAGATGACCACTGGAAGTATTTGAACATGAACGTCACAGACTTACACAAAATAAAAATATATTACACATCTAAAGTTACTATTGATTACTGCAAAATAAGAAATCAATAAAAAGCCAATATTTATAAGTTGACAGATAAGTTGCTAATTTAGTAAAACACTATTTCCTTGTAGCACATTTATTTTGGAAGTCATAATCGGAATTCAAAAATTAAAATGCTCTCGTAAAGCAAGTTCATCAAACTTTCAAATGGTTTGTCTTTCGACGCCTCTTTCCATTTTAAAGTTTTACAGTAAAATTAACCCCTCTTTTCAGGATGAAGTTAGGTTAATGGAAATAACCAACTAACATATTCCCTTGCCAGGACCGGCTGCACAATTTTCCACGATATAAAAAATTGTCGAAAAGTTTTTGCATCAAGCACCGCCTTTTCTTCGGCCGGCAATGCCTCTTGCAAATTAAGTTAATATGGCTGAAGTTAAATGCCAAAAACTTGACTCCATGACTTGTGGGCACACATATTCTCGATATCTACAAGAATATCTGGAATTTCTGGTCCAAAATAATCGAGTGAATTCTACAGAAGGCCTATGTATTTCGGGATTTTGCTCGGAATTGCTCAGTTTTTAAAAAGATTTGAAATTTTAATAATTCATTTTTACAAAAGCAATTTAAAAATTTTCAACTTTGCTAAATCCATATATTGTAGATTTCAAATAAAGAAAGTAATTGCTCTAGAGCAATGTCATTCTTTACTCTATTCGTGTGGATATATACTTTTTTTTAATCTATATCCGACGTAAACTAGCGGATAAGGGAGCTGTTATTGATATGAATTTCGTCAATTACCATATGTCTAGCATACAAAAATTTTCGTCTATATATAATAATCGGTATGCAATCAGCAAAAAAAATATCTCCTGGCTCCATTGTCTGTCACCAATTTATTATTTGTGACAGAAATTTATTATTCTACGACAGAACAGGAGCAGAAAATAACAACGTGATTTCTCAGAAGTATTAAATAGGTCGTTGATTTACTTCACCTGTTTGATGTCCTCTCTCCTATATGATAAACATTAGGATAACTCCTGTGTTGCTGGAACGGTAGAGTACACAAACACTCTTGTCAGACTTCTTCCTCATGCTTTTAATGAAAGGATTAATTAAATCCGCTTTACACCGGAGCCCGGATGGCTCAGTCGGTAGAGCATTAGGCTTTTAACCTAAGGGTCCAGGGTTCGAGTCCCTGTTCGGGCGATTATTTTTTTTTTTTATTTACGTTCTGGTTAGAAGAAATGCAAATTTATATTTTGTCTGAAGTTTTATGCTGAAATCGAAAGATATTATACTGTATTTTTTCGTACACATAAAAAAAATGTATATAAACGAAAATGGGATGTTCTCCCTCACTGTCAGATATCCTTCGTGAAAAGTAGGTCGTTTAATCTGGGATTTCGTCTGATATCATTTTTAAATCAGGGCTTTCTTTATTTTTTAAAATTATTATCCTGTAAACTTTTTCACAAACCAACTACTATTTGATGGCAATTTTATGACTGTTAATACATTAACAGTTCGTGACAAGAACCCATTCCATCGCACTCATATATGTCTTACAAGCCATTAAAAATCAATGGGTTTTTTTATTTGCAGTTTCATTTCATATAAATCATGGGCTCTAAAAGTTTTGGTTCTCAATTATTTTCACAAATAAAATCAGTTTAATTTTGCCAATTTTTATTGTATCCAACACGAAGAATAATTTTTTCACATCAACGCTTTTTTTCCCACCACAATATGATTTAGTGTTTTCACCGTTGCATGAAAAATGTGTGGTTTCTTCACTCATAAAAGATATGCAACCCACTGCATGTCGTTAAAACCATTAAAAAATTATTCATTTGTGAATTATCCAGGGTAATTCCCAGAAAAAAATAGATTTTTTTTTACTTTTTAATGCACTTTTTAAGGTGAAAGAGTGTGCTTTAAAATTTTTATTTTATATTTTTTATTAATACTTCATAAGTGGATGGGGATAAGCCAATGACAATGTGGTTTTGAGGGGGGGATAGAGATTTGGCTTCTACATTGTAGCCACAGAGGGAAGGGGGAGTTTAAAAATGCTATTTAATGGCCACGTGCTTTAGGAATGATCCCAAACAGGTCGTTGATTTTATTTCATCTGATTGTTATTCTCTATCCCATATGAAATAAAATTGTTACAATGGACAAGCACTCTTGTCAGATGTCTTCCTCAAGTAATTTAATATAAGAGGATTAACGAAAAGCACTCTTATCAGGAGCCCGGATAGCTCAGTCGGTAGAGCATTAGGCTTTTAACCTAAGGGTCCAGGGTTCGAGTCCCTGTTCGGGCGTTATTTTTTTATATTTATGTACACTACTCTTCCGTAAAAGAAAATTAATCTTAATAGACGGAATTCCGAACAAAAAAATCCAAAATCCGATGAACGGATCACCAACAATCACATGCTGAATTTATTACTTACCTCCCTATGCACTTCACGAAGAAGCATACCGAGGAGTGACACTGACCAAGCTCGCCAATGTAATAGTATCAGTTAAGTTCCGTGCCCAATTAAATTATGTTTTGGTGTCAATGGACGTCACATTGAGCACATTTATGATTAACTTTGGAGTAAATTTATTTATGCACTGTGGCTGTTTGTGAATTACAAATAATTATGATAGTAATTAAATTGCACAATGGGATAGGTCACCCATAATTTCCTGTTCATTGGATTCATCAAAAGTGACATATTTGCTTCGGTTACGAAAGTAAAAGGGAGGGGGGCTCATTTTTGTATCCACCCTGTATAATGTAGGTAACACCTATGTCTAATGATATACTGATTATTAAAAACTAGTAACCAAGCCCGTCATACGACGGTACCACAACAGGTGAATCTGTAAATTCGATTTTAATATAAAATTTCATCTGTGATAGGACTGTGATAATTGACAGGACTGCCAATAGTAAATAAGTCGCTGTCAATATGAAAGCGAGGCTGAAAATGTTTTCTTACTTAGTTTACAAACCTACTTATCCGTTAAATTCGCGGGGGGCAGCACTTGAGATTTTCCGCCATCAGCTGCTCCTCAATGGTAATACCTAGAGTGCCTTTATAAGTGGTTATAAAGGCACTCTAGTAATACCCAAGCGACTCGAGCCCAGATGATATATGTTTCTAGGTTGACCCAGATGAGTAGCTTTCGGGCTTATTATTGGTAGAAATAGGATTGATAATGGTCGACTAATGATGATGCAACAATGCATGGCTTTTCCGTTATCAGGCCATATGTCTATGTGTCACATAGAAACAGCGTTGCCAGATGTAGTACAGTTGGTACTACCGTAGTACTTTTTTAGTCAAAACGTTGGACGTAGTACTATGTGTAGTACCTAAGGTTATTGTAGTACTTTATATATTTTTTAAATTTATAGCGGTATTTTTATGATGAATCTTAAAAACAAAAAATATTCACGTGTTCAATTCAATGTCGAATGACGTAATGCATAGGTCACCTTTGACGTAATGCCCCTAAGGAAGTGGTATTGAATGGACGCGCGTTATGATTGGCTTTTTCAGCCCATATGTTGGTATTTTCGAAAGCAACCAATCACAGTGCACGTCCAATTTACCATCCAGACCCACGTGGTTAGTATACTGCAAATTGCAGTACGTCAGTCAATTATTTTACCTTGGGACAGCATTCACGGTAGTGATGGGCGATACCGGGACCACCGAGAGAGATACCGACTGCTCGCGATTTCTTTTTCGAAAGTATCGATTACTAAAGATAATAAGCCTAAAGGTTTCTCGTCCTCGTAAGTAAAAAATGTGCTTGTGAATCCGCCTTTATATTGACGGGGAACCAAAAGAAATAGGATAAGCAAATATCAACTGTGATAATTATAAGCTATCGTTTATTCCACAGCCTAGGATCGAACCAGGAACCTTCTGCTCACCGTGCAGACGCGCCAACCAATTGCGCCACTGCGGACATGCCTTTAGGGCTGGTTGAAGCAGTACCCAGTTTGCAGGCTGGGACATCCAATAATTATTCTTTAACGAATATTACGCCGGTAGGAAAGATAGTCCCGGCCTGCGAACTATACGCATATAGATAGCGTTAATTGCTTCCATGTCCGCAGTGGCGCAATTGGTTGGCGCGTCTGCACGGTGTGGAATTGGTTGCTTCGATCCCAGGCAGTGGAATTTTCTTTCCTATTTTTCATCAATGATAAATTAATGATGACGATGTAAAACGCTTCCGTTTCATTTTTACCCATTTTACTTTTGTAGGTAGAAATGTAATGCACGAAAATTTTAGAAATTACACTCTTTCTATAGTGTTCGATATCAATGGCGTGGTTTCGCGTTTTTAAAATCAAATCGAGTTTTTGAGCACGTTTTTCATGTTCAGCGTGTCCAAAAGTATAAAAAACAACTGTTATTTTTTAAAGAAAAATTCCATGCATGATCCCCATTCTATATACTCGTATATATACTTTCGAATTGTTTAAGTCCACAATATTTATAAACATTTAAACATATTGTTAGAGTCACAATTCGTGTACATGTATAATATTTATACACATCTCTAATGTAGTACTAATGTAGTACTTTCACGTTCGGTGCGTAGTAACAAGTAGTACTTTTTTGCCGCCAGGCGTAGTACTTCAGGCTTTAAAAATCTGGCAACGCTGTTGGCAGGCGTCCCTTTGGGTAAACTCATGTATTTCATTTGTTTTATTAAGTTAATAAACCAAGTATTCTTTATTAAGCACAAAGTTAAGTTATTTGTCTCTGTGCACGTCACTTCCAGCAGCTTCCACTGTGCATAATCAAACTGCACTTGACACTAGGTGGTGTTGGTCTTTCTCGTTAGCCTCGTGATTTTTGGATTTTAACAATCTGTTTTTTCATTATGTCACCTAGACGGACCCCTAGTTGTCTAACCACCTAGTTCTAGGCCGACCCCTAGTATTCTAGCCACCTAGTTCTAGGCCGACCCCTAGTATTCTAGCCACCTAGTTCTAGGCCGACCCTTGGTCTCTTATGTGACCACCGACTTGGAAAATATCAACTGTCTAGGAAGTCAGTTTGCGGCATCCGTACATGTGGCCATACTGAAGCAACTGAGCCCTCTCAATGCGGAGAAGTAGTGCCTCAACACATAAAGACTACTGTATAGTCATGCTGAACACTCTATGTAGCAGGGAACAGCTGCCAAACCTCCAAGGATCTCATTTCGGCACTCTTTCGGTCACTACCCAAAAGAATGGGGACAAAGACTGATTTGACCATAGATGAGAATGGGGACAAAGATGGATTTGGAAATAGACAGCTTGGCTTTCTTTCCTAGCTGAAGTTTGTTATAACGGATCACCACAGTTCGCGGGTCAGAGACAGCTTGTTTTTGATTTTATTCGAAAGCCCAGCGTACGACGGTTACCACAACAGTGGAAACTGTAAGTTCGATTTTATTATTAAAAAATTGATTTGTGACAGAACTGTGATAATTGACAGAACTGCGATAATTGACTGTTTGCCAATGGTAAAAAAGTCGCTGTCAATATCAGATTAATCTAACACAGTGTGTCCTATTACAATGTGACAAAGGGTGAGGTCAATAACTCTCACTGGTGAGAAGAGTTAGCGTTTGATCCAAGAGTTCGGTTTGGTCGGTCAGAAATCCCAGTGAGAAAACTGTGACGTCACTTTACGCGGTCAAAAATGCTAGTTCGTGCTGCTGTTAGGCCTAACCAGTTAGTCTAAAGACTGTTAGCGCGTGAAATTACGTCATCATTCTCTCATCGGTGAGGTTTTTTGACCACATCCAAAGTCACTACTGTCAATTTGACAGTTATAACCTAACACAAAAACACATCTACAACTGTTAGATGTAAACTTTGCTCTTCAGTGAAAATTTCTCAGAACAGGAGCAGAAAATATCAACGTGCTTTCTCAGAAGTATTAAATAGGTCGTTGATTTACTTCACCCGTTTGATTTATCTCTCTCCCATGTGATACACATTTGGATAACTCCTGTGTCGCTATAATGGTAGATCGGCCTCGGTGGCTCAGTGGTTTGCGTGATCGCCTCTGATGCCCGAGTACGCGGGTTCGATCCTGGCCGAGGACGACGAGGATTTTTCAGGGGGAAATCCTGAGATCACGCACTTCCTTCGGAAGGGAAGTAAAGCCGTTGGTCCCGTGTAGTCGTTTGCCGGCTGCACGTTAAAGAACCCTTGCGAGGCAAAATTTGCGGCCCCTATAACGCCGTCCTGAAATGGCCATAGCAGTTGAAAAGGACGTTAATACCAAACAAACCAAACCAAACCAACTATAATGGTAGCGTACACAAACACTCTTGTCATACTCCTTCCTCCCGCATTTAATATGAGAGGATTAATGAAAAACCATTTCTAGCGGAGCCCGGATAGCTCAGTCGGTAGAGCATTAGGCTTTTAACCTAAGGGTCCAGGGTTCGAGTCCCTGTTCGGGCGATTTTTTTTTTATTTACGTCCTGTTTAGAAGAAATGCAAATTTATATTTTGTCTTAAGTTATATGCTGAAATCGATAGATATTATACTGTATTTTTTGGTACACTTAAAAAAATGTATATAAACGAAAATGGGATGTTCTCCCTCACTGTCAGATATCCTTCGTGAAAAGTGAGTCGTTTAATCTGGGATCTCGTTTGATATCAATCATTTTTAAATCAGAGCTTTCTATGTTTTTTTAAATTATTATCCTGTAAACTTTTTCACAAACCAACTACTATTTGATGGCAGTTTTATGACAGTTAATACATCGTACTCATATACAGGGTCGGGACACTTTAATATGACCTCCTCTCCTCGAACATGTTGGAACGTCCCATGGTATGCAGAAGAAAAATCATTGCATATCATTAAAAGCTGACAACAGCAGACGTGTAGTAGCATCCGTTAACACAGCAATTGTCGCCGTCATGGGCAGAGCAAGTGACCTGTCGGACCTCCAAAAGGGGATGATCATTGGCTATCGGGCCAAGGGGAGCAGCATTTCAGAAACGGTCACCTTTGTCAACTGCTCTAGGGCTGCCGTTGTGAATGTGTACCGCGACTGGACGAACCAGACGGTTTCGAGCAACCGAAGAGGTAACTGTGGGGCCCCACGGGCCATCGACCCTAGAGGCGAGCGTCGGTTACGACGCCTGGCCAAGACCAATCGGCGTGCCACTGTTGAGCAACTGACACAGCAAATGAACACTGGGTCACTATGCGTGTCAGCACCAAGACAGTGCAACGATCCCTCTTGAGGTTGGGGCTCCATGTTGACGCCTATGCATCGCCGAAAACGCCTCCAATTCGCAATGGACTATCGCCATTGGACCTCGGCCAAGTGGCAAAGGGTTGCTTTCTTTGACGAGTCGCGGTTTCTGGTGAACAGAGTGGACGGACGATGGAGAATTCGCCGGAAAGCATCTGAGAACGGGCATCCCGACACCATCGTTGGCAGACGACAGGCTGGTGGGGGAGGTGTGACTGTTTGGGGGATGTTTTCGTTGTATGGTCTGAGTCCGCTGATACCGCTGGAGGGTAAACTGAATGCTATTCGTTACCTGTCGATCGTCGCAGACCAGGTACACCCCTTCGTGTCGACAGTGTTTCCTCAGGGTGATGGCACCTTTCAACAGGACAATGCTCCCTGCCATACTGCCAAAATTGTCCACGGGGAACTGGTTCGAGGAGCATGAGGATGAATTCAAGCTATTCCCATGGTCACCAAACTCCCCGGACCTCAACCCCATTGAACATTTCTGGGACCATCTCGATCGCCATGTCCGCAACCGCATGTCCCATGATGGAATTACGGGATGCACTGATCACCGAATGGTCCCAGATACCTGCAACCACCTTCCGAGGACATATTGACTCTCTGCCACGTCGACTAGCTTCTGTGCTTGCTGCCAAAGTTGGATATTCCGGATACAAGCAAGTGGTCATATTAAAGCGTCCCGACCCAGTTTTTTTTTTTATAAACAGGCCATTAAAAAATCAATGGGTTTTTTTTTTATTTGCAGTTTCATTTCATATAAATCGTGAGCTCTAAAAGTTTTGGTTCTCAATTATTTTCACAATTAAAATCAGTTTAATTTTGCCAATTTTTATTATATCCAACACGAAAAATAATTTTTTCACACCGATGCTTTTTTCCCCCCAGCACAATATGATTTAGTGTTTTCACAGTTGCATGAAAAATGTGTGGTTTCTTCACTCATAAAAGATGTGCAACCTGCTGCATGTCGTTAAAACCACTAAATATTATTCATTTGTGAATTATCCAGGGTAAACAAGATGCCGTCAATATGAAAGCGTAATTCCCAGAAAAAAATACTTAAATTCGAGATGACTCGAATGAATACGCAATTTTAGAGGGAGAAAAAAAATTGAAAAACATAATTCAAGACACCATAACAATAAATGAGATATGGGTCTAGATATAGCAATAATGGAAAACTTTAATAAGAGCGTACGCGTTTCGACGTTACGTCATCATCACGGGCAAAGTAATCAAGTGATACAAGAGCACATGGCCATAGTTCAAGCACATGGTACAACATTAACCAATCAGAATCCAGCAGGGGCTCTCTCTCCGTCCGGCCAACACAAAAGGTGCAAAAGTAAACAAACTTTACATTCAAAACAAAATAAAATTAATTAAAAATTTAAATATAAATATAAATAAACAATAACAACAATAATAATAAAAGAATAAAGCTAATATATATCCACAGTCAATCTGGATAACACCGGCTACCAAGCCAAACCCGGACCATCCTCCTCAAGAAAAAGAGGAGAAAACTCACCCACCCTCCATCCAGTGGGACGAAAAACACTAATTTAAGATTTTCAACGGGGAAGGGGTGCCATAGGGGAGAGAAGGGACCATCTTTTTTCCCCTCCCCTCCCTTCCAGCGCCATATAAGGTGTCGATAATAACTGGAAAATTATACATAACTGTATGGAAAAAAAATAACACATCCGAGTCTGGATTCGAACTGACGACCTCAAATTTAAGGAGAAATATTTTGTGGTTTTTCACTCGTTCTGCGAGGTCAAGGCGCGGAAATCCATTGCCTGTATAAAAAAAATTTCCCAGACTATTTAAGGCAAGTTTGATGTCCGTTGGTTTCGTGGTTATCGTGAATGTCCACACAGATAAAGACACATTGCCACATCTGTATGAGGATAATCCCAATGCTGCTGTTACAGCGACAGAATATACAAGCACTTTTGTCAGACTGTTGCCTCGCTTGCTTAATATAAGAGGGTTAACGAAAATATTTAGGCAGGAGCCCGGATAGCTCAGTCGGCTTTTAACCTAAGGGTCCAGGGTTCGAGTCCCTGTTCGGGCGACGTTTTTTTATATTTATGCCTTAAGAAATATAAGGTCTTGGTCTGTTTAGGAGATAGGGGCAATGAAAGTTTGGTGTGTTTTGATTTAAAGAAAAGGCGAAAAACAGAAATTGTTCCTAAACACAATGGATAACAATATTTTTATCTGAAGATAATACTTTTACAATAATGCAAAATAATGTTTGTACAATATCTCATACAAAAAATGCTTTATCTCAGTATCTCATAAGAGCAAAATTGGCATTTCTGAACATGCACATCTGAAACCAACAAAGAAAGTTACGACAATCCGTTCGAAGCCAGGGATTGTTGTGAAAAGTTCAGTCATTGTTGTTAATTAAATAAACTGAAGATTTGCAGAAAGAAAATCCTATCTTATAGAGGTGCGTTCAAGTTCTAACAAGGGGATATTACGACCTCAGAATTTTAGTTTAATATGAGATTTCGTGTAGTTGTAGTGTACATTTAGGATGTTAATATACTTAAATGTTAAGGCGCACTATTCAGCCAATTTTGAAAAAAAAAAAACGGTTTAAATTTTCGAGCACCGATACATAAGGGAAAGTTTTCCTCTTTGATTGTAAGTGATCCGATAGCTCAGACGGTAGCGTGGTTGCTACTCAAAGTGTGAGGTGGCGCGTTCGAATTCCAGTTGCCACAATTTTTTTTTCTGTATCTAAATAATTATTCAATGTATTATATTTACAAATTTATTTGTGACAACCAACTTTTTCACAAAATTTTTCTTTTCTCAAAATTATTATGCTCATTTTTATTGTTACAAGTGTCTACGGAAATATAAGTAACACAAGTATATTCAGCAAAATAGCTATTATGTATGAAAAGGGTAAAAAATCCATTTCATGCAAATAGCAATATAACACAGAAGTAATAATGTTAATCAGTTAAATTAAAATGATATACATGAACGAGAATGACAATTGTCATAGAAGCATGGAAAACAAAAGATACCACAACAATTCGCACAACAAATAAATGAGGACTTTTTCTAAGAACAAGGAGTTTTAAGAAAATCCATTGAAAAGTTACATTCACAAAGATTTCCCTTTTGAACCCGCCACCTCGAAAAATAAAATAAAATAGTTATTGCTTTGAAAATGTTGATTCTATACAAAATATTTTGCAGAAAATACTTTATCACTCCGTAGACATTTGTAACAATAAAAATAAGTAGAATAATTTTGAGAAAAGGAAAATTTTGTGAAAAAGTTGGTTGTCACAAATAAATTTGTAAATATAATATATTGAATAATTATTTGGGTAAAAAAAAAATTGTTACAACTGAACTTCGAACCCGCTCCCTCACACTTCGACTTGTGAGTAGTAACCACGCTGCCGTCTGAGCTATCGGATCACTTACAGTCAAGGAGGAAAACTTTGCCTTATGTATGGTGCTCGAAACTTTAAACCGTCTTTTTTCAAAATTGGCTGAATAGTGCGCCTTAATATTTAAGTATATTAACATCCTAAAGGTACACTACAACTACACTAAGTCTCGTATTAAACTAAAATTCCGAGGTCGTAATGTCCCCTTGCAAGATCTCCTAATTTATTTTTGAAAAACTATTGACCCTAGAAAGCTGAAACTCCCGTGATTTGTCCACATAGTCAACCTTTACCCGTAGACATTTTTCACAATGCTGACGCCATGATTGGTAGGCCCCGCAAATGTCTACTGGAACCAGTTTTGTTTACTGGAAAATCGCTTATGCAAGAACGGAATAAAGCTTCTGCTCATCGATCGCCTTTTCAGTAGGCAAAACAGACCACTATAGAAGTGTTTGCAACGGCGATGCAATCGCGACGTCAGCGTTGTGAAAAATGTGTACGGCTAGAGGTTGACTTTCCAGAGTTTCAGCTTTCCATGTGGACAAATGACGGGAGTTTCAGCTTTCCAGAGTCAATAGTTTTTCAAAAATAAATTAGGAGACCTTCCTTAGAACTTGAACGCACCTCGTATATTACTAGCTGATTACCCGCGGCTTTGCCCGCTATGGGTGAAAGAAAAAAAAACGTGCTACTAAAATTAAGAAAAACTTAATTAAATTTACAAAAGTTAGCAATAATACGATTACATACAAAATGAGTTAATTAACAGCTTGCTCCTGGTTCATAATTGTGTCAATAGATTTATATGTAATGCAAGATCTTGGCAACTCTTGCAAAATGTCATTTATTTTATTTACAATCTCATTCTTTGGTGCAAGAATTTTACGTTGTCAAAGCCACTGTCGATGCTCAATTTTTCTTGCTATGTTCGGGAACACTTTATGAATAAATCGGTATACAGAAATCAGGTGAGAGAAATTAATCTTGACGCAACTGTGGTTAATTTTCCATCTCCAAGACTGAGTACATGTACGTACCGTAGTTTACAAATTTTACAATGTTGTCACCAAGAATACCCACCCTCATTAGTAATTTATTTTTGTATGACAAATTTCCAAATGGTGGATACTCTGAGGCAAGCACTGAGTTCATCTGCAGATGTTCCTTGGAATTGGAAGGGTTTGGCGAAAATCTTTTGCGAGCAAAACGATAGCCCTCCCATTATTCTTCCAGGATCTTAGGATCTCATTGTTAGATTTAAGGCGTTGTAAAACGCTTATGTTATAGCTTCGTTCTCTTAATACATCCGTGTCCATTGCGTCAAACACTGATCTACTATGAGCTGGCAATCCCAGTTGAAGTAGTGTTTTTTAGAATTTGTTACGTTGTACGATTATTAAAAAGTTTGGACTGTAGCTAAAATCATGCAATAGAGGGGGCATAAATCGACTCTTCGATCGTGATCCTGAATATATAATTCTATATTCAGGATCCCTATTCTTCAGCAAATATAGCAGATCAGCAATGGAGTTCGCATGTGTGCACATAACAGGATTAAAAGATCATGATGCAACCGAATAAACGAATGCAAAACTGTCAAAATCTTTTGTCGAAAGCGTATAGTCATGCGATGATAAGTCCATCTGATGGCAAAAACTGTCAGTGGACAAACAAACAAACAACAAACGGAAAATTAATTTTATATATAAGATTATTTATTTATTTATTTATTTATTTATTTATTTATTACTTTTTATAATTATCTCCCTTAAAACGTGAATCATTAAGGCAAGCATCGTAACTACCGAAAAAGGTTTTACCCTAATCTTCTTAGTCGAAGCAACAATGTAACCTTCACTGTTTCCATCTTGGATTTTAGCAATCAGTATTTTTTTCGTTTGTTGGAAACAATGAAGGTTACATCGTTGCTCGGACTAAGATGGTCAGGTGACTTTTCAGTGCCGAGGCGGCAACACCTCTGTCTAGATGGTGTTGGCCAAGGTCTGTCTTTTTCGTCGGCGATGGCATGTATTAATTTCGTCAACCATTGTTGGCTCAACATACAAACACGACCAGCCGATAGTTGAAGCACACACGACGTATTGATTATTCACACATGCAAGCAAACAAAAACTAAACTCTATCCAACGAAAGTTGGAGTGGGCGTGTCCAGTTAAACTTCCTATTTCAATTGTTAGACATTGTTGCCAAAGTAGAATCAACAATGTCTAACAACTGAAATAGAAAGTTTAACTGGACACGCTGACTCCAACTTTTGTTGGACACAGTATAAGTCTATTTCAAATAGATAGATTATTTTTAGATGACGCTGATCCAGGTGTTGCGGACGATGACGACAACAGTTGATCAAAGAGAAGAATGAGACTCAAAAGAAAACTCTCGGTAAGCTAATGAAACAGCTAACAAATCGCTAAATCACTTAGGCAAAAAAACCTTAGGAAATAAAAAGGCAAAAAAATAAATATCATTATCTGTAAAGTGTATTAAAACAGTTAGTCAGCACAAAAAAATGAAATGAAGTAATGCACAAAAGAGAACAGGAAGACAATTATGTACAGTAAAGTAAATAAACCATTTGTTGATTCTGTTTAATAGCTGAGTTGATTGCCACTCTAACTTGAAATATGGAACGGCGAAAATTCTAATCCGGAATAAGTTCCATGTCCAATGGGGCCTTCTTATCAGCGGATCCTTTGCGTAAGTCAATCACGAAGAGAGATTGTGAAACTAATCAGGTACTACAACCCAAGGAAGATTCCGTTAAACAAAAAAATTAATAAATAAAATCTTGTAAACATTCCAAGGAGGAGCTTTAGCAGTGAAGCAGAAATACATTTATACATTTATTAAAAAGAAATTAACCCCCCCCCCCGAGTAGGGGAAGGCAAGTGGCAGATCCTACGGTCATCTATTTTTACTCCTTTATCTGTACTTTTTTACCTCTCCCCAAGTTTTTTCAGCAAGAATGTAGAAAATGTAAAAAGCCTGGTAACTTCTTTCCTTTTTCATCATTTCCGAACGTATGATATATAACATGCCATATGTTGTCATAGTTCTAAGGACCAAGTGACTGCCACCCCCGCAAATCCGACCCCCCTAGAACAATTGGGCCTAAACTTCATAGTACTGTAGATCTTGCCTAGAGGAATCTGGATACCGAATTTCACGCCTTTACGTACCTAAATAGCACACAGAAATGTTGCCCTCTCTGAATCGCACCCCCGTAATTCCGACCCCAGTGTACCATCAAAACCAAACTAAATAGTATAGATGGGCATGCCCGTAGTAAGCTACATTCCGAATTTCAACCTTCTACCTCAAAATATGTAGAAATTATGAAGGGGTACACAGTTAAGACAAAACTAATAAGAAGCTCCCTTTTTAGAGAACATATTGTCCACCAGGTGGGACACTGTAGTCGTCCGCCATTACATCGAACATTTTGATTCCTAGGCGTTGTATCGTCTCGTAGCGAAGCTGCAGAAATAACGAGCTATTGCACGAACTTTAAGGTTTGCTACATTTTCGTTCTAACACATTTTCTTCTTTTGAATCGGTGTAGTTCATGTTTCCTACTTTTTTTTTTTTTTGCTCGACCGTAATGGCGGCGCCCATGCGATGACGTAATGAAAAGGTGTATAATTTATGAGCACTTGAGCAATCGTGCGTTGACAAAGCGATTTCACGTGCGCGCGCCGATGTCAGTAATGCTTAAAAGATGAACAGAAAGTAACAATGTATTCCTTCTTGATAAATCGATTGTTATATTAAAGAATATATTGATATTCTTTACACTCACTGTTTTAGCACGTGAATTCGACTTGAAGGGGTCCACGAAAAATTCTGAGAAGTTGATACGGCCGAGCTAAGACTTTGATGGTCATATTTCTGAAAACAGAATTTGAAAAGGTTAATCCGTTTTCAAGTTATCGTGCAAACGGCGGACGGCCAGACGGCCGGACGGACGGATAAACATACAGACCAAGGGCGCATTTTTATAAGTAGCTTTTATGCTAAAGCTCCTAATAAAGGACAATAATAAAAAAAAAAAAAAAAGGAGAAAAAAATTAAAAATAAAGGAAAAGAGAAAAAAGGTGGCAAAACTGAAGCAGCAAAAATAAATAAAGTAAAATAACGAAATTAAAAAAAATTAAGTAAAACTCTTAGCCACCAAGGACAAAAGACGACACAAGACGAGGAAAAGCTTACTCGCGAAGAGACTAGGACAGAACACAAAACACTACATACAAACGTGCGAACAACAAAAGGCGAGGGAACAGATTCATCCGGGGGGCGTAAGAGGATCACCTGAAACGAAAGTAAAAGAAAATAAAACAAAAAACATTTTTAAGTTAACGGAAAGGTAACCCAAAAAAAATAAAAAAAAAAGGAACCCAAAAGTAACGGGGCGATTAAGTTGAACGCTCAGTAGCGTGATGCTTGATGTTCATGATAGGAAGATCTTGGTGATGCTCGATTGCTTCAATCAAAGAACAAGGTTCGCAAAAGAGAAACGATAAAATTTGAAAATATTACTACCGGAGGTCCATAGTGAACGATTTCTTGAGTTCCAGTGATGTACTAGGTTGAAGATTCACAAACGCCTCCAAGAGAGAGATGCAATGTTGAAATTTCGAACTAACGTTGCCATGCGAACCAAACAAAACGCACGGAGCCGGTTTTCATTCGAAGTGGAGCTTCGTTGACGAGCCGGACGCGCGTGGTTCCGCTGGAGTTTTCCATTGCAAGGCGAATTCCAATAATGAATAGCCTGTGGTCGCAATAGACCAAAGCATTCCTAAGACGAACGATTAATCCATGGAGAAAATTTAATTTGGAATACCATAAATCCCATAAGATAATGTGCCGTCAACCAGCCTAAGTCATAAAGCCAACTCTCTGGGCAAGACGACAACCGTCCGCCTGGTTAAGAGACGTTTTAGAGTCCGTCATCCTTAATTGCCTGGGCCACATCGCAACCACAACTCCCGAGAAAACCTAGACACCCGCAAAAGAAAAATTTTCACGCGCAGCAGCAAGAGGCGCTGAGGTTCTAAGATAAACAAAAAACCTCGAGAAGAAATAATTAAGTTTTAGTAACAAGAATCAACAAAGGAAAATTCTACTAGTTCAACAATGAGTTTTAAAAGAAAGCTTATTTTTAACGACAAAAAAAAATATTAAATTTTTGAAATTAATAACAAACAATGAATTCTTAATATACGCGTTAAATATTAATCAACTGCTTAAGTTGAACACGGAAAAAAGCAAAAAATATCAGAACCACTAATAAGGTTTTTATGACGGGGTGGGAAATACTCGGAAAAGGTTCATTTTCGTAATATCTCGAAAGATATAAACAGATTAAAATTATCAATAAATCGAGGGGAGTAATACGGAAGAGACGATCGAACGACCGACCCCACGTTATCGAACAGTTATTCAATACATTTGAAATGAAAAAACGTTATTCCGATACTCCACAAAGCTACCCTTTCTGCGCTTGGAGACTAAGATAAATATCTAAACTTTATATTTCGATGAAGAGAGGCACTACTTCTACGGTTACGATTGCCGCTTTTCTCTGACCGTATTATCGGTAGCAAGCAAACATAGGGTGTCCCAAAAATGACTGATGGATTTTGAAAATCAATAAAAAAAAACTGAATTCGATAGATATGTATCGTTTGCAGCCTTATGCTTAGGAAATCAAGGAATTTTATCCCACCAAATTTCAAATTTAGTTAACATTTTCACCCACAGATAGCACTGAAAACTATGAAAAAATAAAAACCGGTATGAAAATGTTGCGAGGACTGTTGCAAAAAACTAAACTGACATTTTCAGCACACGCTATCAGCTTGACGACGAGCTGAAATACTTCGTTTTAACTATACCTGTTACAGATCGCCTGCAGCGCCATCTCTTGGTAGAAATGTTAACTAAATTTGAAATTTGGTGGGATAAAATTCCCTGATTTCCTAAGCATAAGGCTGCAAACGATACATATCTATCGCATTCCGTTTTTTTTTATTATTGATTTTCAAAATCCATCAGTCATTTTTGGGACACCCTGTATATATATATCGGAAGGTTTAGTCTGGCCAGACTAGAGTGAGGAAAATCCTCTGTAAAAGAAATGCTAACCGTTCGGCCGGACGCAGCTGTCTCGCAACCAAACTTGACGCCTACGAACGCATCATGTGGACGCTTTAAGTTAAAATCATGTGGGAGGGGGCCACGGTAACCTCCCTGAAATAAAAGATTGTTCTCAACACCGAAAAAAGTTAAGGGCCTGGCGTGCCTGAAAAGAATACGCGACTAACAAGGAGCGCCTAATGAATGCAGTCCCGACACTGAAATCGAGCGGGAAAGCATGGGGAAGATGACTCCGGGAAAGGGAACCTGACAAGAGGTAAATAAAACGGGATAACTCGGTTCAAGAATGTTGCTTGAGTCAAAGCAAACCGCATAAGGTGGGAGAGCTGCAACCACACACCAAAACGTGTGCAAATGTGGCGACAACAAAAAAAAGCTAAACGGTTCTCTAAAAGGGACCGTTATAATACACACATACTTATGACGTATGGCACACCTGTTTAGAAGCCCGCATAGATTAACATTTACGAATATTATGCAATTCCAACAATATTACATACATAAGAGTCGAATTGATAACCTCCTTTTTTGAGGTCGATTAAAAAACACAAAGCATTTTTTGTAAGAGCAAATTGGCACTTCTGCGCATGCGCCTTGATCATTATATGACTTTTCCATGTGACTACTGAAAAACTCTGAAAATATTATGTAGTTAGAAAGAGCTTTCAAAACTGATCATTTTATCGCTGATACTTTATGTCTCAGTTTAATATTTCAGAGATATTTGTGTTTCATAAGAATTAAGAAGGAAACCTATTTTGATTTTATATATTTAATTAACTCATTTCTTTTTCTTTAATATGTTTGTGCAAATGAGATCTTTAAGCTCTCATTATTCTATTAGTTGCTCTGACGTTTTTTTATTTATTTATTGATTTATTTATTTATTTATTTATTTATTTTTTAATTAAAGAGATGGAGATTAATAATAAGATGGGTAGTTTTCCGTCACATTTTGACGGGATCTATCTAGTATGTTCTTTAAATCCAAACAATGTTTAAAGTGATGAACAATGTCTGTTTTTTCGCCTTTTCTTTAAATCCAAACACACCACACTTTCAGTATCTCTATCTCATAAACGGTTGCAAGACCTTATATTTCTTAAACATAAATATAAAAAAAAAGCCGCCCGAACAGGGACTCGAACCCTGGACCCTTAGGTTAAAAGCCTAATGCTCTACCGACTGAGCTATCCTGAATATTTTCCGTTAACCCTTTTAAGCCTTGGATAATCCATAGATTTACTGGTACTTATTAAAAGGAAAAACGCTCTCTACCGGAAGTTTAGGAAGAACCCTTCCCCCTTTTTATCCAGTAAGTTTAAGAACTTTTCTAATGTAGTTAAAAACACTATTGATAAGATTATGCAGTTTTACTATAAGACACTTTTCTTTCGCTTGCTATCTTGTAAGGAAAAGTGGCGTGTGCTGGCTGACTTTGTTCATGAATCCAGCCCCAAGCATTCCCCCTTCCTTCAAACAGATCTTGTTCTTCCTCCTCCCTTACTGATTTTCTTCAGGCTCTCGTGCCACCTTCTTCAGTCTCCTTCTCTCCTGTTGTTGATTACTCTTTTCAAGTCCCTAGTCTTTCTATCAGCTTCTATATTGCTCCTACTACCTTGAAGGAGGTTTCTGATATTATTGGGGTTCCGAACAGATATTATTATTTTTTTGAAATATGTAATCGCTTTCCCTTTATCCGTTATTTTCAATTATTCAGTTGCTAAGGGTACGTTTCCTCAAGTCCTAAAGCTTTCTCTTCTTGTTCCAGTCTTTAAAAAAGGTGATCCTACTCATTTCGCGAATTATCCTTCTATTACCGCTCTGTCCGTTTTCTCACAGATTTTCACAGAAAATTCGTTTTTCCAGCTTTATTTATGACCACACTCTTCTTAGCTCCTGTCAACATGAGTTCTCACCCAATCGTAGCACTGAAACCGCCTGTTTTGATTTATTTTATTTTCTTTCTTCTGAGATGTCCCATAATAAATATGTCTCATCTATTTTTGTAGATTATTCGAGGGCTGTTGATTCAGTGCCTGTTCATTTACTACTTTTTAAACTCCAGACCTTTTATGGAATCCTTGTCCGCCGTTAGCCTGGCTCTCTTGCCTATTATCCAATCGTCGGTATTATCTCTCCCACCTAGAGGCTTGAAATTTTCTACACACGTAGGCCCTATACAGAGGGCAGTGAGAAAAATATAGCGAATCCTCTTGGGTGGCCCAGGGCCCCTCAGGAGCCACTTGTATGAATTTCATGGTTCCTTTTTTATCTTTTGAACAAAGAGGGCAAAAATCCTGAAATTTCGTAAATTTTTATTGCGATTCTTAAAAAAAACAACCAATCTACAAGAAAAGTGATATAAGCCTCTAGGGTCCCGCCGGAGGTCCCGAGGCCCCAAATACAATTGAAGCGATAACATTTGAACGGAACGACTTAGGAACCTGAAATTTTGTATATTTATAGTGTTGTACTAAAAAAATATAGCAAATATACAAGAAATGTGATGTAGGCCTATGCGGCCCGCCAGAAGACCTCGAGGCCTCAAATACGAATCAAGTTTTAACTTTTGAATGGAAAGATCTAGGAACCTGAAATTTTATATATTTTTAGTTTGGTACTAAAAAGTATAGCCACTATAGAAGAAAGTTGATATAAGCCTCTAGAACTTCGCCAGGGGCCTCGAGGCACCAAATACAATTGAAGCTATAACGTTTGAATGGAAAGGCCTAGGAACTTGAAATTTTGTATATTCATAGTGTGGTACTAAAAAAATATTGCAAATATACAAAAAAAGTAATATAGGCCCCAACAGAGCCCCACAGGTCCCAAACACAAGCAACAACTTTTAAACGAAAAGGTCTAGAAATCTGAAATTTTGTTTACTTACAGAAAATTACTTAAAAAATTAGCTAATAAACACTAAAAACTGGTATAAAGCCTGTTTCACAATTAAAACGCGAGAATAAGCGGTAACGGAATACGGACGGTGGCATTCCGCATACCTTGCGGAGGCGTCGGGAAGTTTCCGTTTTCAGTTCGCAATTAAATATGCGACCGCAAGAAGTCTCTTCCGATTGGTCTATTTTAGAGTGCCCTTATAATGGCGTACTCTAAGTGTATTAATCATTCGTTAAACGAATGTTTTTCTTTAAAATTAATGGCCATTTTTTGTTTTTCCTTGCAAAATTGATGTATTGATAAAATACAAGAGAGACTTTCAGTAAAACTTCGATGTATATGTTCTTTCAAATATAGACGATCAGTACATGCGGTCATTGGGTTTCGTTTGTGGCCCCCCCCCCCCCCCCAGCATTTTTCTCTTTTCCCGCCAACCCTTCGAATATATCGATGTTTTGAAAAAATAATTTCACTTCCTTTTCATAATGACATAATTGTCGCTTAGGCATTCCAACTGTAATTTTCATTTTGTATACTTATTGTAGACATATTTATTGTACCTTTTTTGTTTTTGCTACTTTATCGTCGCATTGACTGGGTAATTATTTTTTTATTAGGGCCGAGCGATGCCATCGATGTTGATTAAATAATCGATGTTTTTATCCTGTATAAATCTTATACTATACCCGAAAAACATGTCATCTAAACATCTTAAATTTATCTGAAATATATATCGAATATTTGTAAATATAGATGTTTCATTCATCGGGAAAAATATTATTACGATATCGAATGTGCTTCAGCAATGAACGAAGTGTAGCCAATATAGGTGTTCAAATTTCCCAGGATTACTGTGCAAAGCTGATCCGATTCTGATTGGCTACTGCGTGCGCGGATTCGCCAAATATCTAGACTGTCTAGATATGAGAAATCCGCCCGCAATCTGCTTGCGGAAAGGAATTCATATTTTTTTGTGAAATGACCGCGTTTGCGGAAAACCTCTCTATGCGTTGCGGACTCCGCATCCGCCCATTTTCCGCACGCAAACCTTAATTGTGAAACAGGCTTAAGGCTCTTGGGTCTCGACATGGGCCCTGAGCCCCCACTCACAAATCAAACTATTACTTTTGAACCGGAAGTCAAGAAATCTGAATTCTTGCATATTTATGGTGTGTTACTTAAAATTTTAACTCTTATACACTAACACTTATATAGTCCTCTGGGGCCCTGGTAGGGGCCCTAAACACAAACAGAGCTATAATGTTTGAACGAATAAGCTTAGAAATCTGAAAATTTGTATACTTATAGCAGTTTACTAAAAAAATTGAACTAATATAGTACGAAAAACTGGTATAAGGCTCTTAAGGTCTCCACAGGGGCCCTGAAGCCCAAATCACCAATAACCTCTAACATTTGAATAATAAAAAGGCCTAAGAACTTGAAGCTTTATATTTTTACAGTGCGTTACTTTAAAATAAAATTATAGACACTATACAAGGAGATTGGTATAGGCCTCGGGGCCGCTGGCGGCCTCAAATATAATTGAAGCTATAAAATTTGAACGGAAAGGCCTACGGTCCTGAAATTTTGTTTAATCATAGTGTGGTATTTAAAAATTTAGCTAATCTATATTAAAAATTCTATAAGTCTCTTGGCAGGGGCCTTGCGGCCTCAATCTCAAATCAAGCTATAAATTTAAAACCAGAAGTCCAGAAACCTGAAATGTTTTATATTTATAATGTATTGCTTAAAATTTTAGCTATTACACACGAAAATTGATATAGTCCTCTGAGGCCTCGGCAGGGGCCGCGAGGCTCCAAATACAAATCAAGCTATAACTTTTGTTCGAAAAGGCCTAAGAACCTGAAATTTTGTGTTTGTGCCCCTCCACTTATTATAGTCACTAACCGCTACTGCTCGTAACATTTTGATGCTAAAACCCTTTTATCGTTGGATAACGATGCCTTAACTAATTTTTTCTTAATGTTTTTAGAATTCTTAAATACTGAACAATGCTCAATATAGCAATTGTGTAACCTTATATTTGACTGTAGTGTATAATGTAATAATAATATAAATAATGTAAATTAAAAAATATGAATAATAATAATAATAATAATAATAATAATGATAATAATAATAATAATAATAATACAAAGAAAAACACTCTTTAGTCACAACAAGGCCTTGCTGTGGCTAAAGAGTTTCTTTTGTATCATTATTGTTATATCTACACTTTGTTTTATATTTTAATAACCATAGCAATGCTCGATTTAGTTTTACAAACCATCTACTGTAATACGAGGGGCGTTCAAATTTGACCTGGACTTTTTTTTTTTATAAAATCAGGAAACTACAAACACACACACACACACACACACACACACACACACACACACACGCACACACACACGCACACACACACCCGCATTAATTATTTCTCAAAGGACTCTCCTTGCTTCTCTACAGATTTTTCCAGCGTTCTGGGAGCATCTGGATACCGGTTCTGTAGAAATCTTCAGGCTTATATCGAAACCATGTCAGAACAGCCTTTTTCACTTCTTCAATGGAGCCTAATTACTGCCCTCCCAAGAACTCTTTCAATGGTCCAAGAAGATTATAGTCGTAAGGGGAGAGATCCGGGCTGTATGGAGGATATGGTAAGATGTCCCATTTGAGTTCCGTCAGTGTGTCCATAGTCAGTTTGGCCGTGTGTGGTCTGGCATTACCTTGCAGAAAACAAGCACCAGGAGTCCTGGTCACTTTTTCCTTAGTGTCGGCTTCAGGGACCTCAAAATGTCACCTCAAAAACCCTTAACGTCCCAGAACACAGTCGCCATCACTTTCGTTGCCGATGGTGTCATTTTGAATTTCGTGGGTCGCGGTGAGTCAGTCTGTCACCATTCAATGCTCGCACGCTTGCTTTCAGGAGTAGGGTGATGAATCCATGTCTCGTCGGTGGTCACACAAGCCTTAGGAAGCTGTCACCTTCCCTGTCATATCGCGGCAGCATGGAACAGATTTCCGCCCGGGTGGTTTTGTGATCCACGGAGAGTTGCTTAGGGATCTATCTGGCACAGATCTTGTTGAATTTCAGCTTTTCGTGGATAATGGTCTCCACACTGCCAGTGCTGATGTTCAGTATTGAAGCCAATTCTCGGACATGAATCCACCTGTTGTCCCTTAGCTCATTTGTTCGTGCGATGATGCCATTATTGAAAGGAGTTGCTGGCCTGCCTTGCCTTATGAGGTTCATTGCCGGTGAACTCTCGCCCTCCTTTTGGCATCAAGCAAAGACGGATGATCGAGACAAACATGACTCGGTGATCTGTCTTTAAGTTTCTGATGAATTTCAGATGCTTTCACACCTTCATTGTGGAGAAAGTTGATGATTATTCGTTGTTCCACTTTCCTCGACACATCGCTGTGCGCCATTTTGTTTAAACAAACAATCGGTTGTCATAGCAACCGGATTAGTGATGCTGCATTTGCATGACAGGCGGTCGTCGCCATCCCAACACAATGTAAGTTTAGACTTTTACAACAAAAAATAAATTTCAGGTCAAATTTGAACGCCCCTCGTTATACAGGGTCTTTATAATTAAAGTTCCATTTTGACATGGCCATAAAAAAAACACCTACTGGACCAAAAGCTATAATACTTGGTAATATTATACAAGAGGGCATGGGAAGTTCACGTCCACCAAAAAAAAAAAAAATAGTTCAAAAGGTCACCACCAGCATGGAATGTCGCTCTATGCAATATTCGTATACGAAATTAGACACTAAGACACAGGTTAACAAGTCTTTAATCGTTACTAAAATTAGTTACATGTTGAATGTGGCCTCCACCATTTACTGAAAGCAGGTTACACCGGATTACTGCGTTCTCAACTGTATACGAATATTGCATAGAGCGCCATTCCATGCTGGTGGTGACCGTTTGAACTAATTTTTTTTTTTGGTGGGTATGAACTTTCCATGCCCTCTTGTATAATATTACCAAGTATTATAGCTTTTGTTCCAGTAATTTTTTTTTATGGCCATGTCAAAATGGAACTTTAATTATAAAGACCCTGTATATCGTTTTTAAACATATATTAATTAAAGTTATTTACTCTCGTTTTACCTCTGGAGACTGAAGGGGAAGCACAAACCGCCATGCTTTTCCAAATTTATCGGATAAACGTTCATTTGGATTGTAGTCTCCCTGAACATCTAAATAGAACGCTTTGATGAAGTGGCCGCTGTCGTAAACGCAAAGGTCGAGCACCAGATGCGAGTTTTCCTCGTACGTATTTATAGTGTGATAAAAAGTGAACGAAACGTCAGAGAAGAATTTCTGTTCGAGCACTGCTCCGGTCTTTTTGTCAATGACGTGAAAAACTGCCTGAAGTAACAAAAGAGGAATAATTCACACAGAGGATAAATACTATTCATGATCCTAAATAAGATTACGTTGATGTACGAGGGATGCTTTTTAAGTAAGATCCGTTTTGTAATAAAAACAGTCCGGGCCTCGCGTCCAGTGGCTACCACCTGTTCCGGGATCTAAAGGAGTTTATCGGCAGCCTGCATTTCAACGGCGATGAATAAATGAAAATTGTGTGTCTTTCTTCACCGGCGGCAGACTTCTATAAAGTGATCATGCGCTATCACAAGTGCTTAAATAAATTTGGAAACTACGTGGAAAAATAGTTAAAGGTATATAGAATATGGCAAAGAAAAATTTTTGAAAAATATATAGTATTTTTGTTTTTATTACAAAACGGACCTTACTTAAAAGACAGCCCTCGTAATTTAAATATTTAATCCTTTAGGGCTAATAATAAAAGGAACCAAATTTAAAGCCACATGGTGTTGCGCCCTCGTGTGCGTGCCTAACTATCTGTACATTTAGTTTAGAAGATGCCTGAACGTTCCAAAGAGATATTAGCCCACGCCGACTGTATAGCAATTCAAAACTACATAGTAAAAGTTTGTTGTGGCCGTTATGTCGGATCGCCAATCCCAATTTATTCCAAATATATGGAGATTGGGTTGAGATCGGATGGCTGTTCTGGCCAATCGATAACTGCAAAGTCTGCCTTGTGATCTGTGAAACACTCACTTAAAATTCGGGCCATATGACAAGGAGCATTGTCCTTTCGAAAGACCCCCATCACCTTGCCAAAACAGATAACCATACAGGAATGGATTTGGAAGCGGTGATGTTTAAGTAACAGTTTTATGCATTGAATAACTCTTAATTAAAAACCTAGACAATGCCCAAAAAAAATTTCACATTATACCATGACCCTGGCCACTTGACATCAGACAAAAAGTGTCCATACTCTCATGCAGCAGATGCCAGATTCTGGTACGCTCCGGAAACGGGACTCATCAGACTAGGTAATCGTTCTCCAGTCGTCCACGCTGCAATCTTGATGGTCATTTTTCTATTGGAGTCAACATTTTGTGCTCTGTTCCGATAGGAGAAGAACCCGACGAGGGCGGCTTCTTTTGTGCAGGGGTTCGATTGCTTATGCTTTCCGAAATGCACTCCATAGATTCAGCGTTGTATTTCTGGTAAATGGTGGAAGTTCGGATAATCAGCCTACACATCCTTCACTCATCCCATAATATAGCGTACTTTATGATGGGGTGACCGGCCCGTGGATGTCCTCAAGTATCTTTGGATGGTGGTTTTTTTTCCTTTATCACGCTATTTGACGAACATTCTTGAAACAGTTGTCTGTGAAAAGCTTAAAAGGGTCATTATTTCCTTAATGCTGGCAATTGCTCCTCTGGCACGCACTATCGTACCCAGTTCAAAGTTTATTAATTCTTTGCCTCGCCCTTGATACTGTTGAACTGAGGTCAAAATGCGCTACGGTGTGACTGGTCTTTTGTTCCCCGTTATTTCGTATGGATCATGCAAACGAGGGCACGATCCCTTTGCACGTCAGTGGATGTGTTCCTAATAAATTGGTCGGTTAGTGGAATTACCGTATATGTTGTATTTAATAAATAATATAATTATTTTATAACTGTACGTGATAGCGTTATTACTAGTGTTTTAATTTGTTATATAGAATTGACTGCATTATGATGATCTAACCTTCTGCTCTGGAAACCACTGAAATGACCCATTTGATGATTCATTTCGAGTTTTAATATCCTCTGTAACAGCGAATGGTTGTTCCACCAATACAATATAATTTTCTGTTAGTGAGAAACTGTGATAATATCCTGGGAATGACTTCCATCTTGATGGTATCGATGCCACAATAGTTGCTTGATCAAAAGTTGTATTGTCTAGTTAAAACAAAAAAAAAAGGTCAGGTCTCAAAATTCTATAAGTAAGAGTGGAAAGAAATTAATAAATTATTCGGAGATATTAGGAGTCAATTTCCTAATATAGTCAATGAAGTGTTAACAATTCGAATAAAGGATTAGTTTACTGCCACTCGAACGTAAGGCTTGGAGACATTCAGCAAATTTGCTATAATTTGTATCTTATTATAGATCTATAATTACAAAAAAAGTATATTAAAACCTGTTATAAATTAAATCAGCCTTAAAGAGAAAAAAGTCTCTGAATTTATAGGTGTCCTATATAAATCTTTGAGAACGAGACTATCCGGTCGGGACAAAGGGTTTATTCAAGGAATTTAGCCGGAATCTCGTTGTGTGAATACTATGTCCTTTTGCTATTTACAGTAGCGCTCAGAAAATAAGACACGAGCACAATTTTTTATGTAAATTTAAAAACTATTATCGGACTGAACCAATATTTTACAGGAGGGTGTAGAAAGGTGAAACACTTCATAAGACCCAAACAATTGGGAAATAATTCTCATACAAAAACTGAACAGACACTTTTACTGGTTTGGCGACATTCAAAAAATAAGGCACAGGTATAATGTTCTTTGTATTCAATTTTTAATAGTACTGTTTAAACATGTTTAACTAGTATTTGTTTGCCATAAACTAATAATTGTCTGGATTGATTGTATGTAAACAATAAATGAAGCTGTTAAAAAAAAAAAAGTAAGTTTTCATTGTCACCAGAAAATGCATAAAAATAACTGTAACATAATACTCCTTCAATTTTTATAGGAAATGTCAAATCAAACGGTACATCTTGATTTGAAGGTCCAGAAGGCAATTGCAAAAGCCGCCGAGGAGGGAAAATCATACAACAGCATTGCATCCGCTTTCGATGTTCCAAAAAATACAGTAAGAAATATTATTCAACAAAAGAGCAAGAGGAGATCTCCAACGAAAGCCTGGATCAGGAAGACCACGTACTACCACAGAAAAGGAAGATAGACTTTTGTCGGTTATCGAAAGCTCAGCCCAGACTTACAGCAGTGGATTTGAACCATGAAATGCAAGAGGTTCATGGGGTTAAAGATAGTGTTTCCACAACAAAACGGCATCTAGTAAAAGCAGACTTGAATGGTAGGTGTCCTGCAAAGAAACCTCTCGTTACAGCAGCGAACAGGAAGGCCAGACTTGCCTTTGCAAAGAAGTACCAGCACTGGAACTCCAACGAATGGGCGAAAATCCTCTGGAGTGACGAATCTAAGTTTCTGCTTTTAGGAACAGACGGAATACAGTATATTCGACGCCCCAAGAACAAGTGTTTCAATCCAAAATACCAATCCACAGTGAAGCATGGAGGGAAATCTCTGATTGTTTTAGTAGAAGTGGGATGGGTCCTCTTGTGCGTGTTGTTGGTACTATGGATAAGAATATGTAAAGAGATATTCTACAGAACCACATGCATCCCCACAGAAAAACTGCATGCCCAGAGGCTGGCTATTCCAACACGACAACGACCCCAATCAAACGTCTAGCCTTGTTAAGCATTCTCTGGCTTCCAAAAAAAATTCGAGTACTTGACTGGCCCTCGTAGTTCCCTGATCTCAACCCCATTGAACATCTCTGGGAGGTTCTGTTTCGTCGCTGCAAAGACAAAAAGGCATCGAACTTGGATGAAAAATTTCAAATGCTTCAGGAAGAATGGTTTAAGATTCCGTCCGAAACCATGACAAAGTTAGTCGATTCTATGCCTAGCAGATGTCAAACTATTAACGGCTATCCGACTAAGTATTAATGTATGACATCATCTCCCTTGATTTCTCACTTTTGTTACAGATTTACAACATATTTGGTATGAAATATGTATGAAAATTTAACCAGTGCCTTATTTTGTGAACACAAATTTTCTTTTTTACAGCAACATGTTATACAAAATTGAGATATTTTTATTTATAAAGTTATATTTCCATGTCATCTACCACTTGTTGAAAAAACTCGCAAGTCTTATTGTTCTGTTAGAATAAAAGCCAAAAATTGTACTCGTACCTTATTTTCTGAGCGCTACTGTAATTTTCTGTCGACTCGGTAGCTGAGAGCGCTGGAGCGTAGGCTTTCCATCCCTCAAACCCTTTCTTTGGAGTCTCTTTTGTAAGAAATTCTCTCCCGTCTTCAATTATTTTTTGCTGTCTAGTTCTCCGTTTCCTACCGCTCGAAAATGGACTTTCGTCTCAACCATTTAAAAAAATGAGAAAGGGAGAGCGACAATGGGAATCAAAGCATTTTTGTTTTTATTGCCCGGCTTTAAAACAGTAGTATCAATAAAACGTAACTGTAAAGGTGAGGCAGTTTACTGATGTTTTCTTTAAATACATTTTAGCCGTTCTTATGAAACAGGAGGACAGAATGGTCAACGGGATTAATCAGCCAGCACTGTTCAAATACTACCGTCTGCTTTAGCAACCTTTTGACCCTAACGTATGGCTGCACAGGTGCTTAGCTGTAGTGACCACGTTTACGTCATAATTGATAACACACTGTGATTTCCGATCGTAAGGTACGTTGAGGGACATGCAGCATTCCTTAAATAGTATCTTATGCACGCCGACCATTGTTGGTTAAATTCCTTGGTCAGTCGCCGCACTTTGGAAAATTAAGGTCTGTTTCGGACCAAAAATCGATAATTTTTTTGTTACTAAAGAAAGAGTGTTAAAATTTTGCACAAATATAAAATAGTATATGATGCTTCTAATATATTGCTTTTATTAGAATTTTTCGTAATACAAAATTTTTAAAAAATAAATAAAAATCAAAAACTTCAAATTTGGTATTTATTTTATTTTTAAACTAAAATATTGCTTTCAAAGCGTATGAAAATACCTTAAAATAGCTTAGAAAACGACGAAAAATACATAAAATGCTTACGTAATAATTATAGAAAATGGTAGAACAACAGCATATTTTAAATTGTTTTTACTAATGTCGCTACTGACATTATATTTCAATTTCATTTAATAGTTTAATCGTCAATCTTTACTATAATACAAGAATTTCACATAATTTAATGTAAAAAGAAAATGTTTGAAGCCCTACAATTTATTGTTTTTGTGGATATCCAATTCAAACCTGTTCGCTTCATCACTGTAAAAGCTAATTTCCTTTAAAACTTTGTAGGAATATTATAAAGTATTATACATTTCTGAAAAGCTCATCTTATGAAGATTTTAGGACAATTTTACGTTTTTAATTTTATGGTTCAGTTTACGAGTAATTAATTGAACAATAAAATAAGAATAATAATTGGATGTTCTATGAAGATTTTATACACGCCATTCCTCAGATGTTTAAATTATTGATGAAAAAAATCTTCAAGTTCATCGAGACTTTTGGCAGTCACCCACGCTTTACATTTAATATTGATTTATAGCCTAGGTATTCATTAAAAATATTTATAAAAATTATCTGCTAAAACGTGCGGTTTCCGAAGTTATCGGGAAAAAAGTGATGAAAGTCAGTAAACGGAAAACCGCCATTTATCGCGGTTTCACATTTTGATTATTTATCACAATAATTTGGTGCATGTTTTTTAATTTATTATCAATTATTCATTGATACCACGCCATTTTGTTTATTTGCACTCCTTTTGCGGTGAAAAGAAACGGCTAAAGCAAGAGAAGAAGACCTTGGTACAAAAACGTTTTCGTGAGGAGCTGGGATTGATCATCGGCAAACCAAAACAAGTAAGTGGTAATACCAATGATGATAATACTACTAGAAGGTCCCCAAGTATATTATAGTACCTATAATGTACCTATACATTATTCCATAGAAACAACTGCTTAAAAATTTGTTATTAACCAGCTATTCAAAATATTTCTATAATTAGTAGGTAAGCATTTTATGTATTTTTCGTCGTTTTCTAAGCTATTTTAAGGTTTTTTTATACACTTGGAAAGTAATGTTTTTAGTTAAAAATAAAATAAATACCAGTTTTGAAGATTTTTATTTTTATTTTAATTTTAAAAAATTTGTATTACGAAAAAATTCTAATAAAAAGCAATTCATTAGAAGCGTCCTATATTACTTTATGTTTGTGCAAAATTTTAACACTCTATCTTTAGTAACAAAACTGTTATCGATTTTTGGTCCGAAACAGAGCTTAATTTTCACAGTGCGCCGCCCACTGTTTTATCTATCGGCGATTTTTGGAACTATTTTTTTGTAATGATCTTTTCACCATTTCTTAATTAGTATACAATCCAAATTTGGTGCAATGTGATACTTAGAAGGACACTCCACATATTCTGACTCGCCGAATTTGATAAAAAAAATCTACAAGTAGCTTTCACCCAAATAACTTCTATGAAAAGCCGTTCGATGTACGTACTTAAAAATTTTCCGCGAAAAAAATTCATATTTGGGTAAACTACTTGTATAATTTTTTTTCATCAAATTCAGTGTCTCCTTGTTACATAAAGATAAGATTATTCTCAGTATTCTCTATAGAGAAATCACCGTATACAATAAAAATTGGCAAAGTTTACAGACTGTCTCAGCAAAAGTGAACCAATAGCTAACTTCTGGAATACAGATCGGATAGAGTACTTTCAATGGAAGAATTATTATATTTTTATATGAAGGGTTTTTATGTATATTCCAATTCCAAAATACTGACGCCATTTTCCAATATGTGCAATGGAAACCCCTATTTTTAATAATATTTTCAGATTGTACATAACATTTTATTCTTGGTGTTTTTTTTTTAATTGATCCAACCGTTTAGGGGATAGAGGCAGAGAAAGTTTTGTGTGTTTGGATTTAAAGAGAAGGCAAAAAACAGAAATTGTTCATCAATTTAAACGAAAGCATTTATTATGACAACATTTATTGTACAACCTTGTTTTGCTATGTTATGTTCAAATAAAAACATTGCTCTCCATTTTATAATTCATTGTGTTTAGGAACGAGTTCTGTTTTTTGCCTTCTTTAAATCCAAACACACCACGCTTTCAGTGCCTCTGTCCCCTAAACAGTCGGATCAATTGAAAAAACACCAAGAATAAAACATTTCTCAAATATTGTGTACAATCTGAAAATATCATTAAAATAAGGGTTTCCATTGCACATTTCAAAGTTGAATTCCATATTCGAAAATGGCTTCGGAATACGTATAAAAATCTCTCACATAAAAGTAGAATAATTCTTCGTTTGAAAGTATTCTTTAGAAGTTAGCTATTCGTTCACTTTAGATGAGACACCCTGCATTAAGTGAAAAATAAGTCATTGAAAAATTTCTTGCGTATTTTCAGTGAGACATTCAATTTATTCGTCAAAATAATCCCTCTCACAATCAATAACATGCCTCCAATGTGTAAATCCCATGTCATTGGTAAAAAACTTTGGTTTTGGAGGTGAAAACGTCTATTCTTAAGGCATGGCGATTTCTAAACTGTCGTATACACATAGAATTGTTCAATGATCTAAACAGGTAATAATCTGTGGGAGAGATATCAGGTGAGTACGGAGGATATAGGTTCTGCTTAGGAGGTTCCTCTGGAAATAACATTGGTAGGAGGGATAATTTTATTGAAGAGGAGCAATTTTTCATCGTAGTCAACGATTCGCTCCACCAGAATCACTGGGTGACTCACTGTGATGATGTTGTAGCAAAGAGCAAATGGCCAGGCGTTGCATTTTATTCGCTGCTGACAGAGCATGTGGGATCCATTTATTCAAATTTTTGACTTTTACTTGTATGCGAAGATGGTTATGCACAGTTCACTCCGTCACAGAGAGTTGTCAGGCTATTATGATCATGAGGCATGCTGACCGATAATCAACTTGTGATCGAAATGTACAGTCCGGCGCAAAAAGGTTTTTACTTGCTCCGTAGGAATCGTTTTTGTGCTTACCGGATGTTGATCGGTTGCAAAATCAGGTGCTTGTACTGAGAGTCAACGCAGATTAGACTGGAACTGTCCCTTCTGAATGAAAACGGGACAGCAGGTATACGCTTGGGATGTGCTATTCACGTGCTCAACTATGACTTAAGTCTAAACCTTTATGCACTAGACTGTACATCTGTGCCAATAAATATCAACTTTTTGTGGTCAAGTGGATTTTTTTGTCTCCTGTTTCTTCAAACCGTAAATAACCACAGCCTCAGAGGTTTATTTCTAAATATTTATTTAAGACACTTCTCAAAAGAATAGGTGTGAGCATGCAAATCATATACGACAGCGGCATTTCTGCTAAAGGGTTATTCATTGTCAAAGTCCAGGGTGCAGAAATACGTAAGAACTTTTTAAATGACTTGATAGTTAAGAAAAATAGCAATAGTAAAAAATATTCGCCTCTGTCAATATAGGGTTATTCATAAGTCCATGAAACATTTCAAAAATTCATTACAAGTAAACTAAGCAACGGACCATAGTAAATCTTATGGTGAGAGAGAGGTAAGTTCTCCAAGTTTTTTCAAAAAAAAATCCCGGGCGCTTAGTTGCCGTATTTGGCGCTCATGGCAGTGAGGTCAGAAAATATCAACCTTTGACGCCCCTGTTCAAGTGCATTATTCTTTTGGCTTCAAGTGCATTATTCTTTGCATCCTCTTCTGAACGCTATATTTGCTACTACTACTTCCTAACGGCTAACTACGGCAACTATACGCACGAGATTTTTTTTAAAGTTAAAAAGTTACCTCTCTATTGGCGTAAGATTTACTATGATCTATTGCTTAGTTTATTTGCTATGAATTTTTGAAATGTTTCACGGACTTATGAATAACCCTGTATAAGTGATTTTTATTGTATAGAATCTTTCCACAATAAGCGTTAGATATTTAAATCTTGTTTTAGGAAGCTTAAATTTTTGAAATTTTCAATCTTATTGCTATTTGTGTACTTTTTTTTTTTACTTTCCAGCATGACCAAACAAATTAACCTTTCCCAATCAGCAAAATCATGATTTAAGGCAAAAAGTAAGGCAATATTAAGCTCTTAATACAATTTGGTTAGCTCAGGTTGTTAATGGATTATTGGATCTTTAAAAAATCGTCTAAAGCTCTATTAAATAAAAATATTCTTCCTTTAAAAATTAAAAAAAAAATGAAGAAATTTACTTTTTCCGTTCTTTGGCGGAGGGAATCTGACAATATTGTAGGTGCTGCCTTTAGCTTTGCTGTATGAATTCCCAATATTCCAAATAGTTCCATCTTTATCAATATGAGGATGGGATGTTACATGATTTACTGCTATATGTTTTGACAAGTCAATCTATTTAAAGAAAACTTTTCATTCTATATTTTGTCAAACAATTTGTATATTTCTGTGCCGTTCTTAGATTCTACCTTTTCCAGCGCTTCAAACGTTTTGGGATCGATTCGCCAAATATATTTTGTTTCCGTCACAGCGTAGAACTCGTCATTATATGGTGAAAAGCCTGCATTACAATTATCGGACTCGCAGCTAGCAATAAATTTCACATCAGATCTGAAAGAGAATGAAACTGGAGTGCTGAAATCCAAACGAATGAAACAAAATGAAATAGAAACAGCAGAGTTGTCATAATGCAGGGTTATTCAAAAAAGATGGAACAGATTTTAAACAAACTGTCAATTACAGAAACACATTGGATATTGGATCGAGAAAGGTTCAAAGCTTAAAAAGCCCGCCTAGAAGTGCCATCCAATGCCAACAACGGTGCTGTTTCTTATTTATAGGCAAATGGAGACGCTACAAAAGTTTTGCATTTTCTTCATTTGCATATGCAACAATTCTAATACGAATATTTTTATACCACTCGTAAACTTTCTTATGACGAGGAGACTATTTGTCAAACCAACGGATTTACACTTCACATAAAATTATAACTCCTTTGGCTTTGCCATTTTCCCATTGTAACAAGAATCAGCGTGGCATTTAATGGAACTTCTAGGCGGACTTATAAAACTTTGAAACTTCTTCTATCCAGTGATGTGCGACATGTGTTTCTTTTTGTTTTTTTGAAAGAAATATTGAAATCTGCACTATCTTTTTGAATAATCCTGTATACATATATTAAATTCTTCCGGTAAAGATAGAGATGCAAAATTTGACATTATTTTTGTTCGTATTCTTCTCTAAGATAAACTATATATACCAATGTGTAATATTTATTTATTACGGTTTATGGAAATAAATAATTATCGCAATGAAAATTTAAAAATAGTTTCAAATACTTTCACCAATTATGATCTTTTTCCATCAACTATCAAGGTTTTAACTTAGGAGGTTTTACATTCCAACAGTATACCCCAAACCAGATTAAATACTGCTTATCGAAACCAGCATTTAGAAAAATCAATGCATTCAAGACTAACTTTTTACACAGTTTTATTTAACTCGTTTGTATGCAAATTTTATAATCAGTATTTCGTTTACTTTCCGTTGTTCAAACAACCCCAAATTTGGCACACTGGTTTATTTCTAATGACTGAAAGAGGATTAAAACTAGGGTTACCAGAGGTTGTTTCAGAAAAAGAGGACATCTGATTGCAAAAACTAGGACATGGAGACCAAAAACTAGGATACCTATGGTGGTCGGCACGAAAGAAAAAGGAAATTGGTGCATGTGTAAATGAATAAAACTCGTTCAACCAATCAGAAACGGACTGGAAACGAGGTATTACTTACACCTGACATCAGTAGTAAGTAATGTCTTGATTCCTGTCCGTTTCTGATTGAGTGAACGAGTTTTATTTATTTACATATGCGCCAGTTTCCTTTATCTTTGTGCCGGGCACTATAGACATAGATTAACACAGAACACTCGTGTCCATTAGACCACCGGGTCTTACATTATATTGTCGCATTAGTTACGTCAATTGTATAAATATGGTTTATAAATATTAAAGTTAAATTTTACTGTGCAACCATAGTTGTGGTTAAATTTTTTTCTTAATCACAGAGAACATCGCTCAGTGGCTGTGGGCACATAGTAAAATTTAACCATGGAAGACAGACATTAAAGAATGCCCCAATCACAAGTTGATTAAGGAAGAAGCTTTTCAGAGTTTGCTTGCGACAGGAAGAATGCTCTAAGAGCATCAAAGATTTTCAGTGTTCTCATACTGCAGGAAATAACGAGAGCCATCATGCATTGCTGTAATTAAGAAATCGCTGATACTGAATATAAACAAGAAATTAATCCCCCCGAGAAGGGTATAGAGAAGTAGCGGCAACACTGAGTTCTTTTATTTTTATCCCCCATTTTTCTTTAATAAAAAATGAGGTGTGGTCACCACACGACTTTCTTATACGTAAATGTCCTGGTCCAAATACAAAAAAAAATTAAACAACTGTCCAAAATGGCTACTTCTGATAGAAATTTTGAAAAAGTTTGTGAATGAATGTTATTTCAAATTAGCTTCTAAACATTTTGGTATAGATTCCAAATTTTCCTATACCATCTTCTTTCGTCTATATTAGCAAAAAACTGGATTTTGATGAGTAAAACTGGTACTTCTGGTTGGAATTTTGAAAAATTTCGTTAACAAAAGTTGTTTCAAATTAGCTTCTAAACACTTTTATATACTTTACAAATTTTCCTATTCCGTCTTATTTCGCCTATATTAGCACAAAACTGGATTTTGACAAGAGTAGAACTGGTGCTTCCGGTAGGAATTTTGAAAAAATTTGTTAACAAAAGTTGTTTAAAATTTTAAACGTAACACTTTTCAATCCCTTCAAAATTTTCATAAACGCAATGGTTAACGAGATATTTCAAAATTTATATTTTGCGCTGGAGTAAACTGATACTTCCGGTTCACCGATTCCACTGAAAAACTAATCAGACCTCCAGAGGAAGATTATAATTCTAAGTTTAAAGTTTGGTCTCGATAGCTTTAGCCGTTTGGACGCTATCGTGGACACAAACAGATTTTCCAAAAATCACTTTTTCGTAATATAGGTACCTGAAAACGTGAAGTTCAGTAAAAATCTCGAGATCGAAATTTTTCGTGATTACAATACTTCCTTATACTACGTATAAGAAGTAAAAATTGGTTTCTGGAACGTAGTATTTAGAAAATGTAAAAGAGCTCCATCCTTCTTTTATAAAGAACAACTGGCTGCTACCCCCACAACTCTGACACAACAGGGAACAACTTTGGCCTAAACTTTATAGTATTGGAGATCTTGCTTAGAGGAATGTCCAAACCGAATTTCACTCCTTTACCTTGTCACGTATTAGGTGACTTAAATTTAAAGAATGTATCACACATAAGGTGTTTTAAAGTTAAGATTGTTTAAATTGTGATCGATAGTGATAGTACAATTTTAATCAAAAAAATTACGTTGAAAAAGGTTAAAATTAAACTGAAATTGCCGCAATTAAGAAAATAGTATGCCATTTAAATGTAGATAGAAGGAAATCAAGACTACAGAAATGTTTGCCAAGCAATTTATTCTGAAGATAAAAAATTAAAGAAAAGGTTTAAGAAATCAATTATATTAATTAAGTAAAATTAAATATATTTTGTTAAATACAATAAATCTGCCAATTACATTCCCTAACACATCTATACATATAAAAAACGGTAGCCGAACCCATTTCCTGTTAAGCGCTGCCACCTGCTGCTCTCATACGTGATGCTAACGAGTGTTCGAGATTTTGACCCTGCATCACATCATTTAAGACTGAAACACCACCTTTTAGAGCATGCTTACCAAGAATTTTCCCAGCCATCTTTAGTAATGGCGTCGCAAGTCGGAAAAGATTTGTGAAAACAGAACCTAACCCACTACCACGCTGAAACGCTGAAACGCTGTCCCTTTGAATACAGGTAGCCCTCTACCTTTCTGACTTAAATAATAATGCTGGGTGCCCACTATAGCGCGATTCTAACGCCAGGCGATCAATTCGCTTCTCGGTGCCCACTTGGCGCGACGGCCGCGTGACTGAATGCGCATGCGCTATCTACGCGATCATTTCGTTTCCCACTTCAAGATTTCGTGCTTCTAAAATCAGAATTGTATATTTCGTGCATACAGAATTGCATATTACTTGATAACTTCAATCAAATTTTCCGTAGCGATATCCGACCATTTCGAAGTAGGTGCTGCCATGATTCCATGTGCCACGTGATTCGAAACTGTTTTCTGATTGGGTGCGATGGAGTCGCGCGATCGAAAAGCTCTGGCATGCAGAGCTTTTCAATCGCGTTAGCTGCGCTACAGAATCGCCCTCGTGACGTCACTCTGCGCATGCGTGCTTCACAAAGCGATAGAATCGCGCTATCGTCGCGCTAAGTGGGCACCCAGCATAACGTAAAATAGCCTCTTGGCTCAGATGATATGGAACATGCATTTTGAAGGAGACAAAGATAGAAGCGTCTGAGCTCTACAACTGCTTCTGACGGAAATGTAATTTTACAACTGTCTTGCCAGCTAAAATCGGTAACAGATCACTATGACCTGAATGCACTGCGATTTCAATCGTGTCAAATACTTTTTTGCTTAATGGATAGTAATCAGGTGTAGGGAAAGTATGATTTGATAAACCATTTTTTTTTTATCAAAAAAAAACGCATAAGACTTTTTTGATAAACCATTTCGCGTTTAGCATGTGATATGGGAATAATCCGTAGGACCGGTGCAAAAGTATTTCCAACAAGTTGAGGCTGAATTATATCGCTATATAGATAATAGCTATGGATTCCTCTTGTAAGATCTGTAGGAATCAAACCATCCCCCTGCGTGAGTTCGACGTTGAACTGGTCTGAATTTAAACCTAGAGTATGAAACACGCCCTTAAAATTGATGTAGCGTTTCTCTTTACATTGGAAATGAAAGCAATTGTTATGCGTAAGACTAATGTTGTAAAAGGGTTTTTCTTTTTGTGGAATCAATTTCACTAACGCGTCAACAATGTCACTACGTTTCTCGTAATAACCTTCTGGAATTTTAAAGTCAATAGGGCCTGGTAAATCAGTTGGATCATAAACAGAAACAGTGATGAGACCGTCATTCACATCATTTAATGGAATTTCAATCGGAGTCTTTAATTTCTTATTCAGAAACCGGGGTGGGATACAACCAACTTTTGTAACACTAGGGAATTCAATGAATCGACCTGTGTAACCGGTAAAACGTAAAAAACCGTCGACCAAAACCAACTGAATTCCGTAGAGCCCTAAATTAATTTGTAAAAAATAAAGGGCATCACCTGTGTGTCGAATGTTAGTGCTCTTAAATTCGACAACATGGTGTGAAGCTGGTGTCTCTGGATAAATAAACACAACAGAAAGTTCTGGAATCCATTTGAACGTTTTGGAAAAATCAGGTTTAAGAAGAATTCGTCCTTCCAAGAATTCGTATGGACTTAAATTAAACATTTTGCAGAATGCCTCTGTGGTGAAACGGACTTTAGCATTTGGAGGTACACTCAAGATAACGTGACTGTTGAGAATTGGACCGTGAAAAAACACAATATCCGTCAAATAAGTTTGTAAGGCTGATTCTACTTTGTACGCAAAGTCTACGAGACTTGTGAATCCATCTGGTTTAGCAATGTTAAACTTGGTGGATTTCTCCAGCATAACATTATGAAAACCGACTTTAAAGGCGTTGTTGACATCTGTAACATTCTTGAAAAGTGCTGGGAAATGAACTTCCGTCAAACCGACTTCCCATGGACCTTTGAACTGTAGTGTGCGTGCCAAACGGGTATAATAATGAGCTGTCGTATTGATGTGTTTTTCAACACCCGATTGCTTGTTGGACGGAAGTGTAACGTAGAAACCAGACTCTTCGTACATGATGACAAATCAACTGCGCTACTGATGAGTGAAACAGCTTGTCATAGGTTTAATAGGTCGCCCTCACGAACCCAACTATTCATACTGTCGGGATAATTTCGCCATTTAACGAGTGCCTCTCGTACACCCCCTCTCCTTCTCCATCTTAATATCCTTTCGATGACAAAAACTTCAGGGTTTTTCACTCGTTGTAGTTCTTGCTCGTAAAACACACCTACAATCTCGTCGCCGTTATAATCTTTAATTTTATATACGACAGGTTTACGCATTATAATTTTTGATACCGAAAAAACTTCCTCTGTCCAATTCGGCAAATAACCTTTCTCAAATATATTTTTAACTCTTGAAATGCGTACTACGTCACCAATTTTTAATTTCGGAGTCGTATGGGGTGCTGAATTGTAATAAATACGTTGTTTCAGCCACAAGGTCGATGCCTTACGAACGTTCACAGCAGCCGGTGCTATACCTAAAGATCTGTGAACACGGTTGTTGTAGCTTTCAACAAGAGCAGGTAAGACGTCAATGTAGCGTTGTTTGTTGGAATAAGTGAAAAACCTAAACATTCGCCCCTTCAAGGTACGGTTAAAACGCTCAGCTGTGGCTGCTTTTAAATCCGACTCTGTCGCAAAGAATATAATATTGAGTCGTTTAAAATAATCTTGAACGTACTTATTTAAAAATTCTTTACCTTTATCACTGTTAATTTTTAGAGGAACTTGCCTTTCTGTAAAGATTTTTTGAAAAGCTTTCTGAAGCTCGGGTCTTGGATTTTAAAGGCACAACCCAAGCAAAACGCGAGAACACATCGATGCATGTGAGAAGAAATTTATACTCATCATTCTGCTTTGACAAACTGCTTAGGTCGACTAAATCTACTTGAAATTGATCGAACGGTGCAAAAACACGCATGCGATTACGAGGGTAGCGATGTCTAATGGGTTTATGTAACGTGTATCTTTTTCTGACTGGTTTGTTTATATAGCTAAACCACGAACACTACCAAACCCTGCTGGGTTTTCAGGTTGAAAATAGACTTGTTCCATGTCTGACAAACAAATAAAAGCAATCGGAGTGATCAGAAGTATTAAAAAAAAGGACGGTAAATAGAAGATGTGAAAAATAATAAAAACACAACTTGAGCAACTTGAATCAATAATGATAATTAGGAAGAGTAGTTAACGAATAAAATAAAAAAATCCGGTGGTTCTAAACGCAATAGAAAATTAGTAATTAGGTAAAGACAAATGTGACGGACCAGATTATTAACCATCTACCAATTAGTTGGGTAACCCTTTGGTCACCTAGGTATTAGGCCTAATGTAAAAACCCATCCATCACCATGAACCCAGCGATCAATCAAACACCTGTCAACCCTTTGGCTGCTAGGCCCTTTGGTTACCTGTATGGTAGCACCACTATACCTATAAACCCTTTGGTCACCTGAATACCTTGTAACCCTTTGGACCCTTGGGTTACCTGTAATTCAACACCTGGTTATTAATAAAAATTAATTAATCATCATTAAATTCAATTAAAAATCAATTTAAACCAATTAAAATCAATTAAAAATCCATCCAACTTAACCCTTTGACAACTTTTAACCCTTTAAACACCAAGAAAAGAGGTGCATGCGCCTCTCTTCTTTCCGCCAATGCTGGTGCTATACTACTGATGGTTAAAGGGTAAGGACTATTCCCGACCTTCGAGTCGGGGCCTGCTCTGCCGATTGAGTTGCTATGTGGCTTCAATGAAGTCCATTTGGATATCTTGTAATAGCAAAGCGGTTCATATCCGAGGTAGCTCAGTTGGTAAGAACAGTGCCAGCGATAGGCATGGTCCCTGGTTCGAATCCAGGTCGCGGAATTTTTCCTTCCCTTTTCAATTGTCTTTCGAAGACCAGTAAACTTCTTTAAAATAACGACGAATTTAACATAGTAACTCAATTGTCACTTTCGACCATGGATTCAAAATGGCGGTTCACGTTTTAAGCTTACGGTATAGGTTGTCACCACCCTTCACCGCACTTATCCAGGCACCCTAGGGCAAGCCCGACTGACCCGGCCACTGGTGGCCGTTTAGAGAAAGGCGATTGCCATCATTAGTAGCCCTCGTTGTACAGCGTGAATGCTGTGTTTGCAAATTTGCTTTGGTTTGGTTTTGTTTGTATTAACTACTTTCAACTACTATGGTCATCTCAGGGCGGCGTTATATGGCCGCAAATTTTGCCTCACAAGGGTTGTTTAAGGTGCAACCGGCAAACGACTACACGGGACCAAACGTCTTTACTTCCCTTCCGAAGGAAGTGCGTGATCTCAGGATTTCCCCCTGAAAAAAACCTAGTCGTCCTCGGGCATCAGAGGCGATCACGCAACCACTGAGCCACTGAGGCCGATGTTTGCAAATTTGTACGTGTATAGCTAAGTAAAAGAATGAAATCCAATGTGAACTGCTGTGTTGGTAGGTGTTTTAATACAAAATCCAAGTGTCCAGAGAAAAAAAATTTCCCTATTCCAAAGGAAAAATACTTCAAAGGAACGGCGATCATTTTGGATTGCTGCTGTTAAACGGAAAAAATAAGTTAGTATTATTCGTTTTTGTAACGAATAACGTGATTATTCATGTTAATTGCTTAAATAACAAAGAATTTACAAATCTAAGTAAACCTACTTAACAAATTTCAAATGTTATTTTATTTGTTTCAAAAATTATTTTTTTCAAAAAGAATTTTACAAAAATCTTTTTGTGAAAAGGATATTTTTAAAATGAAATATATTTTGTATATGGAATTTATAACTATCATGAAAACTTACCTCCAAATGCACTTTGTATGGAGTTTTATTAACATTTGTTTGTGGGATATCAGATGCAATTATTTGTGTAAAAGAAGCATCTTCTTCTCGAATATCACAAATGTGCCTGCTTTCTTCTAATTGGTAGCCTTTCTTTTTTACAAATTTCTCAGAAATTCAAAATTCACACACTATAACCCATATTTTATTAATTTTGTCATCATTAAACACCCCTACTTAATTAAACACAAACAGCTATGAGCAGTTACAAGCATGTGTGGAGAAGCTCTCCTCAAGTAGTTTCGTTTTATGCTTCATAGGCGTCGCGCGCGCAGTATGCCCGATCTCTATATTTAAAGATTCTTAAAAAAGTTTTAATTTCTAAAAATGTTTTTCCTTGGAAGAGATAAATAAAATAATGTATGTCGTTGTTCCTAGAATATAACTTAGGTACACGTAAATTTACAGAATTAAGAAATTTTGAAGAATAAATTATATTACGATTTACGAGGTGCATTCAAGTTCTAAGGCCTCCGATTTTTTTTCTCCGGATTGGAAAGAGATAGAAACATGCGCATTGTTTTAAAATGAGGCCGCGTTCATTGTCAATACATCCCAGAGATGGCAGCACCGTATGGCAGAAGGAATTTTACCGCCAGCGGCGAGAATGAGAACTGTTTTAGATACTTAAAATGGCGACGTTTTCCTTACTTGAACAGCGTGCAATCATTCGTTTTCTGAATTTGCGTGGTGTGAAACCAACTGAAATTCATCGACAGTTGAAGGAGACATGTGGTGATGGAGTTATGGATGTGTCGAAAGTGCGTTCTTGGGTGCGACAGTTTAATGAAGGCAGAACATCGTGTGACAACAAACCGAAACAACCTCGGGCTCGCACAAGCCGGTCTGACGACATGATCGAGAAAGTGGAGAGAATTGTTTTGGGGGATCGCCGAATGACTGTTGAACAGATCGCCTCCACGGTTGGCATTTGTGTGGGTTCTGTGCACACAATCCTGCATGACGACCTGAAAATGTGAAAAGTGTCATCCAGGTGGGTGCCACGAATGCTGACGGACGACCACAAGGCTGCCCGTGTGGCATGTTGCCAAGCAATGTTGATGAGCAACGACAGCATGAATGGGACTTTCTTTTCGTTGGTTGTGACAATGGATGAGACGTGGATACCATTTTTCAATCCAGAAACAAAGCGCCAGTCAGCTCAATGGAAGCACACAGATTCACCGCCACCAAAAAAATTTCGGGTAACTGCCAGTGCTGAAAAAATGATGGTGTCCATGTTCTGGGACAGCGAGGGCGTAATCCTTACCCATTGCGTTCCAAAGGGCACCACGGTAACAGGTGCATCCTACGAAAATGTTTTGAAGAGCAAATTCCTTCCTGCACTGCAACAAAAACGTCCGGGAAGGGCTGCGCGTGTGCTGTTTCACCAAGACAACGCACCCGCACATCGAGCTAATGTTACGCAACAGTTTCTTCGTGATAACAACTTTCAAGTGATTCCTCATGCTCCCTACTCACCTGATCTGGCTCCTAGTGACTTTTGGCTTTTTCCAACAATGAAAGACACTTTCCGTGGCCGCACATTCACCAGCCGTGCTGCTATTGCCTCAGCGATTTTCCAGTGGTCAAAACAGACTCCTAAAGAAGCCTTCACCGCTGCCATGGAATCATGGCATCAGCGTTGTGAAAAATGTGTACGTCTGCAGGGCGATTACGTCGAGAAGTAACGCCAGTTTCATCGATTTCGGGTGAGTAGTTAATTAGAAAAAAAATCGGAGGCCTTAGAACTTGAATGCACCTCGTAATTTAAAAAATTAACGGAGATCAAGTATAATTCGTCTGTCATAAAATAAGGTATTTAAAAAAGGTATAAACGTATGGCGCGTTTAATATTAAGTTTTAAAATGAAAATACTACGTAAGCGCCGCCACACTTTTACTTTTTTAAATTTGATTTTTTTACTTTTTGATGCACTTTTTAAATTAAAAATGTGTGCTAAACAAAGTTTTTTAAAACATGTATTTTTTTAATGAAATGGCCGTTAAGAAAACAATATATTGGAGAATAAAAGTTTGGTCTCAATAAGAAAAAAAAAATCTTTTCTAAATGCTTCAACTTTTCTTATGCAGCTAAATTTTATTTCAAGAAAATTTATTCTGAGAGTTAGATAGGAATTTTCAAATCAATCCGAACTGGATTACTAATTTTAGTGCTAGAATTCCGCTCAATCGATACTTACTTCCCCCATACAGTTTTACATGGATCTGGAAGTATGCTCGTTCCAAATTCTCCTAGAACAATCCTATTGGCAGATGTATTCACCTTGTACCGGTCGCTGCGCAGAAATTTATTGAAATAAGTCACTTCTCCATTGCTTATGTGAAAGTGATGGAGGAGTGCCAGTCCGTCAAAGAAATGCTTATAAGTGTCGTCGCCAATTTTGAACATGCCAGCACCGTTCTTCATCAGCGTTCCTTCCAGCCATTGCGGAATGGTTCCTGTCAAAAAGGATTCACTTACATTAAAAACATTCAGAAGGATACTATTAGCATTAGGTATAAATTTATCCTTCGATTTTAACCAACAATACTTGTAAAAGTAAACGATCGTAGTAACCAAAATGGTTTTAGTTAGAATTATTTGCTAATTTAAACCAAAATCCTTTACGACCTAACAACTCTTGATCACCACGGTAATGAAACGTCCGTTTTTACCAGCTTGTCAAAATATATGGCATTGTCTTAAGAAATATCGGCTTAGACACGTGTTCTGTTGACTGCATTTCTAACCTCTCCTCCCAAAGAGCCTACAAAAAACTTCTTTAAAGTTTAACAGAGTAACCATACTCTGTCAAACGAAAAAAAAACTAGGCGTGTTCAGTTAAATTTCGGATTTCATTTGCCAAGGAAAATTAATAATGCCGTCTAACAATTGAAATTGGACATTGTAGGGATTGATTCAGTTACATGTATTTCATTAAGATAAATATTTCAGATCCATCAGTTATTAAACCCATTATGGTTGTTAAATGGGGCTCACCTAGTTATTTAAAAAAATAATATGTGAACAAAATCTTTAAAAAACTCTAACTGAAAAACATTGAACTTACCAATGACTTTTCCTGGAATAGGATCCGTCGTTTCAATCTGACAAGATCGCAGAGACATTCTTATACTGAAAGAAAATTGGTTTGTACTATTTTTGTACTATTCTTCTAACAATATTTCATTTTTATTTAGCTTAATATATACTGCTTATCAAAATAACAATGTCTAACATGTACAACAAAAGATGCAAAGATACTGCTTGAAACCTTACAGTGCTCGAAAAAGTTGGCTAATGACAGGAGCCACGATAGACTTTTCCAGAATCACAACAACCAACCGAAAGATAAAGAGAAGCAAATGACGGCATCTTTCAATGTTGGTGCAGAGAGGAACATCTCAATAGAAACAGCACGGCGATGCTTACTCGACTCGAAAATGGTACCACTGCTCTCTACGAATAACAAGAAAGCAGGCTTCCTATAAGCTAGAGAACACCGTCGTTGGGCCTTTGATGATTGAAAAAGTGTAGTATCGAACAATGGTCAAATGAATCAAGATTTCTTGATCAGGATTTGGTGAAAACAGCGTGTGCAGGCGTTTGATAGTATTACAATGGTATGGGGAATGTTTTCATAGCACAAATTTATGTAAACTTTTATCTCTAGAACAGTTTCGCAATACCGCACCAAACCTCAATTTATTTTACTGACCAGGTTCATCAATTTATGTTTACGCTTTACCCCTCTGGAGATGGCATCTATGAACAGCATAAAGTCCGCAAAGTCACGAAACGGTTCGTGGAACAATCGTCAGATCTCAACTCATTTATTGGATGAACTGGAGAGTACTATTGCCAACACGTCTTCACCATCTTCAAATCGACAGGAATTACATGATGCATTTGTCTCGGCGTAGAGTCGAATTTCACCAGGCTGTATCCGAAACCTATGGAGTCACCGCCATAAAACATTCAAGCTAAGGATGCAAAAGGAGCATCTTTGCAAAATTATCAATTAAATAGTAGGAGAATGTTCCATTATAAACTGTTAAGTCAATGCCATGTATAAGTGCAAAGAGTTATTTTCTACGCTTTATTAACAATAGGGTATGGTTAATAATTACTTAATAAAGCACCTTGAAATATGAACAGAATGAGGTCACCCCTTAATCCATAACGACTAAAAACAAAATTTGATGCCGCATTTCGACATTTTTATTCGGTAGCTGCTATCATAAAAATAGCTTTTATGCTTCTTTTGGAGAATATCAGTGAAATTCCTGGCAGAGAAGTTTAATTTGATAAGAAATTACGATTTTGCTTTCATAATTTTCGTCCTACATAGTAATCATATGAAAATTGATAATCGGAATTGACAACAGTGCAAAGATCGAATTAATATCCAGAAATCTGATCCAGGAAGAATGTGACAAATTTAATGAAAGAATTTCCTTAAAATTAGTTGCAAATATTTTAAAACGGATATTACTAATAGAGCTTATGATTTACAGGAAATAATATTGCAGATTAAAAAAAAAAAAAACAAAAAAACATTGATAGTAAGACGCGAATACGATGAGATGGATTCTTGTCACGAGCCGTTTAATGTTTTGATTATTGATGATAATAGGAAAGAAAATTCCACAGCCTGGACTCTGAATTATAATTATACATTTTAAATAGGGTAATTAATAGAAAGTAAACAATATTATATACAATATAATATCTTTCGATTTCAGAAAAAATTTCAGACAAAATATAAAATTGTATATCTTCTATACCAGAACTGAAATAAAAAACTCGCCCGAACAGGGACTCGAACCCTGGACCCTTAGGTTAAAAGCCTAATGCTCTACCGACTGAGCTATCCGGGCTCCTGATAAATGTGCTTTTCGTTAATCATCTTATATTAAATTACTTGAGGAAGACATCTGACAAGAGTGCTTGTCCATTGTAACAATTAAATTATAATGGGATATCCTCTATCTATCATATGGAATAGAGAATATCAAGAAGATGAAATAAAATCAACGACCTATTTGGGATCATTCATAAAACACGTGACCATTAAATAGCATGTTTTAACTCCCCCTCCCCTCTGTGGCTACAATGTAGAAGCCAAATCTCTATCCCCCCTCAAATTCACATGGTCATTGGCTCCATTTATGAAGTATTAATAAAAAATTTAAAATAAAAATTTTAAGGCACACACTTTCACCATAAAAAGTGCAGTAAAAAGTAAAAAAAGTAAAAAATATATTTTTTTAAAAAAAGATAAAAGTGTGGTGGCGCGTTTAATATTAAATGTTAAAAAGAAAATACTACCTTTTTTTTAAAAAAAAAATAGATTTTTTACTTTATACTGCACTTTTTAAGGTGAAAGCGTATGCTTTAAAATTTTTATTTTATATTTTTTATTTTATTCTTTTTAGTCTTTATTAAAAAAAAATAAGCTTTTATTTGATACTTACAAAACCAAAACAAATTTGGAAGTCTGCCCCTCGGGAAAACGTTTACAATACATAAACAATCCTCTCCACAAAAACGTTACAAATCAACACTAGAGACAAGGCAGGCAGTGAAATTTATGTTTTGAGGATTATAGGTATTCTTGGAAGAAATGGATGCATTCAAATAACAAGAAATTAATCCTCCCGAGAAAGGTATAGGAAAGTAGCGGAAGCGCTGAGGTCATCTAATTTTACCCTTTTATCTGCACTTTTTAATTCGCCCCCTCCCCATTTTTTTAATCGAAAAATTGATTTTCTCGAACGTATTATTTAGAAGATGATAAAGGGCTCTATCTTCTTTCGTTTCTCATCATTTCCGATCGAATGATACATCACACGCCATATGCTGCCATAGTTCTAAAGACCAAGTGACTGCCACCCCCACAACTCCGACCCTATTGGGACCATTTGGCTCAAACTTTACAATAATGTTGATCTTGCTTAGAGGAATCTGCATACCGAATTTCACTCTTTTATATAAATACGCATAGACCTTTTAGTCCCCTCTAATTTCCGCCCCCGAAACTCCGCTCCCAGTGGGCCAATCAAAACCAAACTAAATAGTGAAGGTGCCCATGCCCGTAGTAAGCTACATTCCGAATTTCAACCTTCTACCTCAAAAAATGCGGAAATTATGAAGGGGACGGACGGACGGACAGACAGATGGACATTGTGAAAACAATAAGTAGCTTCATTCTTCCGCTACTTAATAATTGCTTTTGAGAGCCATTCCATATTATATTGGTTTTACTTAACTAATTCATTGCCTCTTTTCTGGACCGAGGCCAACGAGAGACAGACCAGGGCATTCAAAAGTCACATGATCATCGGGGTCCGGCCAACAATTCATCCTTCATTGTCTCCATCTTAGATTTTAACAATCAGTGATTTTTCGTTTGTTGGAAACAATGAAGGATGGATTGTTGCCCGGACCCCGATGATCATGTGACTTTTGAGTGCCCTGGCCTGTCTCTCGTTGGCCTCGTTTCTGGACCTAATGACGTCATCCATGCCACCACCTTCTCCAGCACCGAGTTTTTAGTCAGGTCGTCGACAAATGCTCTGAATTTCAACCAAAGACTCTCGCGAAGATATCGGGTCTATGCATCGAAATTTCGTACGGAGCCAGCTGTTCTGTCATTTCAGTCCAATTTGGATTGCATGTAAATGTGATGAAGCGAACTATAAGATAGTTTCCTGAACTTTACCACCATGCCATTGCATCCTGGTATTTTGCTGCAATGCGCGTTTGCTCCCAGTAAATGGCTTAGGTAGAACACAGACCTTTTCTGTTTTCATTTTAAAGTTATCAACCTGATTGTGAACTAAGCCAAGTTGTAAGCCTCCAATCTCAAAAACTTCTAATTTTCTTTCTCACAATGTAGCCGGTCTTCTTCAACTTTTAAAAAGCGTCCACAATATACGGCTGAGTATGTTTCCCCGCGTGCATCACCAGATTAAACAAGCCTGGTCTTTCGTACAGTTTGTAAGAGTAGAAGGCTAACATCCTGACTTTCGTCCCTTCAGTGCTTCTGAATTTCATCTTCCAGCTTTCTTCTCCATGAGGAAACAGCAACGGGTAAGTCATTGGATCACAGTTCGGATTCAAAATAGACAGTTGTTGTCAGTTAGTTGTTCCCTGTGCTTGGATAGATGCATAAATCTAGCTCAAATGGTGGTTGGTTCTCCATCGTCGGCTTCAAACACTGCTGCTACCTCAATAACAATTGGCAAATTATATCTTCTGGGATTGTGCTAAATTTTCTACATTGAACGTTCCTTGTGGAGCGACCACAGATATCCTTCATCATCTTGTACACACGTGCAAAAGGGTTGATGTTTCTGATGTTCATGTGAAATTTATATTTTGAAGATGAGAACCATATACGTTGAAGCAGAAACTCATGCACCGGTATATCCACTCTGTCGAATTATAAACCAAAAAGAACTGGTATAGCCACAAAGGGGTTGATAATATGACTATTAGATTAGGCTTACTTTATTCTTACTCACAGAACAAAAATGCTGTGTAGTGAACTGCATTTGTGCATCATTTCATTTACCTTAGAAATGTACGTCAATGTTAATTTACAAATAGAAACATGCTATCTTAAAAAATTTCACGGAATACACAGTTATAAATATAACTATAAGGATCATTGGAGAATATTTTTCCTTCTTGAAACACGATCTGAACTAAAATCTAAAAGTCAAGTATCCAGTAGGACCAAATTTAGAGCTTATTATTGGTAGAGATGCGATTAACAAAGGACGAAGCGTAGCCGACGATAAAGACAGGTCACAGCGCGGAAAAATCACCTGATCATCCTAGGCTGAATAACAATGTTTCCATCTTGGACTTTAATGGCCATATCACTAACAACTTTATCAACTCAAGTCTTCCTTCAGTTAAGAAAGTTGTTATAGTGATATGGCCCTAAGAATCAGTATTTTTTCGTTTGTTGAAAACAATGAAAACTGGATTGTTGATCAGCCTACCATGGTCAGGTGACTTTTCCGCGCCGGGGCAACACCACCTAGACAGACGGCCTGCGCACAGAAACGTCATGCACTGTTACATTACACTAAAGCGGCTACTGTTAATCGTATTTCTACCAATAATAAGACCTAAATTTGGCCGTTTGATGATGATGTAACAAAGCGTATAGTTTCTGTGCGCAGGCCTTCTGTCTAGGTGGTGTTGGCCGGGGCCTATCTTTTTCGTAGGATACAGGACGAAGTATGATGAAGATGTAACAATGTAAGACGTTTCAAAATCGGAAGCTTTCTTTATAGGAGGCGTTGGCTTTAACCGTGACCACCGAGAGACATGTAAACAATTGTCTCTCGTTGGTCACGCTTTAACCGAGGCATGTAAACAAAGGAGACTAAACAATTGTCAACTCCGTTTCCGCAGTGGCAGGCCAGGCATGTTAACAAAGCCGAGTGAAGAATTGTTGTCAGTTCCGCCTCGTGTACCACATCAGACTTTAGAGAAAGAAAGATTTTAGCTATACTCTATCCAACGAAAGTTGGAGTGGGCGTGTCCAGTTAAACTTCCTATTTCAATTGTTAGACATTGTTGCCAAAGTAGAATCAACGATGTGTAACAATTGAAATAGGAAGTTTAACTGGACACGCCTATTCCAACTTTCGTTGAACAGAGTATAGCATTGATAATGAAATTAACATCAATTTCATACCAAAATTAACAATGATAACAAGGAACAACAATACAGGCGGTCGTTACGTCATGATGGCACTGTATACATATTAAACTTAAATACCTTAACGAATAAATGAAAGAATAGTGAAACTAACGATTAAAACGTGCACTGTCATCGATAAGACGCCGTTGGAGAAAATTGCAGAGCTGCGTTATGGGACACATGAGCGGAGGACAGTTCCGCGAAACTGGAAAAACGGGTACACTTCAGCGGAATTAAGGACAGATTGGCGGAAGGGGGAAACAAAAGAAACATAATCCAACATTTCTCACCTACAAAAAAATGCTTAAAAAATACTTAGGTAAAAAATATACAGGGTGATTCTGAAAAAGTGTGTATAACTGTAAGCAATGCCAGAGGTGACCAGAATGAACATTTTCTTTTAATACAATGTGGATCCGAATTTGAACGCTAAGTGAGATATGAACAGAAATAAAAATGTCGCCACCAAGATCAACAAGTTAATAACTCAGGTTCTGCAACGCCTAGAAAAATGAATTTTGGAGGAGTAATAGCGTACATAAAACTGTGTATACCATTAAAGTTTGATCGAATTCCAACGAGTATTTTCCGAGTTACGGATTCAATGTTGTAACACGTGCAGGTTAGTATTCGCACGTGAGCACTGTTACGATTTTGAATGCGTAACTCGGAAACTACTCGTTGGAATACGATCAAACTTTAACGGTATACAGAGTTTTATGTACCCTATTATTCCTCCCAACCTCATCCCAGGGTTACTTAAGTCATAATTTTTAAATAGTTTGTTTATAATGTTTCGTACTGTAATTCTAAATTGTCCAATTGGTTATAATAGTGCCATATAAGTTGCTTAGTTAAAAGCGAATCTCAGTTTTTATATTGTTATAATAGTTGTTCATAATATCTTAAAATTTACTTTTCCAATTTGTTAAATTTTTTGCTAGAATATCATAGTTTCAACTTATTCGTGATTATAAAAAAAAATATACCCCATGATAATAGCGTAAATTGAAGCTACTGTAATTAAAGAATTTTGGTAATTCAAGAGTCTTTTCTTTAGAGTTTAAACATCCTTATTCATAATACGGAATAATAGGAAAATAAAATATTTCATAATTAATTATTTACAAGTTATTCTTAAATTTATGATAGCAGCCCGCAGATCAAGCCAACGATATGAATAAAGAGTTTTACAAAATTTTAACTGTAATATGAAACTCGTTCTAGTTGTATTTGATATGTGTCGTCTGTGATTTATCTTATTTTTAATGCTTTCCCAAAGATTTAAAAAATGTATTAGAACTCTCCGGTTTCAACCTTGACCTCCGTTGGTCTTTTGAAGTAGAATACGTCTTACGTTTCGATACTGGAATGCCACGCTTAAATCGTGAATGTCACGAAACGTGTTGATCACGAAAACTTTAATAACATGAAAATTCTATAAATTGTTGTATTAAACTCTTTTTGTGGACTTATGTTTCTTTCTTCTTTTTATTTTTTCAGTAAACCATTGTCCACACTTTCTGGCGTCCGAGGTGTATTTGATCATGAAAATTATTAATGATAGAAGAATGAACAATATTTATTTTTTTTTCGATTGGAATATTTATTAAGTACCAAAAGGTGCTTTATGCTATCAGTGTGGGGAAACGTGTCTGTCTGTCTGTCTGTCTGTCTGTCTGTCCGTCTGTCCGTAACTCCAACTCCTCCAAGGCTATGAAAGATTTTCAAAATCTGTTTTCGTCAGTCGATGAATATGGTACATGGCACGAACCAATCACAAATATTATCTAAATCGGTTCCATAGCACGTGCACAAATGGTACCTTCACGACCACACCTAGCAATTTTCGATGGAGACATATATTAAGTAATATATCAAGCAAATCGTAATGACGAGATAAAAGCGGATATTCATTATTATTGTCGCCAATTGATAAATATGGTTTGAGAATGAACCATTTTGAAAATGGTTGTAATCGAAACAATGGCACGTGCTTTTATGGTACCCTTATGACACCCTCAAAAATTTTCAATGATAAGTTATGGCATGTAATATATTAAACGACTTGGAATGATGTGCCATGAATGAATATAATGTAAGATTAATGATAGTCGAAATTGATTCCAAGGAACCTGGTTTAGTGGAACCCTTATGAACACAGGAACTTTCAGTGCTAAAATATGGCATGTAATATATCAAACAACTTCAGTGAATACAAGGTAAAATTAATGAAAATCCAAATTGGTTGAAAGCTACGTGGTTTAATGATCCATTAGAAACTTACAATGTTAACATAGGGCGGTTAAAAATTGGGTTCCGCGAATGGTTTATTTTAACCTTTCGATACTTGGTTATGTCATTCCTTGGTTAACAAAAGTTGTTTAAAAATAGCTTCTAAATACTTTTGTATACTTTACAAATTTTCTTATACCAAAATATTTATTATTACAACGTCCCTCGGGGACATAATGTAAACAAATAAGTTGAAAACATTATGAGAGTTTACAATATGTTTCGGAAGTCCATTACATGACTTTTAATTATTCTACTGGCGTGTAGATCATGGTCGGCAAAGTTCGTGGATTTGCAGTTTATTAACGCATCCCTAATTTCAAATGGGTGAGCATTCCATTCGTCGATTGTATTGTAGAGGAAAGCTCTCTGCTTACATGAGGAAATGACCATTGGGTTTTCGATTTTGAATTTTTGTGTACGCCTCACATTTGGGGCGGAAGCTAGCCATGTGCGGATGAAGTGCATGGGATGTCTTGGTTTAACCAAGGACCGATGGAATTCTTTGGGAAAGCGGTCTCTTTACAAGCTTGCGTGATGGAGTGATATCTAGACAAGGAAAGTGCTGTGCGCACAATCTGGTTGTATGCCGTCTTGACTCTGATTATTGCGAATTTTGATGTTTTAGGCCATATAGGGGGCGCGTATGTAATCTTCGGGATGACTTTCGCCATGACTACAATCGACAACTCTTTCTTCGTTAATACTTTTTTCAGGTTCCTGATAAGGGAACCTAGTCTATTGAATTATAGGAGTAGCTCGTCTATGTGTTTGTATACTTTCGTTTCCGTGGTGTTTTCTTTTGAGCATGTAATGACTCCGTTTTATCTTCGTTTGGGTTTCATTGTTCTTAGACTAAACCAATCAGTTAGTTTCTTGATGTCAGAGGTGATGTGATCCTGGGCATGACGTCTTTCAATTGCCTTATATTTCTTGGTTATTATGCTCTGTTATTAAAGTCTAATGGACGATTGAATATAGGATCTACGAGGACTGCGAACAGGGCAATGCTAATGGAGGAGCCTTGGGGAATGCCTCTGCTAGTTGCAAACTTGGTTTTTGTCTTGTTCGCCATCATATATTGTGATCTATTCGTAAGTAGCGATATAATTTTCTCGTGCGTGCCAATAGCTTTGATTTCTTCGATGATTTGGTTTTGTGGAGCGGTGTTGAAGACTTTCGAAAGATCAGTACTCGATCAATCAATACTACATTTGATAGAATATAAAACAAAGCATGCTTTAGACCTTGATTGACTTCGTACTGACGTCATTGGCTGATGCAATCGCGCAGTGCAAAGTTGAGTCAGAAAATCTGCTCTGTGGCGGATATTAATTTACTCTAGATCCGGCTTCCTTTGTGCTAGCACGACATTTTAGTTGCTATTTGTTTTATCTTCCTGCGCTTTATAAAATAAGTTAATAATTAAACCATAGCCCACTGAAAGATTCGTAATTACTAGACCTCAGAAATGAGCTTGTCCACAACGAAGTATGTTTTCGATCACGCAGTTTCCATAAGCCTAATTTCGCTTTCCTGTGAGAGTGGTTGAGTTTAGGGCCAACAGATTAGTGCACAAGCAGTTCGCAGAAACCTATTAACGGAACACGTGGTGATGTTTACTTTTGTCATGCGCTTTTGTTTACGTTATAGGCGGAGTTTAACTAAACTTCACGAGCTGAAGGAATGCAATTTCGACAAAACTTATGAGGAAACTTGTGTTTATTTTAATGTGCAGAACATCGCTAAGGTATCTCACGACATCCTTTTCAAAAGCACCCTGTAAAAGTTATAGGAGAGCAGGCGGTGTTGCGATCTTCAGAAATATTAACTCTTTAACCGAAAGCGAACTGTACTGTTAGACTGGTCCAAGAGTGGTCCAATTTATTACAACAAGACGACTGATTGACGCTGGTATCGGTGATATTTGTATGGTTAAACTGTTGAACAATAGTATGGTGATATTTATAAAAGTGTCGATATCTGATATGGAAATGTTGCTCTTCAGTGCGATGATGAAATATTCACCAAAAACCAGATCAATCAGTGAAAACATGGAGGTGGATACTGATAGTTGGCGAGTTCGATGTAGATGCTACATTAAATTTACACCTTCTTAGTTTTATGACGAAACATGTCAATTTAGGTTATATATCCATCTAATCACCTAAGACATTGGATAGCAGTGATGTAGATTTGATGTGTGCACGAAATATTAATTCTCGTGTTGCCGTTTGTAATATACTTCTCTTATCATAGGCCAGTGATTTATAAGTTGAGAATGCCTAAAAACTAAGGTTTAGTTAAAAATAATATGTCTGGTTAAAAACTTATTGCAAGTATTTCGTTGCTTGAACATTTTATGTCAGAAATTAAATTTCTTAAATTGTGTTGCACAAACTTATTTCTTATTCGCAATGTGGCCACAAGACGTATCCTACGATTAAACTAGCGGCCGTGTCCCAGCACAGCCCCGTACATTTTTTTTTAATGCAAATATAAATACAAAATTTTAAACATATTACTAGGGTAAATATCACAGTGGAATTCAAGCATAAAATTTATGATTTTAAAAGTGTATTCCAATTCTTTTAAAATAAAAAAAGAGAAAGCACCATCAGAAAAATAAAATATTTTGTTAACATTTTGTAAGCCGAAATTATTTTTCAAATAATCAGCCACTTTGCAATTGAATAAATTTACTGCCACAGAATTTTGTTGTAAGTTTTCCGATACCATTACGATTTTTTTATTTCACTATTTTTGTTGTAATAAATTACATAGGGATGAGGAGTTACTTGCTTAGCAGCCCAGTGGTACGATTGAATAGCTTGACAAAAAATGATGGCATTCACGTAAAAGCAAAGATCACCAAATTTTTTTCAGATTCTAAATCGTTAATAAATACACATTCAATGTGTTTTTTCAAAATTGTTGAAATCGATTGAGAACATTAAAAATTATTCATTTTTTTTTATTAAAAATTTATTTTTTTAAACAAAAGATTTTTCTTTCTCATTCTTTTATGTTTTGTTCTGAAATATCTGGGTCATTCCACGTCAATTCAGGCAGAAATTTTATAGTTTTGGCACTCGGATCTTAATGAAATTTGGTATATACAATTTCCCTAGGGAGATGGTAATGAATGCCAAACATTATTATTTTTTTTTATAATTTTATGGAAGTTACGGACATTTAAAATTTTCGAAATTTGTAACTTTAGAACCGTAACTGCTACTTCAAATCTGTTTACAGGAATGAAATTGTCAGAAAATGCTCATGTTATTTGATATATCACACGACCCTCTTTCTATTTTAAAAAAAATTGACTTAGATTCAAGATGGCCGATTTCAAGATGGCGACCATGTTCGGTACTTATCGTAAAAGATAGACCACCTCACCCATACCTTACTGGAATATTCAGATTTCCCAATCCCTGCAAGGTTTTCGAAAAAATAGGGTGTACTGTAACTTTTGAGTCACCCTGTAGAATTTTTTTCATATTTTTCCTCATAGAATTGGACGCTCCTTTCGTAGATTTACGTACCCAAGAGGAAGTATATTCTGTGCTTATTTTGCCAATTACAAAGTGCTTGTGAATGCCAGTAATATTAATTGCTTCTTCTGAATGTAACCAATATGTAATTCTATTTAAAATTATCTGGGGTGTAATATTTTGATTAAATATTATTGTATCTAGAATTTAACACTAGTGATACGAACTCTTTTGATCTGGAATTTGTTTTGCTAACTTTTTCTTTATTATTTCATATCTTTTATTATTTTGTATTATTTTGTTCGATAACTAGCTGAATTAAAATTAGATTATTCAAATCATAACCTCGTCTCCGTGTTTCTGTCGTAGGGTTAATTGTAAGTAAATTTAAAAAAAAAACGCATGGCAACTCTCTACTTATTAACCAATATTGTTATCCGGGATTTAGATAATTCAAATAGTTTCTTAAACAGATATTTAAATTATATAATATGTTTAAATAATATGTAAAATTTTTATTTAAACTGGGTATAATATTAAAATACATAAATGTTCATATATAAAATTATATTGCGAATAAGTTAAAATTCTAACTGAAGAAAAGCGTTGAGAATGAAGTAAACTTTTGAATTGTTCAGAGAAAAAAAAATAACGTTTCGTCGGCTGGAAGCTCAAAAGTGATATATCCACTTTTTTAAGCAACGGGCTAATGCTTGGCTCTGGCTGTACTGTTGTTACTTTATCGAATAGAACACAAATTATAGGTCAGGACGAATATATTGTTTCATACAGACGAAAAACAAAAAAGTTATGTCCGAGTAGCAGCTTTGCACGGTGCAAAACTCAGACAGTCCGAACATATCCTTTTTGTTCTCTTATTAAGTAGCGGAAGAATGGAGCTGCTTATTGGTTTTACAATGTCCGTCCGTCCGTATGTCCCCTGCATAATTTCCGCATTTTTAGAGGTAGAAGGTTGAAACTCAGAATGTAGCTTACTATGACCATGTCCACTTTCACTATTTAGTTTGGTTTTACTTAGCCCACTGGGGCAACGCCTCCTAGACTTAGGAGGCATTGACTGCGGTCGGTATTTCGGAGGCAGGAGTTAGAGGGGACCAAAAGATTTACGTGTATATAGAAAGGAGTGAAATTTGGTATGCAGATTCCTCTAGGCAAGATTTACATTACTATAACGTTTGGACCAACTTGTCCCCAACGGGGTCGGAGTTGTGGGGGTGGCAGTTTCTTGGTCTTTAGAACTATGGCAACATATGGCATGTGATATATCATTCGATCGGAAACGATGAGAAACGAAAGAAGACAGAGCTCTTTTACATTTTCTAAATACCACGTTAGAGAAAATGAATTTTTCGATTAAAAAAATTGGGCGGGGGGTTAAAAAGTGCAGAAAAAAAGGGTAAAAGTAGATGATTTCAAAGTTTCCGCTACTTTTTTATACCTTCCTCGGGAAGTATAACGCATTCTTAGAAGCAGACTCGATGCATTTCACCACCCAAACATCAAAAGGTATATACCCCAAGCGAATGGAAAATTCGTGGAGCAAGGAGCCAAAGGAAGATCAGAAAGACGAAAATGGAGAAAAAATTCAATGCTTACTCTAGACTGGATAACTTACTGCTAAGAGTGTTTTGTGGGTGAGAAAGTCGATTGGCTTAGCATTACGTCGCTCAGTTTCAAGAAAACAAAACCATCTGTGCTCCAGTACAAATACGGGTTACCGTAGAACCAAAACGAGGAAGGCCAGTGGCAGTTTAGAGGTACACGCTGAAACCTTTAAACAATAAACTGATCCCTATTAGCACTGCCAAGAAAAAAAGAGCTTCTATCCCTGCTTCCCATGGAGTACGGAGAGTTCTACAAGAACTTGCCATCATCTAATCAACCAAGCAAGACTAATAATGATTCGGAATAAATTGGAAAGCTGAAAGAATTAAAGAAACTTCGCAAATTACTATTATAATGTTTTTAAAGTTTATTGGTAGAAATACTGGGAATTCGACTGTAACTATTGTTCCCATGAATAAAAGTGGACATAAATGTTATGTCCTCTGTTTTTTTTTCTTTAATAGCAGGCCACAGAAAACTTGGAGCACAAATGCGTAATCTCCTTTAACACCAATTATTTACTTCATAAACATAATGCTCATTTCATTTTACTCGTTGAACTTAAATAGTTTAACTTCATTTTTATACTGGCTGAAAATTATGACTGTCATTCTGCAATTTGATATAGCACGTTAAAGTATCAATTGACCTTTATTCAAAAGGAAACAGAGAGGACATATCACTCATGTACTTCCAGCCGACGGTTTATATATTTGTAATAATAATTGCTGTAGTTGCTCTATATTTCTTTTACAGCAAATTCTCTATTTCTAATCTATTAGAAATTAGATATTTAACGATACTTACTTCAAGTGAAAGTTCTTGGAGAGCCGCCGACGATCGTTATGACTGATGGTCTTATCAATTTTCGATGACCAACGTTCACAACACCCCCTCACTCTTCTCTTTCTTTTTTATTCAATTTTCTGTTCATGCAATTGCTTACTATTTATAGATATCAAAGTAAAATATTCTTATCTTTTTATTCTAGAAAAAAAAGTGCGCAGTTTGAAGCAATTGCATATTCCTATCAATTTATGAAAAAAAAATCCCAGTTTGGATCAATTGCATCGGCGACTAATTTAACTGCCCAATGAATATGTATGTGACCAATTTTGAGCAGCTGACTCCTCCGAAACGGCAAATACAGAACCGAATAAAAATTATGCATACTTAGAGGGACCTTAAATTGTACCTTGGCTTATTTTTTATGTCAATTGGGTAAGCCTTTTTAGAGATATTAATTTTTTTCTTAAAGTGAAAAAATGGCTGTAGCGTTCAAAACAGCAAACCAAACAAAATAAACTTGACGTGTACGGACTCCTCTCATTAAGGCGATTTTTTTGTAAATAACTTGTTTGGCTCTGATGAGCCGTTTTGGAGTTATTAACGACCCCCCTCCCTTCCCGACATAATTTTTTTTAATAAAAATTAATTCGTAGTTAGAGGGATCCTTAAACCATGCATTGATGTACTTTTCAGGGAAATGTGTTAAGCCTTTTGGGATCATTCAAGAAATACGTCACGCTGTTTTTGGGGTTTTGAAACCCCCCCCTGTCCGCCCATGTCACATTGTGCCGCTTTTTCCATACCCCCTCCTCTTCTAAGACGTCACACCATGTAAGTTAATCCCCTCTTCTTATAAACAAAAGAAATAATCTTTGCTTACTTCCAAACACAATAAACCTGTTTGAGGTAAGATTTTATTTTTCTTTATATGTAAATCAGATAAAGTTTGAAAAGTGTCATAATGAAACTAGCTGAAGTACACGGCGTCGCTCGGAGAAACTTACATATGTTCCAAAATGATCTTTGGTAAATTACAGGTGCGGTTTGCGGCATAATACAAAATAGACACCTAAAGTTTTAGTGGCCGTTTAACAGAGTTCAATGTGTGCGCCATCTGTGGACGTTTAACGACAATTTGGTGGACACGACAATTCAGTGAACGTCAATTGGGTGGACGTGACAATTCGATGAACGTCAATTGGGTGGACGACAATTCGGTGGAAATGCAAATTCGATCGAGATTTTTAAATCACCAAAGAATTTGAGTATTTTACTCGTTGTTTGTTTATAATTGACACATCTTTATTGCAATTACAAAGCAATTTGCTTCATTCGTTTTAGGTCGAAGTCATTTTATAAGCAGGACTCTTTTATTTATTATTTATAGCTTACAAATAAATGAGATTATTTCTTTATTAAATAATTTATTAAATCATTTTGTTAAAAGTGTAACATTTTCTATTTTGTTTTATTGCTAAGAGTTTCATTATTTAATTAAAAATACTGTTATTCTTAAATCTTTCTTTCTCGAAAGTCTGATGTGGTACACGAGGCGGAACTAACAACAATTGTTCAATCTGCTTTGTTAACATGCCTGGCCAACATTTCCTAGGGTGCGTTCCAATGACGTATATTAAAGATAGACTAAGAATCCTATTGTTAATAGCGGCAAAAAGTGAAGCAAATTGAGCCATGATAGTTCTGGGCAGGAGTGAGCCGTGGAGTAATTAGCTGTCTGGCTGCTTTGTTTTTGAAGATTTTGGGCCCGAGGAATAATTAAGTCAAAACCATTCCTCAAAGTTAAACTGCGTACAACTGTACAAACAAACAAGAAAAAGGATCAGGAATCATTTTCCACAAAAATAAATCAAAAATACGTAACTAAAATGAAAATACGTAACTGAAAGACAATCGAAACGAAATTGAAATTGAAACCATGATCGAAAAATTGTTTATGAAATATAATAAAATACTTCAAATACAAAGTAAACGAAAAGATAAACTTATCACTCCTTTATCGGCGTGTGAAAGAATATTAATCAACTACTCTTGTGTTTAGCCTTGTGTTTTGCATCATCTTCACTCACTTTCGGCCATGACACTTCTGGGCATGGAGCTTCCCAATTTGCTTCAAATTACAACAATAGGATTCGGAGTCTATCTTTAATATACGTCATTGGTGCGTTCACTTATTCACTTGGAGTCACTCCGAGTGACTCCCGTGACTCTGAGTCATTCGGATTCTGTTTCTTTATTTGCTCCGAGTCGTTTGGTCTCCATTTCTTTATTCGCTCGGAGTTAACTCCCTTGACCTCGAACATCAGGGTACGCTTGGAGTTTTTCGATTGAAAAATGGAAGGAAAAATTCTGCGACCTGGATTCGAACCAGGAACCTCGACTATCATGGCCGACGCCTCTACCAATTGGGCTATCGCAGACACCTGGACAGCCAAGCTGTCTCAAGGTGTCTTAAAGACAACAAGTTGTCGCGGTTGAAAGCCCAATGGGAGACGAGAACCTGGCTCGCAGATCTAGAATTTCTCCACTCCTGGTAGAGGCGTCGGCCATGATAGTCGAGGTTCCTGGTTCGAATCCAGGTCGCAGAATTTTTCCTTCCATTTTTCAATCGAAAAATCATTACCTATGCTTGGAGAGTATCTCCAGTTTATAATCATTATTATTTACGCTTGGAGTCTTTCGGAGTTTGTTTCTTTATTCGCTTGGAGTGCGACTCGGGTTAACTCCCTTAACTCCTGCTTTCAAGCTGGAGTCATCGGAGTCAAAAAATTTAATGAGAAAGACGACGCAACAATCATGACACACTTCGTGCTCTTTCCCGTTTTTCATGACACACACAAAATGCACTACACTTTTTTCACCGCTCGCTCTGAGGGACGTCACTAGGTGCATTTAGTGTGCACATGTCGAACACGCCCATAGCGTAATATTTAAAAGCAGTTTCAGTTTCCCTAATGACATTAATTTGTTTCTGGTATTATTAAAAAATGAAAGATTTTAAATGATATTATGTTCGTTTAGTCTTAGAAATGATTTATTTTTTCTTTAATTCAGGATATGCCAAAATCACTTGCACCTCATCAATACTTTAAAAGAAAAATAACAGTATTTAAAAAGGAAAATACCAATTAATATTGATACGATATAAATTTATATATTATACAAAAATAAAAACTATATATACACTTTAGGTTAAACCAATTAAGCCAAAAACCTCAAGAAAATATGACAATAAATAAATATGAAAAACTTTTTATATCACAAGAAAATGTTTAGAAAATTATTTTTAAATATTTAAAATCATTTTTATAAAAACACTAGCAAAGGTACCCGGCGTTGCCCGGGATAATTACACTTGGATGTAAACAGAACAATCTCAAAAAATTAAGTTAAATTTTGCAATATCTTAAGAATAAACACATGAAAATGCTTAGAATTATTACAGTAAAAATTCTTAATGAAAATTCGAAAATAATCTTTTTAAAGGCTCACAATGGCTGGGCCTCTCCAAGGATGCCACTGCTAGTCTAAATAATTTCTTACCCACGTAATCTTACCTCAGATGTATACTTAGTGTTGTTGCAATTTCCACTCTTCTCTCGATTTGTTGAAGCAAAACTTTTGCAGTCTAGCGGTCGCCGATTCTTCTATTTACTTGCTTCCCATTTGCTCAAGCAGTGCTTCCTCTGTCGTCTTTCCACTCTTTCTCAATAGTCTGCTAACTCTCCATTATCTCCATTTACTGATCATTTTTAAAGATTTTCAAGAAATTGTTAAGTACTAAGAACTCTCTTTTCTAAGAAAAGCCTGAATAACAGGAATTCTATGCATTGTTACAAATTGAAACTTATCCATATTGCATCATCATTATATGTTCATTGTTATAATTCTTGGAAAGGATTGCTTTATCATTGCAT
>JAHWFO010092832.1:202539-215900 GCA_023313115.1 Rhysida immarginata | reverse complement strand
CAAAATTTAATTTAATTTTTTGAGATTGTTCTGTTTACATCCAAGTGGAATTATCCCGGGCAACGCCGGGTACCTTTCCTAGTTTCGAATAAAGGCTATCCTTTTTCAAAGGAAAAAGTGATATTAGGGGCATTAAATGATGTCTTATGTATATACAGATCGACTAGGGGGGGGGGGGAGAGAAAGTTTTGTTAGGGAGAGCAGAAGGGAACCACTGCTAAGACTGGAAATAAAATAGAATACGTGCTAGGATAGGACAAGACCGAGGCCAATGGGAGGAAATGTGAAAAAGGTGCAGTAGTGAGAACATAATGCAAGGGAAAATGTGCTGGGATAGGACAAGAAACGAGGACCAATGGAATATAAGAGGTCCGTAAAGAGAGTGCAATAGCAAACACACAGGAATGAATCTAACAGAAATTGTAAACGAGAAGAATGATAATTAAGAAATACAGTCGAAACCGCTGTAAGAGGACCGTCGGGAAATCGAAAATTTACCCTTATACTCGTAGATGGAGTTTACAATTCACAAGGCAGTTACTCGGAGAAATGAAAAATAGCTATTATCAGGGGAGCGCTCCTATAAGGGTTTTTTGAGGGTCTTACGACCCTGTGTTCATTATGATTTTTTAATTTATTTCAGAGTTTTTGTGTCTCGTCCTTCTTTTCTTCTACAATCTGTCATTACTACTGGAATGAATTTTTCTCCTCTAATTTTTATAGATTTTCATTTTTTGGAAAGTAATGAAATGAGACCTTTGAATTTTTCCCTTTCCAATTCAAACATAACGAAACCGAACAATTAATTGGCATGTTGTGTCCGTTTTCATAAAAACCTCATTGCAGCCCTGTTTTGTTTTCCTCTTGGTGTATTTCTCCTATCTCCCACCAGTTCGCGCTCAAGTATCGCGGAAAATAGAGTCCCTGTAAGTAAAGTTTTTACTTACAGGGACTCTAGCGGAAAAGGTCTATTTCCTTGCTCGGCTAGAAAATGAATTATATGAAAAGTCTTCAAAACGAGAACAAAGAAAAATTTCAATGGTTATATTCGGATTTAGCACACCAATATACTACAGAATAAAACTTTTTTAAGTCGGTAACAATTTCATTGTTGACCAGTGTAAGGGATTAACATAGATGAGCTTCCCCTACTTTCCTATACCCTCCTCGTGGAGGATTAATTTTTTGTTATTATAATGTAATTATTTTTTTCTTTAAATACGATTTACAAACGAATAAATTTCATTTCTAGAAATATTTATTTATTTGTAGAATAATAACAAAATTTAATAAAAAATTTGATAAAATCTGGAAAATATCATTCCATATAAATTCAAAACAACATCAACAGTAAAGTACAGGGTGAGTCAAAAGTCGCAGTACACCCTGTTTTTTCGAAAACCTTGCAGGGATTGGGAAATCTGAATATTCCAGTAAGGTATGGGTGAGGTGGTCTATCTTTTACGGTATGTACCAAACATGGCCGCCATCTTGAAATCGACCATCTTGAATCTAAGTCAATTTTTTTTTAAAGGAAAGAGGGTCGTGTGATATATCAAATAACATCAGCATTTTCTGATAATTTCATTCCTGTCAACAGATTTGAAGTAGCACTTATGGTTCAAAAGTTACAACACATTTTGTTTCATTTTGTAACAGGTAGCTTTGACCACGGAGGAGAGAATTGAGGTCATTTTGATGTCTGGAGAACGAAGTTTCCGTGCCATAGTTGCAGATTTTAACAACCAGCACCCAGAATCTTTATTATACATTGACCCTTTTCACTACCAATCACCTAATTGTATGGCCGCAATGCCCCACGTTGGGATGCCATTGTGACTTCTGCCAGCTGATTACCATAATTACCCCAATAACGCCTGGTTCAGTTTCAACAATTCCCACAATAAATTCTCCACTAGGTAATCAATAGCAAGAGAGTCGGGTTCCTAAAATAAAATTGTCTCGAAAGTGAATTACTTCAAATTGAAATAAGCAAGCAAAGTGCTGGAATCAAAATATAAAAATCTTTATTTCAAGAAATCTATTTAGTAGGGAAAAAGGAAAACTGAACTTCTAATGATATTATCTTAAAGAAAATGTAAATAGTCAAATCTTATATATGAAAAGACTGCAGCTGCTTAACGATTATTAATATTCAAAGCAAAACAATATTTAATCATTCTAACAAATATTAATCAAAATTGGGTTCACACGTTAGGCTCTGATAACTACTCTGAGATTTTGTCTCACCTTCATTTAAAGCAAATACCCAATAATTTCAATGTTCAAAATCCTTTCTTATCCACTAAATAAGTTCAAACAAAGATATCACTTACAAATATTATGCCACTTGAAGAATTATATCTTTTATGGTATCACAACACAAATCAGCTTTATCACTCAAAACACTATAAGCATTACACACAAATTTCCACCTGAAGATAACACACAAATTTCCAATTGAAGATCACCCGCTGTACTTTGAGAGAGAAATCCGAATCGATCACTTTACGAGTTTATGCAATCCTCAAAATGTCTAAAGTGAATTCTACAGATTCCTACATTCAACCCGAAGTATTAGACGCATGTCTTGACGAATCTTGAATACTTTCCTATTTCATTGTACTTTAAGTATTCTCTCTCATTGGCTGCCACATAGAATTTCAACTGTCGCTCAGCTTAATTGCCTCTGTAAAGTTGTCCTTTTCCATTCTCCTTCCAATCATATACATTTACATGTTCCACTTGAACCAATACTCACTTCATAAACTGCTCATTTGGTTGTTTATAAAACAAAAAGAAAATGTCTAGCAAACGGAAATGAATCTAGTAAACGTTAACCAGATTTAACACTCCAGAGGTGGCGCGGGTGTTCGTAACACGGGTGTTGAAGCGCGGTCTGTGAGACCGCATTTTGAAACTACTTTTTTTTTATTGTTCAAAAACGAAATTCACGAATATTTTTATCTGTCACTTAATTTACCTCATTATTAATAGAAAAACTCAAAAAACCTTTCAATATTATCTAAAAAAACGCAACTTTTAGAAAGAAAATTAAAAACCCGTCTTTTTCCGTCAAAATTAGACATGTATTTCAAGAAAGGCATTTATAAAAATAAAGTAGTTGAAAATTGATACTTTGCACTATTTTTACTTTTCATACATATATACTCTCCTCCATAAAAGCAAACCATTATAAAAATGAATAATGGCAATCATTTCTCGGAGGATAAATATATAATTTTTCTCGATATTTAAAATTATTTTATTCAAAACTAGTATAAACGGAGGTCAAATATATATGAAATTATATTTATAGAAGAGTTTATTGCTCTTGAAATTCAGAAAACAGCATTAATCTACTTGCATTGTTATTTGCGTTTCGCTCCAAATATTTGTTTTCAAATAAAAGTTTCTAAGCAGGAAAATATTAGTAAACAAAAATATATTGGAAATTAACTGGAGAATAGGTTTAGGTAATAAAAAATTAAAAAGAAGTGAAAAAAATGACTTTTACATAAATTTATTTTAGTATCGAAGTTGGTGGCGCGCCGTCCCTGAGACCGCATGTCCTATATATGTAAAACTAGGGAGAATACAGAAGTGGTCATTTATTTCTTTTAAATTCATAAGATATTCACAAAAATGTAGTGATGCGGTCCCTGAGACCGTGCACCATCTTTGGAGTGTTAAGTTCGGTGTCTGCCCTTTTACTGTAATATAGAATTTTCGGTTTACAAGGGTTATCACCATGTCCGTAATGGCTCGACAGAGCAGCCCCTTCACACAGCTAATCCCGTTTACTTCATGGTTAGACCCTGTGAATCGTAAATATGAGGAGAAGAAATAACACAAAATCTTGCCATCTCGCAATGGAAGTTGCAGTGAAGGAATTGACAATCGGTATCCTCCCCCATCATCATTTACTTGCCATCTCTATATTGCTCAAGCTGGAGTAAGAGCAGACTGCTCCGCACCACACTCTGCAAATAAAGAAGACTGTCTCACACCCCCCTCCACACTCAAGCTCTAATAAATAATCTCGCCACATCCGGCCTCACTTTCAACACAAAAGCCCAAAACATAAATTGAATAAAATCCAGTAAAATCGAAGATTTCCTATTCAAAACATCCTCAACCTCAAACTCATGAAAGATACTCCATATGTAAAAGCTGTTAGCATCACCTCATCAAATATGTAAAAGACCAAAATTATCCTAACTCACCTTCAAATCGTAATAATTCTCATTTCTGTATCACACCAACACCTTCATCTTATTTATCCAAAATTAGAAAACACTTATTACTCTGTTACAAAAACAGCTACAACAAAAAAACTCTTAAAAGTCATCTGCCTACATGCTAATCACTTCCAAAGAATCCCCATTTCAAAAGACCATAATTCCGTTTATCGGTGTTTATTTAAATACAAGCAAAAAATATAAATAAACAATATGTGAAACGTCACAATACAGTAATAAAGAAAATTGAAATAATAAAATATAATTCTTATAAAATTAAATGTACATTCAAGTAGTTTATAAATTCTTATGTGGATAAAAGGTTGTTTGTCTTCGTTCATTGCTTATGTTTATAGTAATGAGAAAAATAAAAATTAAAAAGTTTAACAATAATTAAGGTGTGTTAAGACAGTATAAACCCACGTCTGCAAATCATATGAAAACAAGTTCATGGTACCCCTAAAAGGTAAACCACACAGTTTTTGTTTCGTTTGTAAACGAAAATTCCACAGTGCCACTCGGTACACACTTAATTCCAGTAGAAGTGAGAAACGTTTACTTTCTGCAAGGACAAGGGAAATCATACAGATATATTGTAGCAAAAGTGGGACGTCTGTTAGTGCCATTCAGAATATCTTCAATAAAAATGACCGATATGGGAAAAACAAAAAGTGGACGCAAGAAAATGCTGACAGAAAGGGCCAAGAGCAAATAAATAAATGCTGCAGCTCATGTGGGTGTGTTAGGCTGTGACGTACATTAAAAGGTTGCCGCTCCTGTGTGTGGATACCTTAAATTACAGCGTTTTGGATGTGAAGGAGTGGTTTTCCGAGTATCTACGAAAATTTCTAATCATAGAAAAAAAATCTTGTGGATTTAAATAATCATGAGAACATTGAAAAAATAGAGGTCGGTTTAAAGTTTAGATTATTATTATTATTATTATTATTATTATTATTATTATTATTATTATTTTAAATACACGCAGCATTTGTTTTAAGAAATAGAAAATATATTCCGATGATTTATATTCGTGTAGGTTTTGGAAATTAAAAAGGTCTTTCACCTGGACTTCTGGGCCATTGTGGATTTTGAATAGCAGAGCGTGCGTTAACAAACGAATGACGAAAAGTATTTACATGTAAAAATAAAAAGAACTTTAATGGTAATGTAACCATGGATCACTGTGATAATCGTAAATTTCAGTGCGTCAGAGTCATGAATAACATTCAGGGTCGTACATTTCAGGGAGTGTGAATAGGAATGGAGGCAGCGGAGTCGCCGCATCGGACGTCTTTCCGTTTATGGACATAAAAGGCGAGTCTATGTTGATGCTAACAAGATGAAGAAATGGATTATGGGAAATAATTTTCATCAGGTAGTCCCTGCTCAACTGGATCAAGCTGATCGTCAAGTGGCGCAAATTATGGCAATATGAGATCAAGTGGATGAGTTCGGCTGAGCATTCCATAGCTTCTTCACAGCTACACAAAAGCAAAGACTCCACTTTTATAAACACTGGTTCTGGCAAGAGGGAACCGTCATATGTTCGTACATCCCAAAAGTCAAGTTCCTTGAGGTTCATACACATTTGGTCAACGAGTGTATAGTTGAAGTACAAACTGCTACGGATGCGCAGGGCTTTTAAGAATTTGCCATTGTTTTGTAGGAAGGGAACGACCCCGTGGTCGAAGTCCGTCTTGTTCCATATGTTCACGAACGTCACTTCCCTTAAGGTTGCTATGACAGGAAAGCTTGCAAGTTCGTCGCTGGATACACTGTCCAGGGTTAACGCCTTCAAATGTGTGCACAAGTTAGGCAGATGGCTTGAGTTGAATTGTTGACAAAAGCTACGCGTATAGGTCATTTTTCTGATCTCGAGCTGTGTGTGTTGTTGCTGTGGGTCGTTTTTGTGGTATGCCAGTCGATACACTTTGCCCATGTCGATGCCTGGGCACTCCAGAAGAGCTAATTGAGGCAGGCCTAGAAAAAGGGCAACTATACCGTCAGTGAGGTCTTTATTTCGGGACATATGTACATCGTAACAGTTGTCTAATATCAAGGATTCAAGCTTCTGGCACCTTTTTGTTAAGTCATCTGGATTCAAACACAACCTTTTCAGCCCTCCACTCGACAGAAGAAGAGAACAAACTTGCAGAAACTTCAAATTGGCACAATTGGCACCAACCATCTCCAATAAACTATCATCACAACGCATTTCTATTTTCAAGTGGGTTAATGACGTACAATCCCTTAAGCACATGTTCATATGGGGAAAATCAGAAACTGGTAAATGGTCTGACCATAACCTCCATTCGTCCTGTTTGATTTTCAGTACGCTGAGCTGCGATTTCGTTTGCTGAATCATTTTGAAAATGTCATCCAAATCTGAAGAGTGGATATATTGTAATCTCAGCTCAAGTCTTTGTAAAGGCTTGCACAACAAGATGCTGAAAATGTCCTTGTCAATTTTCAACGTTTTTAATTCCGGGGAGAAATATGCACTTTCTCTCGTATCGTCACAATTGATCACCACGTCGACTAGCTTGTTTATAATCTCCTCGATGATGGATCTGGGCAGATCAAATAAAAGGTTTCTGACGTCAGATAACTGTTCAGTAGAATTCTCGTCCGGCTTCCTTATCTTCTTTTTCCTTATCTTGTTGTTGATTTCTAGGAGCATTTGAGCGATACGTTCTATGCAGCGTTCTGTCAACTTCATCGGGGATTGCAGTCTCCAACAGAATTTCCCATACGCCATGCTGAGACCACCATATAAGCAAATAGAAGAATCTAGTAACAATCAACAGAGTCCTACTTACTCGCAAGCTCGCGTGCTCGTCTCTTCCGCACTGATATCGATTTCCTGGTCACCATGACTCACATCTTTCTGTGTGTCCATTAAATATCTATGAAATTCCTTCTCGGGGTAATCTTCCCTTTTAACTATGCCTAACAAACGGCGACATCGCAAAGGCCAACTCCCGCAGCCCGCATGTGATTGGCGCACACAAACGGGAACGTTGAAAACGAGAAACGAAATTTGTCTTTCAGGAGAAACATGAAATACGCTGCCTGTTGGCTTTTTTTTCATTTCTTAATAATTTCTTTTTTATTTTTTATTATTTGATTTCTCTTAAATTTTTTTTTAGTTTTTGATTATTTTATTTCTTTTTAATATATTTATTTTAATTTATTTAAAAAAATTTTTTAATTTCTTTTTATTTCTTTTTTTTAATACGTTTAATAATTATTTATTAAAATTACAACTTTTAAATAATCTGTATTAATAAAAACTAAAGGAGTCGATCAGAAAATTTTACAGATTTTATTTAAATTAAATTTCGTAAAAAAAAAAAACATTTTTTAACGAAAAATGAATATACAGGGTGGTCCATAAGTCTGTCCCCCCCTTTTATTTTTTGAACCGAAGCAGATATGTCAATTTTGATGAATCCAATGAATAGGAAGTTGTGGGTGGCCTATCCCATGGTGCACTTTTCATCATCCCAAATATGCAAATTAGGACACATTCAAAATTTATCTCAAAAACCGTAAGGGATAGAGAAAAAAACCCAATTGCAAACTTATTTAGCATAAAAAAACAAACAAAACAAAAAAAATCATCCAAATCGGACCAACCAATCACCCACAATCACGCGGTGACTGTTTGTAGCTTACAAACAGTCACACTGCACAAGGAAAACTGAATGTTGATATTTCCGCCATGTAAAGCATGCAAATCAAAAAATTAACATTAATTACCATACTCGCATTCACTTTCATGCGGAAAAGCAAATAAAAGGCATGTTTCAGCACATACAAGACAGAACAATTCCAGGATGGCAAGCTACAATGTTCCGGAAATGGTCAACATGATCTTCTGATTGTGGGTGATTGGTTGGTCCGATTTGGATGATTTTTTTTTTGTTTTGTTTGTTTTTTTATGCTGAACAAGTTTGCAATTGGGTTTTTTCTCTATCCCTTACGGTTTTTGAGTTAAATTTTGAATGTGTCCTAATTTGCATATTTGGGATGATGAAAAGTGCACCATGGGATAGGCCACCGACAACTTCCTATTCATTGGATTCATCAAAATTGACATATCTGCTTCGGTTCAAAAAATAAAAGGGGGGGACAGACTTATGGACCACCCTGTATTTTCTAAACATATTTCCGCTTCTTCTTAATCTAAACAACCCAAGGGTTGTCCCCCAACTGGCCGAAGTCCAACAATGGGTTTTCTTTTTATAATAAAGTTTCTAAGAAAGCACTAAAAATGTCTCTGCCTCGAAAAAGGTTTCTACGCTGATTTGTATAAATAAATTCATAAAATTAATTGATTGAACCCCCCCACACAATCTGACATTTTTCAGTGCTTCATTTTGTATTATTCTTTAATGCAATGATACTTTTTTTGATATAATCATTTTTTAGAATCATTTATAATTATTTTTTCGATATTATCGTTTTTCAGTGCATTACGTTGTCGATTTCTTATACAAAGTACCTTTTTATGCTAAAATCGTCTTTTATAATCATATATAATAATTTATAAGATATATATTCTTTTTTCGTTACAAAATGTATTTCTTGACGAATTTTAATCAAAATTTTGTCCGAAATCGATTTTCAGTGCATTATGTTATTGATTTTTTTTTTTTTTTGCAATGATCCTCTTTTATGATTTAATTATTTTTTGTAATCATTTATAGTAATTTTTAAGATACATAATATTTTTTCATTACAAAATGTTTTTTTAAGAAATTTAATTCAAAAAAAAATCTGTAAAATTTAATTTAGTTCTGGTCGACTCCTTTAGTTTTTATTAATTCAGACTAGTTTAAAAACTGCAATTTTACAGTTTTTACAAATTGGTTTCATACAATTTTAAATGAATTTCATACATTTTTAAATAGATTTAATACGATTTTAAATGAATTTAATACGATTTTAAATGAATTTAATACATTTTCAAATGAATTTAATACACTTTCAAATAGATTTAATACGATTTTAAATAGATTTAATACGATTTTAAATGAATTTAATACAATTTTAAATGAATTTAATACGATTTTAAATGAATTTAATACAATTTTAAATGAATTTAATACGATTTTAAATGAATATAATATGTGTTAATAAAGTTTAATTACTAAATACTCTAAAATTAAATTTTTAAAATTTATTACTAAAACTATTTTTAAATTTTATAAATTTATATTACTGTTCACCTAGCGAAAATTTTTATGACTATTTTACCTGTATTATTGTAAAAATGCTTCACCTAACGACAAACATTTCCAAAGCAGACGATTGTAACATTAGTTATATTTCTCGTTTTTAAATCGGATGAAACAGATGAAAATATGAATGCACAGGAAATATTAGTACATTTAAGCAACGGCGGGTTTATTTCCGATTCCAATTCGACTGGAGAACCTTGCGAAAATGAATTACATTTACTAAATCAAGGTTTCAATAAAAACGTTTTTTTTTTTGTTTTATTTTTTATTTTTTTTTAAAATAATACTTTTTATATTTAGAAATTAAATACCATTTACACGAAATTAAAACATGGATTGTATTTATTTAAATCGTATTAAATTAAATGTCTTAAATCTATTTGAAAGCGTATTAAATTATTTTTAGAGTATTTAGTAATTAAGCTTTATTTACAAAATGTTTATTATATTTATTTAAAAACGTATTAAATTCATTTAAAATTGTATTAAATTCATTTAAAAATGTATTAAATCTATTTGAAAGAGTATTAAATTCATTTGAAATCGTATTAAATTCATTTAAAAACGTATTAAATTCATTTAAAATCGTATTAAATTCATTTAAAAACGTATTAAATTCATTTAAAATCGTATTAAATCTATTTAAAAATGTATGAAATTCATTTAAAATTGTATGAAACCAATTTGTAAAAACTGTAATAAATAACTATTAAACACGTTAAAAAAAAATAAAAAGAAATAAACATTTTTTTAATAAATCAAATAAAAACGACCTGTTTTTAAATAAATTAAAATAAATATATTAAAAAGAAATCAAATAATAAAAAAATAAAAAAGAAATGAAAAAAAGCCAACAGGCAGTGTATTTCATGTTTCTCCTGAAAGACATATTTCGTTTCTCATTTTCAATGTTCCCGATTGTGTGCGCCAATCACATGCGGGCTGTGGGAGTTGGCCTTTGCGATGTTAGCTAAAAGGGATGATTACCGATGATTACCCCTTCTCGGTCTCCCTTTCTTATCGTCTTTGGTCTCGCCGTGCTTTTCTAACCAGAGCAAAACTTCTGAATCAACCATCAAAAAAACACTAGTCAAGAAAACAGCCTTGTTACGTTTCCTACTGGTTTTCGTACACGTCTATTCTACTCGAAAATCCAGCTCGCTTCTGCGAACAAATGAGAACGAGTAGGAGGAGCTATGCTCTTTTGTCTTCAGGCAACGTCACTGCATACGAGGCTAACGAGAAAGTCTTGAGTTACCATAGCAACTGGAACGGATCGATTTAGCCTTGAGTATTGAATGGCGGAGAAACGCGTGACTGTTTTCTATAGAGGAATTGAAATAATAATTTTCATTTTTTTTCTTCTTTTTGTTTGGGTTGAGGAATATGTGATGAAAGAAATGATTATAAATAATTTCACTTTATTTTGCACTGGTATCTTTCTTCGAGCAAAAATAAAATTGGCAACTATTTTTATGCTCTCGAATTCTTCTCTCTACTCTCTTTCTCTCTTTTCTCTTTCATTCATCATTGTATTGATCGCCTGAAGTCGCCTGGTTCACTATTCAACATGTTATTAAAGATAAAAAAAAAAAAAAGATTTACATGCCAGTGAAGAGGAAGGAAGGGGGGGGGGGGAGAAGGGGAACGAAGAAAAAGGATGAGAATAGGAGCTTGCTCTCAAAGGAAGTTCAAGTTGGAAATCATGGTAATAAAATAAGATTTACATGCCCTTTGGGTGCGTTGGCTAGACGCTTGAAGCGCTGCCTCGGCTCGCTGGGATCGTTCGGCAGAAACTTCCAAGGTACGCTGAGGGCATTTTTTTGAAAGCTGTGATGACGTAAGAACTAGCGTGACGAATCAGAACAAAGAGTTTAAATAGCTTCAGTTTCACGCAGTGCATTTATAGCGTATTTTCCTATCTTTAATGCAATTACAAAGAAATCCAATTCAATTTAAAAAATATTTTTTTTTATTTCTATACAGGGTGATTTACATCGAATGTAAAATACTTAAAGGGGGTATTATAGAGGTTAAGATAAACACAAAACGTCCTATGAACATGGGTTCAAATATGAACGATAACTGAGATATGAACAGAAATAAAAATGCCGCCACCAAGATCAACAAGTTATAATAACTCAGATTTTGTAAAGCCTAGATTAATGAAATTTGGAGGAATAACAGAGTACATAAGACTGTGTATACCGTTAAAATTTGATTGAATTCCAACGAGAAGTTTCCGAGTTACACAGTCAAATTGTGACAAGTGCTAGTTAGTACTCACAAGTGAACACGTACGTATTATGATGTTGAATGAGTAACTTGGAAACTTCTTGTTAGAATTAGATCAAATTAGAATTAGATTAGATCTTGGTATCAATATTTTTTAATACACACGCAGAGACTCTGCCTCCATAGGATTGCTGCCCCCAAGACTTTGCTTATGCACAAAAAAAATATTGGATTTTTGAAATTTTGACTTCGGATTCTTAAAGGACATCAAAAAGTAGAATAAGAATGTCTGTAAGGATGTCTGATCCTTGGTCTTCAAAACTTTAAAAGCTCCACATTTTGAGTGGCTCTATCTCCTAAATGGTTGGATCAATTGAAAAAACATCAAGAATCAAACATTTCTCAAATGCTGTGCACAATCTAAAAATGTCATTAAAAATAGGGGTTCCTATTTAAGATTTCACAGTTACTCCCCCCCCCCCCTCACAAAGGGGGGAAGGAGTCTAATTTTTCGCCCAATGAATTTTCCCCCGTGAAGTAATTCACTTTTGATTTCGGACATTTTTTTCGTAGGATGCTTTTTTTTCGAGATATTCGAAAATTCTAGGTTAAATGCCTCACCCTGTATATGAAATAGACTTGCTTTATGTTTGTATGTTTACTCAAGAAATGACACCAGGGAAACAGACCGAGCAACGCCGGGCATATCACCTAGTTTAGTTATATATTTTATTTAAATAACTATAAAATAATACATAATTTTTAAAATTATTTGTTTACAATTGTATAAAATGTAAATATTTTTGACAAAAATGAGTTTAATATTTAAAAATATATTAGTATATTTAAAAATAATTTTCTAAACAGTTTGCTATTGTGCGGTATTAAATGTGGTCGATGCGGGTAGGGTAAACCCCAGTGTCTTATCCCTAACGAGGCTTTTCTCGAAGGGTGGTAAATGCGAAGATATGCAGAAGAAAGGTATTCAATGGATGTATGATCAGAAAGAATACTTTCTTGCAAGCGGAGTACATCAAGAAGATGTACAAGCGGGATGCAAATAAGGTGCAATGATAAGCAGTTTACTTTGCGACTTTATTGCATGAAAAAAGGTACAACAAGAAAGGCAAGATAATAACATAAACAACAAAAACCTTATACCACGGATGAGGTAAAACGGATACGACACTCTAACAGATTACGTTAAAACCAAGGTCTATAAAAGAAGGTCAGGACACGAAAATGGAGCCGCCATTTTGGTTCTCAACGTGGCGTTTTCTACACAATTTTCATGTTAAATATAGGCGATTTTCGAACAAATAATATTTAATTAAATAAACGGAAACTTTTAAAAGTAGTTTTAATCAGGTCTCAGATCATATTTTCATTTTATATTACAAAAATTTTCATATAAATTATACAAAAATCAATTTTACAAAAAATAATATTAACTGAAAATTTTCAAATAAATTACACAAAAAAATCAATTTTGCAATAATTAATATAAACAGAAAATTTCAAAAAAATAACATAAACTGAAAATTTCATAATAAATTATATAAACTAAAAATTTTGAAATAAATAATATAAACTGAAAATTTCAAAATAAATATTATAAACAGAAAACTTTATAATA
>JAHWFO010092832.1:180952-202529 GCA_023313115.1 Rhysida immarginata | reverse complement strand
AACTGAAAATTTCAAAATAAATATTATAAACAGAAAACTTTATAATAAATAATATTAACTGAAAATTTTACAATAAATAATAAAAACTGAACATTTCAAAATAAATAATATAAACAGAAATTTTTACAATTAATTATATAAATAAAATAAAATTGGGAACACTGAAGAGCTAGTGAAATTAGAATTAAATTTTTATGCCTTAAATTTTCCTATAGGTATCTGCAGAGGTTCTCATGAAGGAACTCTTACTTCCATACATTGTTTTTGCATACATTTTTTTTTTATTATTAAAATCCTCTGCAAAAATATGTAATCTGTGTGCCTTCAATATACTTTAGAACCAAAATGGCCGCTAGCGCAGAGTATTGTGGGATCGTGTCCTGACCTTCTTTTATAGACCTTGAATTTAGTGGCTCCAACTAGTGGTTGCAGTAGAAAATTAAAAGTGTTGCTGGAACAGCCAACTTATTCTATTCAGGGGCAGCTTAATAGTATTCTTGGCAGCCAACTTTCAGGGGCTGCTTATAAACACTCCTCGCAGCCTACTCCACAAATTAAATATGTTTTTTAATTATTACATATATTTAATTTATATGCTCATTTGATTAAGTTATTTATTTTTGTAAACTTCATTAATTAAATTTTTGTAGTCAATACAATCAAATTTCTTTCGAATAAAATAATTTTATTAAATATAACATACAATTCTATCGCTTACACATGCAAATTTTTGCATATCATATTTTACGCTACATAGCACATTTAATAAAATTTTAATAATAAGAGTTATTTTAAAAACTTCTAATTTACTTTAAAAAGTATTTGCTAACCTTTCCTATTTTATCTTATAAAATGTAGAATATATTTTCAAGTCCAACTAATTGAATTTAATATCTCCATACCTAACTTCACCTAAACTAAAAATTAATAAACAACTCAACAAGTAAAACTTTCTTAGTGGTTCAAAGTTTGTTTTAAATTATTCATGAAATATTTTTCTTCGAAATGCTGTGCACTCGTATAACTTTTCCAACAAACGAAAAAACAATGGTGTGTTGTTAAATTCCAAGATGGAGACAATGAAGGTTGGATTATAGTTAGAAGATTTCTCAGTGCCTAGGCCTGTCTCTCTCGTCGGCTGCGAGTTCCCCTCTAGTGGTTGCAGTAGAAAATCACTTAAAATTAGTTTGAAAAATCGGGCGAGTTGCGCATCCGTTTTATGTCATCCGTGCCTTATACTATGGCAACAAGGCAGGAGAGATAAGCAGTTGCCATTGTTACCCGTAACAATGTCTAAAATACGAGCTTCTGGCGTTAACAGCTGTATAATAATATAAAAAGTTTTTCATATTTTCTTGAGGTGTTTGGCTTAACCTAACCTAACTTTAGATATATTTTTTTTAGTTTTGAGTAATATATAAATTTATAACCCCCCCCCCCCTTCATCTGTTCTTGGTATCAGTTAATATTATTTTTTCAATATTATTAATTTTCCTTTTTAAATACTGTTATTTTTCTTTTAAAGTATTGATGGCAAATGACTTAGAGCATTCAAAAACTTTTCCAATAACACCAAAATAAATCAATGTCATTAGCGAAACTGAAATTTGCCTTTAAAAGATGCGCTATGAATATATGAGGTGTAATTGCACAACAATAATTGACAATTAAAAATATTTATAACTAGTCCCTTTGCCCAGAAATAAGTGTGCGATTTGGAATTTTTTGTTGTCCGATAAATAAATGTCCATTTTCTCAAAAATAATTTATTCACTATAATAAGTTTGTTGCAAGTTTGAACCCAGATATCACTATTCTAAAATTATTAAATTATGTTGCCATTTTGTGTCAGATAGCAACAGGGGGAGGAAGCGAGCGAACTCAAACACCCTCTAAACTCCTTGCTGGGGGAGTTTAGAGGATATTGGCTCAAACCGTTTCTTTTTCCCTCGCTTCCTTGCTGATTACGTCAAAATGACGTTTTGGTAGAATCCCTTCCCCTTTATCAGCGCGACCAAGCGTCTGCCGAATGCATCCGAGTCAGACAGCAATAAAAGGGATTTTTTTTAATCCTCTGATGAGGGGTTTACAAAAATATTTTTTATAAAATAAACGAATGACGGAATTTTTTTGCTCTAGAAATTTTTGTAACGACTCAGGAATAGGCCTATATTTCATCTATTTTTTGTTGGATGGCTTAACGAATTTAGAAATTTGGGAAAAAATTATAATATATATATATATATATATATATATATATATATATATATAAAAGGCAATGTAAGTATGTTTGTCCGGTTTTAAAAGGCAACTTAGAAGTGAGCTATAAAGTTAAAATTTAACACATAGCCGTGTAATATTACCACAATGATGGAAAAAATCTAAAACTGGAGATAAGTCTCTTAAAAACATAGAAATTAATTATCTTTATATCTATGTATATGAAATAGACTTGGTTTATGTTCGTTTGCTTGCATGTGTGAACAATCAGCCCTTGGTGTTTGCGTTGATGAAATTAATACATGAGGCAGCCGACGAAAAAGACACGCCATGGCATTGAAAAGTCACTTGACCTTCTTAGTCCAAGCAACAATGTAGTCTTCATTGTTTCCATGTTGGATTAAAGCAATCAGTATTTTTTCGTTTGCTAGAAACAATGAAGGTTACATTGTTGCTTCAACTAAGAAGTTGAGATGACTTTTCCGTGCCAGGACAACACGGAAGAAAGCCTCCGCCCTGAAACGTCATACATTGTTGCTATTTCATACTTCGTCCTTTGTTAATCGTATTTCTACCCTAAATTTGGTCGACTTATGATAGATATAGACGGCCGTGATATAATAATGTATGACGTTTCAGTGCCGAGGCTTCCTTTATAGGAGGCGTTGGCCAGGGCCTGTCTTTTTCGCCTGCTTGCCTTAATGGTTCACGTTTTAAGGGGAATAGTTATAAAAAGTAATAAATAAATAAATAAAAAATCATTATTATTTCTTTTTTATTAAAATCTTTGGAGAGATGTAAGAAATTATTCTAAAACAAATAAGAGAATACAACTTCTAGACGCGCAGCTGCTCAAGCTTTTGCTCATGAGGTAATAACTGGAGAAAATTTATTTTTCATATGATTTTTGCAATTTCGTAAATTCCATTAAAGAAGTTGTATATGTAGTAACTTTCTTTAGAGAAGTTATAGATAATGTTTACCTGAACGTATTGTTCTTCATCTTCAGCTTTTCCCACTTCTATGTGGGGTCGCTGTTTTTGGTGAGCTTTCTCCATTTCTCTCTATCCTCTGTCCACTCCCTTCTGAGTCCCTTTGATTTCAGATCTTCGTCCACAATATCTTGCCATCTTCTCTTGGGTCGTCCTCTTTTTCTCCTTCCCTCCACTTTCATGTTCATAGCTCTTTTGCCAGTGTAGTCCTCGTCTCTTCTCATTACATGGCCAAACCATCTCAGTCTATTTTCTTGGATTTTGTTTTCAATATCTGTAACCTTCACTGTCCCTCGGATGCGCTCATTTCCAATCCTGTCTAATCGTGTCACTCCGCACATCCATCTCAACATCCTCATTTCTGCCGCCTTCATCCTTTGTATATTGGACTTTTATAGAGATAGTGTTTCCATTCCGTAGAGTATTGCAGGTCTTACCACCGTCCTGTAAACTTTGCCCTTTAGACGCACAGGGATCTTCTTATTGCAGAGGACTCCAGAGATTTCTTTCCAATTTTTCCAGCCTGTCTGTATTCTCCTAGTCACTTCCCTACCCGTCTCACTCCATTCATCAACTGTCGAACCAAGGTATCTGAAGTGGTCAGTTTTCCTGATTGCTGTCTCCATCAGTTTCAGCTCCTCGTTTTTCTGGGCCTCTATGTTGCAGGCCATATATTCTTTCTTGCTTCTGCTGATTTTCAGTCCCCTGTCTTCCAGAGCTTTCCTCCAATTCTTCGGCCTTTGCTCTAGATCTTGCACATAAAACTATATCATCCGCATAGAGCTTGTTCCAAGGTGCTTCTTCCCTGACTTTCTCTGATATGACATCCATCACTATGTTGAACAGGGAAGGACTCAGTGCTGAGCCCTGGTGGAGACCCACTCTCACTTCAAAGCTACTCTTTCTCCCAGGCAAGTTTGCACTTTCGTCTTGGCTTTCCTATACATTTCTTGAATTAACCTGGCATATTTCTCTGGTGCACTTCTAACTCTGAAGCTCCTCCAAACTTCTTGCCTTGGCACTCTGTCATATGCCTTTTCCATGTCAATGAAGAGCAGGTGGAGTTCTTGTTGTTTCTCTCTGAACTTCTCCATCATTTATCTCAAGCTAAAGATTGCATCAATGGTTGACTTTCCTGGCATGAAACCAAACTGTTGACTCCCAATATTAACTTCAGCTCTCAGTCTTTTGTCCAGGATCCTCTCCAAGATCTTCATGGTGTGTAACATTAGCTTAATTTCTCTGTAGTTGTCACACATTTGGATGTCTCCTTTACCTTTGTAGATTGGGACAAGAATACTTTCTCTCCATTCGTCTGGTATCTCCTCTTCTCTGTAGATCTTCACCAAGAGATCCCATAACAGGTCCAGCCCTTCCTCTCCAAGGGCCCTCCAGGCTTCAGCCGGGAGTCCATCCCGTCCAACCGCTTTCCCTCTCTTCATGTGCTTCAGTGCTACCTTAACCTCACTCCTTGTGATGTCTGTTGTCAGTCCCTCATTTGGTATTCCGTCTTCATGGTGTTTTCGTTCATTCTCTACGTTTAGTAGCTCCTCAAAGTACCCTTTCCATCTATCCTGTATCGCCCCAGTGTTCCTAAGGATTTCTCCATTGGCCTTCTTGATCTGCTTGATGTGTGTGATATCTTTCGCTGTCCGGCTTCTGTGTTTGGCAATGCTATATATTTTCTTCTGCCCATCCGGTGTTTCTAAGTCATCGTACATCTCTTGACATGCTTTGGCTTTCGCTTGTGCCATTTTCTTCTTTGCCTCCTTATGCTTGATCTTAAAGGCTTCTAGGTCTGCTGGGGCATGTGTTGAGTCCCACCTCTTTTTAGCCTTTTTCTTCTCCTATACTGCTGCCTGCACCTCCTGGTTCCACCACCAACTCTCCTTGTTTTCCCAGAATTTTCCTGTTGTTTCCCCCAAGATTTTCCTGCCAGCACACCTAATGGCCTCTGCATTTCTATTCCACCACTCTTGAACATCCTCAAAATCCCTGGAAACTCTCTGCAGGACTGCTTCCTTAAATCTGTGCCTTAAAACTGTGTCCTTTAGTTTGAACCTCTTGATCTTCTTCACCTTAGCCTTAGTCTTCACTTTCTCCCTGGCTGCATGTATCGAAAGTTGGAGGTCCATGAGCAATGGGCGGTGTTGCGCTGCCACGTGGTCACTAGGGATGACTTTGCAGTTCTTCACTTCCTTCAGATATTTTCTCCTGTACATAAAGTAGTCAATTTATGTGCTATTTCCACTTTTGAAGGTGATCAAGTGCTCTTCTTTTTTGTTGGAGAAAGTGTTGGCCAGGGCTAAGTCGAAAGCCCCAGCGAAATCTATGGTTTGTTCACCTTCTTGGTTCAAGTCTCCAAAACCATGCCCTCCATGGATTCCTTCTACGCCTCTATTATTGGCTCCAACGTGTCCATTAAATTCCCATCCGATGATCACTCTATCTTTCTCTTCCAGTTGTCTTAGCTCTTCATCTATGGTTTTCCAGAAAGCATCCTTCATCCCCATACTTGTACCAATCTGTGGGGCATAGGCGCTTACTATATGGATTGTTTCCCCTATATCCAGCTTCATCCTCAAAATCCTATCACTTCTACGGCTTACTTCTATTACGTTTTCCTTCATCTTTCGTGAGATGATGATCCCTACTCCATTTCTGCCCTCTTTGCTTGCACTGCTGTAAAAGATCTTGTACCCTTCTGCTAGTTCACTTGCCTTGTCTCCCTTCCATCTTGTTTCTTGTACACACATGACGTCAATCTTTCTTCTTTCCATCATGTCCACAATTTCCCTTCCTCTTCCTGTCATGGTGCCCACATTGAGTGATGCAATCCAGAGTAGTAAAGGTCTTCGAGCTAGCTTCTTTAGTCGCACCCGCTCTTGATGCGATAACCCTAGCATATTTTTCACAGTCCTCGGGCGCCTAAGGAACTGCGCTTCGCCTACAGCGGGGAACGCCCTAGCATTTTCTGAGTCATGGATACCACTCATCATAAAGGCTTGGCAGGGTGTTTTACAGCCGGATGCCCTTCCTGACGCTAACCCTCCTCCTTTATCCAGGCTTGGGACTGGCCAGTCCGCCATACGTTGTCCTGGGCGGAGTTTTTACCTAAACGTATTAGAAAATTCTAAAGATCTCAACTGATTGTGTGAGAAGCCAATCCTTGCTGCTAAAACTGATACTATCAACAGGGCCGGCCCGAGGGCGGTGCGAACTGTGCGACTGCACAAGGCCCCGCGGTCCTGCCTGCATAATTTTTATCATTAAAAGGCCCCGAGACGACGACTTTGAATGACTTTGCACCGGGCCCCGCGTTTTCTTGGGCCGCCACTGACTATCAAAATAAACAACCACATTCAGGACATGATTCCACGCTCTATGACTGAATACCACTCTACTGAAACGGTTAAATGTTGAGGAAAGATGCTGATGAGGCTGTAAATAAAGTTCCTTAACTCTCTCAGTCCATCTATGAAGTATTTTTATACATGTATAGACAGAAATAAATCAATAATCATAGCTTTTCTTTGATAGTTTAAAATGTTAAGGATGCACTGTCGAATTTTCTTGGGAGAACCCAGTTGGACACAAAATTCCAGTGCGAGCATTTAAAAGAATTCTTTTCGTTTTTCCAACGTGAATATATACTTTATTAAGGCTTTTTCGTTCATATTGAAGTTCAGATATTGCAAAATTTCATCAAAAAATTTCTTTTTGAGTTGATGGAGGGTAAATTCAAATAAGCAAATAATTTATTTTTTATTAACGGGAATGAACTTCTCTGTTAATACAGAAAAATTTTTAACTCGTGTGGCAACAATGGTTTTACTACTGGTCGCATGAGATAATACGCCGAAGAGGACGAAGCTCAATGGCGCGAGAGATGCAGCCGGGTATTTCATTATTGAGGCAGTTCATTGTTGCCACACACACACAAACAAACAAAACCACAGACAAAGATTTTTATATACAGGGTGATTACAAAAGAACTTCACACTTTTAAAAATTTATTACATCAAAGCTATTCAGAATATAGACACACCATATACGGATTTTTAAAGAAAAACTCTTGAAGCTTATTGTGACCTTCGAGCATGAAAATGACCTTCTATTTTCATGCTCGAAGATGGTGACATAGTGTCTATATTCTGAATAGCTTTGATGTAATAAATTTATAAAAGTGTGAAGTTCTTTTGTAATCACCCTATATATAGATAAAAACGGCAAGAACTTTTGTTGTTACCTTGTGACGTCTGGTAAGACGCCACTACAGATTTGTTTCTCAAATATGTGTTGTTTTCATTATATTGTGCTGTTGTGATTGATTTCGGATGTTGTTTTATAAAACTCTGACTTTATTTTCTCTTTGTTCGGTTAGGTTTAATTTTGTTCTGAGCGAATGGTCAACTTTGTGACAGTGTTCTTGTTTACTATTATGATATCTTGTTTTATAATATCTGAATGCTTTATTAAAGACTAGCAAAGGTACCCGGCGTTGCCCGGGATAATTACACTTGGATGTAAACAGAACAATCTCAAAAAATTAAATTAAATTTTGCAATATCTTAAAAATAAGCACATGAAAATGCTTAGAATTATTACAGTAAAAATTCTTAATGAAAATTTCGAAAAAAATCTTTTTAAAGGCTCACAATGGATGGACCGCTCAAATAATTTCTTACTCAGGTAATCTTACTTCAGATGTACACTTGATGTTGTTGCAATTTCCACTCTTCTCTCGTTGTGTTGAAGCAAAATTTGGCCTTTCATCACTTTGGGTAGTCTAGCGGTCGCCAATTCTTCTATTTACTTGCTTCCCATTTGCTGAATACAGCACGGAGCTAAAGGTTTGTTTCTCTGTCGTCTTTCCACTCTTTCTCAATAGTCTGCTAACTCTTCATTATCTCCAGCTACTGATCATTTTTAAAGATTTTCAAGAAATTGTTAAGTACTAAGAACTCTCTTTTCTAAGAAAAACCTGAATAACAGGAATTCTATGCATTGTTACAAATTGAAACTTATCCATATGCCATCATAATTTTATGTTCATTGTTATAATTCTTGGAAAGGATTGCTTTATCATTGCATCATCATTTTGAGCTCATTGTTATTGGTGAATTGCGTGTTGAAACCATTGTTGATACCCATTGTTGAACAAACTTTTATTTGCATTGTTGGTCATGAGATATATATTGTTGGTCCGTGCAGAGTGTTTGTGAATTGCGTGTTGACACCATTGTTGCAAAAACCTTGTCTTGCATTGTTGGTCATGCGATATTTCTCATTAATATGCCCTGCCATAACCATGAATATCGATTTTTTTATCAATAATTATTATTTTTTCGAAATCTGAAGTAGACAGTGACCTTCCTCATGCTTTGAAGGTCATGTATGCGAAATTTCATCAAGATCGGAATAAAACTGTAGATTTGTATAAAAAACATACAGACAAACAGACCCACCCCCCAACCACACACAAACATCTTCTATATATATAAAGAAGGATGTTTGTGGGTCTGTCTGTCTGTGGGTCTGTGCGTCTGTGGGTGGGTCTGTGTGTACGTTTTTTATACAAATCTACAGTTTTATTCCCATCTTGATAAAATTTCGCATACATGACCTTTAAAGCATGAGGAAGGTCACTGTCTACCTTAGATTTCGGAAAAATAATAAATATCGATAAAAAATCGATATTCATGGTTATGGCAAGGCATATTAATGAGAAATATCTCATGACCAACAATGCAAGGCAAAGTTGGTACAACAATAGGTATCAACAATGGTATCAGCACGCAATTCACAAACACACTGCATGAACCAACAATATATATCTCATGACTAACAATGAAAGGAAAAGTTTGTGCAAGTGTATTTATCCCGGGCAACGCCGGGTACCTCTGCTAGTCCTTTATATATATAGAAGATTATTTGTTTGTCACAGAGGGTGCCTGAAGCTCCATTTATTGACAATTTTATTCATGTAATTCACAATCAGTCGTTGTTCGCCTCATTTTTTTGCTCACCGTTCTATCGAGAACGAGTAAAAAGGGGGGGGGGGTAGGAGCTATGATCTCCTTCGTTGCCTTGGCAACGAGCCGTTTGTTGGGCGGGAAACGATTAAAAGTCGTAGTGACTCCTAATTTATGATGCTAATGATGACGACTAATGACGCAGTTATGAAGGCGAGGAGCACTGATTGGTGGAAATTTACTCTGTCTTAGCATTTTAAAAATCTAATAAATAGAGGATTGAGAATTTTTTGAGAGACTTATAAATTTGACTTGACTGTTGAGCGGACACAAAGCAAGGGCTGAAGCACAGAGTAAACAGAGCGATCATGCAGCATTAGATGTGTTAGCCAGCTGCGTCGCCACCGGAAATTCTCCCGTGGCCATCTTTTGGTGGGACTCAGATCGCAAATCCCACGTTACTTTCCATGTGTTTAGGCACGTATTTGAGGGTAGCGAACGGTTTTTTTCTACTTTAGCTACCGTGGAATGAGTGAACAACATGCCAAACTACTGCGTGGCATACGGATGTAACATGAGAACAGCAAAAGACAGCGGGTTATCTTTTCACAGATTAAAAAAAAAAAAAAAAAAAAAAAAAAAGAGAGAGAGAATTTTAAGTCATCGTGCGTTATATGGCTCAATCGTGGGTCGTTTTCAACCCATGCCTAAATCGCTGCAAATTATATCAGTAGCCTTTCTTTGTGTCCCCAACATTAAAATTTTTTGTTTTCTAAAAAAAGTTTGTTTGATAAAAATATCAAAGAATTTCAGTCATTTTTCAGCAGTATTATCAGTGTAAGGTGCTGGTAAATGCTTTCAAAAGGTTCACTTTTAGATAAATAATTAAATATATACTGGAGATGACCTCCAAACTTGATGTAATAATTTTTCTATCGAAAAATGGAAGAAAAAGTTTTGGTAATCAATATTTTGCCCACTTCCTGACTACCTACAGCTGTGCAACTTTCCCTAACGGCGTCTTATAGATGATAATGCATGTTTCAATCTTTAATTTCACTAGTCTTTCATTTATTCGTAAGTTATTTAATATTTAAGTTTAATATATATTATATACAGTGCAATCATGACGTAACGACTAACTGTAACGTTTATTGTTATCGTTGCTAATTTGATCATCAGTGCTAGCAAAGTTGTTGATTGTGGTGAGCATTGTTTATGATTTAGCCAGCATAAAGTATTTTATATAAACGTTTACCAGATATCAGACGGCAGATTTCTAAGGTTTTTTTGGTTTTTGTAGATATCAAATAAAAAGATTATTTTTAATAAATAAAGACTAAAAAGAATAAAATAAAATATATAAAATAAAAATTTTAAAGCACACACTTTCACCTTAAAAAGTTCAGAAAAAAAGTGTAAAAAATCGAATTTAAAAAAAAAGGTAAAAGTATGGTGGCGCGTTCAATATTAAATTTTAAAAAGAAAATACTACATAATAAACGCGCCACCACATTTTTACCTTTTTTTTTAAATTCGATTTTTTCCTTTTTTCTGAACTTTTTAAGGTGAAAGTGTGTGCTTTAAAATTTTTATTTTATTTTAAATTAAGTTGAAATTGAGAAAATGTAAGGCCATGTAGCAGTTGAACATTAATTTTTATTTCCTATGAAATTGATGAATGTTACCTAAAAAATCACTTTTTTGTGCATCAATGAAACAAAGTTTTGGGAAAATATAAAAATTTCACATGGAAATCATGTAAAAAGCGGATTATTCGCTATTTTGAGTATGGCTTCTACAGTGTAAAACGGAGCATCGTCCCACCACAAGATGGCTGCCAAGAGGCGACGCACTTTTGAGGCCGGAAGCGCTCTGTTTACTCTGTGGGCTGAAGAGGCGTGCTTCTCGAGCCCACATCGGGCGGGAGATTCCCCACGTCGATCGGCCTCACTTATGATCGGTCGATGTTCTACACCGGAGGCGAGATCGAGAGAGACGAATCGCATGCCGGCGACGGCGATGTGGATGACACCATGACAGAGTCGAAAAGCGTATAGCTCATGGTGGAAGCTTATACTTCCACCATGGTATAGCTACTCAACTGGCAGCGGGTGCGGTGGTGGCGATGGCGTTTCGGCGGGAGAAGCATCTCGGAGCTTACCGTGGGAGATAGCGGAGGCGAGGCCGAATGCTAACCGAGCGCATCGACTTGGCAGCACTCAGGTACAGCGTGCACAGCAAGGCAATTGGACTCACCATGGGCGTCGGAAACATCTCGTTGGCGCATCGATGTAATTCTATTTGCTTCGATTTGTAATTTATTCCTTTAATTTATCCTCTTTCAATTTTGAATTTACTAACCACTAATTTTTCTCTTTGCTTTCATCGTAAAAATTTAACTGAATAAAGAGTTGTTTATGATAAAGCCGTTTATGTGGGGTTTTTTTTGCTTTAACGTTAATACTTTTTTTCCATTTTGCCAATACAATGGTGGGAGGGGAGTTTTCCTACTGGCGTCCGCAACTATCTTCTGATCTTTTTAATGTAGAACTTGGCACTTATTATGTTTTATTATAAAGAATAATTGAACGTTGGGTGGTAGAAAACACATTTTGTTTTTCTTCCCCCCTCCGTCACAACCTAGTAGAAGAATAACACATGCACTACTTAGGCAGAGCTTTTTTTTATGCTGTATCGTCTTTATTTTGTAAAGACTCAGGAATAGTTCTATATTTCATCTAATTTTTTTTGTTTGGATCGAATAATGGATTTAGAAATGTTGAAAAATTTTATATTAATAATATTATAAACGCGCCCATGAAGCAGGCTAGAAGCAGAATTCTATTTTACTTTTTTATTTTTTTAATTTTTTTTCTCATGGAAATCCTTATTTTATCCACGATGTATTGCACTGTATATATTTAGTTATACAACAACGTCCGCTTTTCAATAGAGGTTTTTTCATTGACGTCATCAAACGTCAGCTGCCCGCCATATTAGTGCACCACTGCTGCTTTCTTGACTACGTAGGATTTGCGCTCGCGCTGGTGCACCAGCATGGCCGCCTTATTGTTGCAACGTCACATGAAAACTCTATACAAACGTTTTATTCGAATAAACTATAGACGACTTCCGTCCTTTCGGACATCGTTTATTTGAATAAAACTTTGTACAAGGATGTTGTTGAATAACTAAATAAATTCTGGAAATAAGAAAACACGCAGTACATACGCAGAGTATTTTCCTATTCCTATTTTGAAATCTTAAGTTTTTTTCCTATGAAATTTTATAGAATGCGTTTACAAAATATCGTTGGGAGAATTCCTTAGCTTATTCCAATGTCCTGTTCGTAAGAAGTTGTTGGGAAAAAGAAAAAGAGAGTATGATGGATACTTAATATTTTACTCGTTTTATATTATACATCATTGGAAGAGTGCTGCTAACAGAGATTAATAATAATTCAATTCAATTTAATTTCAATTCAATTTATTTCATTTCAAATCAAGATAATTTTTACAAAATTTACAAAAATCATTTATATCAGAAAATTTACAAAATTTAAATTTACTTTACAATAATTTTCAAAGGCCAAATTCGAAGCCCTTTCTGTGCTTGTATGGATATAAGTCCGGGTTACATATACAGGGAGTAAATTATCTCCTTCAAAAAAACTACACTACGATGTAGACGAAATTCAGGCGATTAAAGTGATATAAGACACTTGGGGTCGCAAATTGAAAGCTCTTGGCGTACCGCCATTTTGTTATGTCTGTTTTATTTTTTTATTAAATTTTTTTTTTTTTATAGTAAATCTCAGTGCAACGTAATTTTGAATGCTGTGTCGTAGGCAAACATAATTTTCACTTTGTTTTGTTTTGTTGTTTGTAAACAAAAAATGACTTTACAGTTTGTTTGTATTTTTTTGATTATTTAAAATTTGAGAAAATTTACTTTTATTGGGTTATGTTTACATAAGTAAATACAGTATAATAAAATGCATTAATGGCAAACATGGGTCTTTACTTTTTTAATAAATCGTTTTATTTTAAATTTTAAATATCCTTATTTTGTTTTTAAATTTCTTTTTGCAAAACGTCACAAAATCCATCTGTTTACATGATATCACAAAATCAGTGCCACGGCTTGTTTAGATCGCGTCGGCTTCGGCTACGCGTACTAAGAACTCATTGTTACAAAAAAAAAATAATTATATTCGTCAACATCAAAAATGACTTCAACAATTGAATAAACATAGAATCACTTTATAATTATTAAGTGTACATGCATATTAAATATTAAAAAAAAAAAACCTTAATAGAATTGCTGGGTGATGTATGGAAAAATTATCTATATATGGATGGTTTTGAAAGTTCGAAGTTACAAAATGAAGAAATTTCTTTTATAAATTGTATTCAATTAATCGTTTTGAGATGTGTGTAATAATATAAACATTGCCAATATTTATGCTTTAACAAATTTATATCCATATTGATTGGATATCTTTAAAGGACACACACAAAGCTTTCCCAAAATGCCATTACATTTACATTTTGCTCAACCGTTCGAAATTTTTGTAAAACAATAACTGAGACGATCTCTAAATTGTGACACTTGGCTAGCGTATAATTTTAATTTTATTATTAATTTGAAAACAATTTTAAGTAATTATTTAATAAATTTCAAGGCTTTTTATAAGTGTTTTTAAAATTGAGAAATCGATCTTTAGTGATATAGAATTCGATGATTTCAGAAAGAGAGCAACGTAGGAGTGAATTTTTAGATCTTGTAAATAATTTCGGAAAACTAAAACTCATGTGATGGACTGTTCAGGTTTTTCTATGAAGTAAATAAAATTTATAATAATTCAATGAAGAGCAAGATGCTTCTAACTTTTTAATCTCTGATTCCATTTCTGGCTTAATAAGTGGGTCCGTATCTTTGAGAGCATAAATGGGTCCGTATCATTGAGAGCAATGAAAAGGATCAATTAATACTCTGGTGGGGGATGTAAGATAATATTTTTGATAAAATCAACGAATGAATAGTTTCCTCTAGAAATTTTTGTAAACATTCAGAAATAGGACTAGATTTCATCTATTTTTTGTTTTGACCGAATAATGAATTTAGAAAATTTAAAATGTTTTATTCCAATTGGTAGGTTGGAAACAATATGTCTTATTTTATTTTTTTTAAAAATTTTTTCATTCAAATTATAAAAATAGGAAAACATGCACTACACAGACAGAGCTTTTTCCTATTCAGTATAAAAGAAATTATTCTTTAATCTTCATAACTTTTTTTCTATAAATTTTTATAGGAATGCATTTGCAATTTTCCGTTGGGAGAAATTGTTTGCGAACATCAACAGCTGATTCGATATTAATCTCGGTAAAGTTCCAATAAAAGTTATTTCTAATCCATACCGTAGTTCTATCATCTCCATTTAGTAAACTATAAAACATAAGCCTATAACATACGAGCAAACTAACGTTATGTTATTATTTCAAAAGCTTAGATTCCTATTACTCTGAATGTAGCAGTTATGCCTTTCATGTGACAAAACCATTCATTCTCATGGAAGGAAACCAAAATGAGAAGAGTAATAATTTTAAACTATTATTATTATTATTATTATTATTATTATTATTATTATTATCTCAGGAGGCATTGGTCTCAAAAAAAAAAAAATAATAACACGTGACCAATAAAACACTGTAAACATAATAAAAATCATTATTATATAAGGCTTTTTTTTAATACTGAATACACTAAAAAATAATCGCTGTTTGATAGAAGAATAATCTGCAAATCAACTACCACATATGGTGCGAAAACAAAAATCGGACACATTGGTGGAACTCGTTAAATGATAAGTATAATAAACGAAACGAATGAATAAGTAATTGAGTTGAATAAATCTTAAGTGACGTAACTTCCAAACGGTGAGAGATAGTTGAAATCCGAAGAGTGGAATGAATAATTGAGAAACTTCTCATATTGTTTGATATATCAATTGACACATTTTCCATCTGAAAAAACTAAGCGCCAACCAATATGGTGAATTTTAAGATGGCGGATTGAAAATGTAGGACTCCATATAGGTGTATTCATATATTTAGCTTACTAGTGAAAATGATAAGCGAACCTACTTTGGGGTCCTGAGGAATGTGACTGCCTTCTTGAAATTCGCCATTTTGTATGCAGATGAAGTTTTTTCAAATTGAAACGGGGTCATGTGACATATCAAACAACATGAGAATTTTCTCAAAAATTCGCTGCACTTGTCGGATTTTACGTATCTTTCACGGTTTGGAAGATATCATGGTTTATCACTCGCATAGCTTGTTTAGTTAAGACTATCATAATCAATTACCAAGATCATGTGGTCGAAAATGTGGATTCCGCAGTTTATATCACGCGTGCATTATATGTTTTGTTTTCATCTCGGTTTTGGTAATAAAAGGCTTTACTGGGAGTTCTGGTTTGTAGCAGTCATATGGTTTCAGGAAAAGCGCGTGCGTTAACAACAGTACACTGGCAACTGTTTAGATGTAATAAAAACAAAAGCACTCCTGTGGTAATACACGTGTAGATCACTATAATGAGGAGTCTATATTTTCGAGGAGTGCGTGTAGGAATGAAGATAGCGGAGTCGCTGCATCTGACGTCTTTCCTTCTATGGACAAGAAATCCGATTTGATATTGATGCTAACCAGATGGCGTAATGGGTTACGGGAAATGATGTCCACCAAATGATCCAGCGTCAATGTACCCATCGTTTCACCAATTAAGATAATCGACAATTGGCGTAAGTTAAGGCATTTTGAAATCAACCGGATGAGTTGGGTTAAATACTCACAATCGTCGAAAATATATCTGGAAAAACAGAAACGTTCCACTTTCTTAAAGACAGGCTTTAGCGAGAGGGATCCATCTAAATTTACGACATTATCAAACTCAACTTCCTTGAGGTTTTCACACAGTTGGTCTACAGTGGTATAATTGACATACTCAGTGTCTTCAAAGTGCAGAACTTCCAAGAAATTTCCATTGTTTTTTAAGAAATGGACGATGCCGTGGTCGAAGTCCAACTTGTTCACTATGGACATGAACGTCACTTCCCTTAAGGTTGCCATGATAGGAAAGCTTGCAAGTTCATCGCTAGTTATGTTTTTCAGGGTTAACGCCTTCAAATGTGGACACAAGTTAGGAAGATGGACAGGGTGTAATTGTTGACAAAAGTTGTGCGTGTAAGTGATTTTTCGGATCTTGAGTTCAGTGTGTTGCTGCTGGTCGTTGTCGTAGACCAGTCGGAACACTTTGCTCATGTCGAAGTCCTTGTACTCGAGAAGAGCTAATTGAGGGAGACCGAGCAAAAGAGCGGCGAGGCCGTCGGTGAAGTCATCTTTCGGGGGCCCACCTGTTCTGACTAATATCATGGTTTCAAGCTTCTGGCACCTTTTTGTTAAGTCCTTTGGATTCAAACACAGGCTCCTCAACCCTCCGCTCGTGAAAAGACTGGAATTTACTCTCAGAAAATTCAAACTGGGACAACTCCCGCCGATCGTTTCCAAGAGACTATCATCACAAACTAGCTCTATTTCCAAATGCGTTAATGAAGGCATGTCTTTTATGTGCATGTTTATATTCGGAAAATTATATCTCAAACTTGTTTTCCATCTGCGACATTGGAGTTTCAGTACGTTGAGCTGCGATTTCGTCTGTCTAATCATTTTGAAAACTTCCTCCAGATCGATCGATTCTACATTTTCTAACCAGAGCTCGAGTTTCCATATGGGCTTGTACAATAGAATACTCAACACATCCATGTCAAATTTCAACCATTCCACATAGTCCAAATCGTCCGCCTCATAGTAGTCTGAATCGTCGTAACAATGAGAGGTCATGTAGAACATCTTGCTTGTAATCTCCTGGATGATGGAGGTCGGGAGGTCGACGAAGAGCCTTTTCACATCGGAATAACGCTCATTTGAATCTATGTTGATGCCCATTTCAGCGAAGGTACTGCACATGCTTGTACTCCATTTCGATATCTTGTTGTTCAATTTCAGCAATGTATTAATGATGTGTTCTATGCAGCGTTCTTCCAACTTCTTCGGCGACTGCAGGCGCCAATTTACATTAAGGGCATTGGTGTCAAACATATCATCCATAATAGCAAGTACGTAACCTGGGGAAACAACTAGTAACAATCAGTAGAGCACTTTCAGTAACAAGCTTGCGTGCCCGACTCGTCCGCAGTGATATCGATCTTTCTCTGTTTCGTATCACAGATGTCTATGACAATACCTTCTCAGTCTCGGAGTTGTTTCCTTTATAGTGCAGGGGAGGACTTCTCAATCAGCAAGCAAATAAACAGTTTTGTTAATACATTCGTGGCGTAATCGTTTCGTAACCGTCTATTCTACTCGATGAATCAGTTCGTGGACAAATGAGACGAGCAGGAGGAGCTTTGTCCTTAAATTTCTAGGCTACGTCATTGCTTATCAACCAATGGAACTGGAATAATTTCTTCAGCCACCCCTACCACTCATTTACATCCACTCAATTACTATGGAATGACGGGTAACCTTCCATTAATAAAAATAATTTTTATAATTTTCATTTTCTTTCTTCTTTATATTTGGTTCAAGGTTTGTGTGATGAAGTATTCGTATATAAATCACGTGACTCATGCTGGAAAGAACTACGCATTATTTTGCATTAGGAGTTCTCCTCACAAGGGTCGTCCGCAAATTACGTCATCCATCCAAACGGGGGGGGGGGGGGATGGCGGAAGTTGGTGGAGAAGGACGAGGGGGGGGGGGGGTTGGGGGGGGGGGGGTTCTGCTCAAAATGACAGTAATCACTAATCATTTTAAACTAATTTTAATACATAAATAAATGTAAATTTATAATTACTTGAAGAAAATTTTGAGACGCAAACACTCAATTTCCCACGGGAAGTGCAGGGAATTAATTACATGAGTAGAAGAGACGGTTTTTCTTAGATTGAATTGTTCCATGTTACACAATGAAATAAGAACAGTAATATTCAAGACCTGAATATCAGGTTCAAATTTGCGACAAACTTGATTTTTATTTTTAATACGCGTTCCGGTTTTAAACCATCTTTAGTTAAAAGTTCGTATATATTTAAAATGTGAGCAATTTATAATCATGCTAATTAACATACACTGAAGAGCCAAAACATTATGACATGACCACCTCTGGCCTGCAAAACAGCTGCAAGTCGCCTTGGCATGGATGCCACAAGTTCTTGGTAGATGAATAGAGACAGTTTGTACCAAATGTCTAAGCTTTCATGATGTCGTTCCGACATAGTGATGTTTAAGCTCTGAGCTGCCGCCCCATGACATCCCAAATGTGCTCTATTGGATTAAGATCCGGCGAGTTAGGTGGTGGCAAGGACATTAATTGGAGTTCATCCTTATGCTCCTCGAACCACTCCAACACAATTCGAGCCTTGTGACATGGGGCTTTGTCCTGCTGCAAGATTCCATTTCCAGTTGGGAAGACACACGCCATGTAAGGGTGCAACTGGTCCGCAATGATGTTCAGATATCCCGTAGCTTTCATGGTCCGTTCTACCACAACTACGGCTCCCAGAGCCGCCCATGAGAACGTCCGCCAAAGCATAATATCCCCACCATCAGCCTGTGTATGGCCTGCTGTACAGTGGGGAGCAACTGTTCACCTGGAAGTCGGCGTACCCTAACACGAGCATCGACGTGATGACTAAGAAATCGTGATTCATCCGACCAGGCAACTCTCTTCCACTTATCCATGGTCCAATCTCGATGTCCATCTGCTGCGCAGTCTCATATCGAACCGTGTCCGTTGAACTGTCTGTTCCGAAACACTTGCATTGTATTGGGCTGTCAGCTGAGCCACTGTCTGGCGCCGATTTTGCTTTATCAAGCGGGACAGTCTCCGATGTCCTTTTTCCTTGATGAGCAACACCGTGGCGTCTACTGCTGGTTTTACCGTCATTTATCCATTTTGCATAAATACTAACAACGGCAGATCGTGAACAACCTACCAGTGATGCAGTTTTGGACATACTCGTTCCGAGTCTTCGGGCCATTACATTCAAAATTCGCTTAGATCAGCAGCCTTTCCCATCACTCGCAAAATTAAGTGCAAGACTGATTCCTTACCTTCTCCAGCAGCAGTTAAATACTATTCCCCCTTAATTACGTGCCCTCCACGTGATCCAGACGAGTTCATTCACCAATGTGGTGATGGTGATAATGTTTTGGCTCTTCAGTGTATAATGCTAATTGCGCCCATATGGGCACTCACTCTTTCATCCCCAGTCAATCCCGGGAGAAATTGACATGGGTGGAGTGAGAGATTCTAACAATTAAGTAAATGGAGAAATTTTTGAATAAATACATAAGGGGATGTTATAAATACATAATTAATAAATAAACTGATTAACTAATGCCCTTAAATAACAAACTGTTAAGCAATCAATAATATGCCATGTTAACAAACCAATAGACAAGTGATTACATATAGATGGATTTAATGACATACAGGGTGGTCATAAATTATTAAGCACATTTTGACAGTGAATATTTTATTAACCAAGAAATGTACACACTTCTTGTGAACATCATTGAAAAGTACAACTCAAACAGTTTGTCAGGTGTCACTATCACCACCAGGCGGCAGTACTGTTTGGCGTAGGAACACAAAACGCGAAAATGGCGACCGTGCAGCAGAAAGCAATGTGCGTTCTTTGGTTTCATGAGCAGAAATTCGTGATAGCAGTTCAACGCCAATTCCGCTTGGAATATGGACAACGTGCTCCTGGAAAGGATTCCATAAAGCAGTGGTATCAGCAGTTTAAGGACACTGGAAGCGTAGCCCACAAGAAAGGTGCTGGTAGGCCTACCGTCAAGAGAACCCTCATGAAGTCCGTGAATATGTTAGAGACAGTCCAAAGGTCAATGTGTGGTGCGCGTTGACTGTCAATGAAGTGATTGGACCATTCTTCTTCACAGAGCAGTCGGTGAATAGCATCACGTACCTTGACAGCTTGAACAACGACAACCAGATGTTATTTTTCAACAGGATGGTGCACCGCCACACTGGGAAACGATTGTGCGGCGATACCTGGATGAACACTTTCCTGGTCGTTGGATTGGCCGCGGGGGGGGCGATTTCATGGCCTCCGCGATCTCCTGACATCACACCACTCGATTTTTTCTTGTGGGGATATGTAAAGGACCGCGTGTACTCCAGCAAAGTGCGTGATCTTGATGAATTGAAGGAAAGGATAGTGGCCGTCATTGCAACAGTGACACCTGAAATGCTGCGGAATACATGGCGTGAAATCGAATATCGAATTGATATTCTGCGAGTCACTGCAGGAGCACACGTGGAAGTGCTGTAACTTCGGAATATTACGGAAAAAAATGTTTGAGTTGTACTTTTCAATAATGTTCACAAGAAGTGTGTACATTTCTTGGTTAATAAAATATTCACTGTCAAAATGTGCTTAATAATTTATGACCACCTGTACAGTATATGTACCCCTTATGTACTACTTTGGGATAAATATAGACGTATACGAATAAAAGCATAAGATGAGAAACAAAACTCTTAACTCTTAACCCAATGCTAAACAATGTTCGTAAGAAGTATTAACTGACAAACCAGGGGAAAAAGCAGACACCTAACAATTTTTTGGAATAACCATCAAACCAGTTTGCTTATGGCACTTCCATAGAAAATTCCCATTCATCGCTGCGACCAGTTTCCAAATTTGTTTGTAACATTTGCACTATCTCATATAGCTATCCCAACTGCATGTACGGAGGGTTGCCCCAGTTAAGCTCGGTCGACTTTGGGCCATTCCCATTTCTGTGGGTGAGAAGACAGTTAAAGTCACCTGCGTGTTTCGTGTACGTTTGCGGTTTGAGTCTATGAATACACAATCAGAATTTCAATATATTCTATAATGGCGTCTAAAATTGCGGATTTATGGCCTTGTACGTCACTGGACTTTCTGATGCCAAGTACAGTATGCGGCAAAATAATAAACGTTTCATAATTTCAGTACTGTTTATTTTGCCGCATACCGTATATAGTCAATGTAAAAAAGGGTCTGTCCATCAGCACATCGTGTGTGGGTCGTATTATCCAACTACATAAAAATGGATTCCCACCTGATGCCCAAGCTTCAAAAAGCCTGACCCGGAAGCGAGCGCAGCCCAGTCGCACCTCAGCTACCATAAAACGTGTCAAGGCAGCAGTCACCAAAGAAAACCTTCAAACCCAAAGGAGCATTGCCAGCCATGTAGGGACATCCAAAGGCACCGTTTGGCGCATCATCCACAACAACCTAGCATTAGA
>JAHWFO010092832.1:116138-170952 GCA_023313115.1 Rhysida immarginata | reverse complement strand
TTATTTTTAAGATATTGCAAAATTTAATTTAATTTTTTGAGATTGTTATGTTTACATCCAAGTGTAATTATCCCGGGCAACGCCGGGTACCTTTGCTAGTCTTATATATATTATGGCCCGTGGATTAAGTTTGAATGAAATCCGTTAATCCAACGGCTACAACAATGGTATTCAAAATTTACCACGCGAAGCTCATTTTCATACAACAATTCATGCAACAATGCGTTTTTTGTGGACAAAATTTTTTTAGTAATAGTAATTTGGAGATGTGGGCTACCTCACGATGGATTAAATAAGTGTATTTTAATAAATGGAATGTTTTTTCCTTTATGGTGGCATTATTTTTATTTATTATCTCGATACATCTTGGTTAATAGAATTTAATTGTCAATAAATAATAGTTATTAATTAAAAATACAAAATGAATAAAAAATAAGATATAATAAACAAAAATAATTAATCAAAAACAAAATAAAAAGCTGACGTTTCGGATAGAGACTATCCTTTATCAAAGCAAAAAGGATAATTCTCTAAAAGCAAATAGAATATTAAAGAATTATCCTGAAGTTATGAAAGGAGTCGACAATGGAACAGTGAAGTGTACATTTCTTCAGATGGGGCGAAAGCAGCGCTTTCACAAAGCTCATCGAACCAGAATAAATTCCAGATGAATGACACTGAGGTAGTCAAGAAGCCTAATCAACCCAAGCGGTCTTCCACATTATATAAAAAAGAAAATAAGATTGACGATTGTCAGAAACAAAATACAAACGAAGAAATAAAAATAAAAAATGAAAGGAGTACTAACGGACAGGTTTATATATAGTTTGCATAGGGAATAGTGATACGGTATTGGCTTGAAAACAAGAAGAGAACAAATGAGATTAGAAGACGTGTTGGGATAGAACAGGACGAAGAACAAATAGGCAAAAATAAGAGAGCGGCGAGAAAAATGCAATAGGATAACACATGTGAAATTAAAATTATAAAAAAGGTTAGGAATGATAGGGTGCCTTAGGATGGGACGAAACAGCGCCCTTGGAGTGGATACCAAACTTTTGCTTTACAAGATGGTTATACGAGTCATTCTTCTTTATGGTATGCCTGCCTGGGCTACAATATGCAAATCCAGATGGAAGGATCTCCAAACTTTCCAAAACGTTACCCTGAGGACTATCGCCCAACTTAACAGGAGAGTCGCAACAAATATTTCTATTGCTGAAGATTTCCATATACCTCCAATTGGTAGCTATGTACAGGAGTCGCTGAAGAAGTTGCTTCCAAAGATCAAGGACCATCCAAATCCTATGGTTGCAGATATTCTGGAACACCCACTCACGTTTAGAAGTTTCCTCAGGCATCGCAGGCCTCGACACGTCCTGGACATCAATTTCGACGACACCCAAAAGCCCATCTTTCCCGAATACTGCATCTCATAGCTCCTCGTGCCCTTCGTCAATCAACAATCAACTCTATCGTCCTTATAGGAAAGGACCCCATCTTATCCTCTGGATGACTTAACTAGGTTTCATCTGGCTTCTTGCCTAAATCTGTGTACTTCCCCTGGTTACTTCCTGGATGAGTATGGCAGTGAAAGCGTTGCTTTCGGACCACTCGTCTCGTTTTCCCTGCACTGTTCGATTGTCGATAGGGTGCCTAGCAAAAAGATTTCGTAAAATTCCCTGAATTTCCCTTGATTTTTCCTGATCATCAGCAGACAAAAAAAGGCTATCATGAAAGAATATTATTGACATTGTTCAAAAGTTTCGATTTTATGATTCCCTGACTGTTCCCGGTTACAAAAAAAAGCTATATATAAACCCGTCCGTTAGTACTCCTTTCATAACTTCAGGATAATTCTTTGATATTCTATTTGCTTTTAGAGAATTATCCTTTTTGCTTTGATAAAGGATAGTCTCTATCCGAAACGTCAGCTTTTTATTTTGTTTTTGATTAATTATTTTTGTTTATTATATCTTATTTTTTATTCATTTTGTATTTTTAATTAATAACTATTATTTATTGCACTCCAGGGTTCTTGTGTCTCGTCCGTCTCTAAATATGTATACGTTCAATTTAATTGTCACTCTTCGTGTCAGGATGACATATGACCGAGGGGGGGGGGGGGGGGGGGGTTTTACAAAAAAATGACATATGCTGACACGGGAGGGAGTGGGATATAAAATTCTTTCGCAAAAGGCTGACGTCACTTGTGGACGACCCCTCAAGCCTCGCTGTAGTTGATCACCGTCTGCTGACGATTTCAGAAACTACACAAGAAAATTCGATATAACGAGAGCATCGTAGCACTGAGTTTTCAGACATTTCTTTTTAAATAGTTTCAGAATCCTAGAAGGTTCACTGTTCACGTTCCTATATACGACATGCTATTAAGGTAGAGTAAAATTTGTAATAATAATTCAATGAAGAGGAGGATGGATTATTGCCATAGACGGGTCTTTAACATTGATTGCAATGAAATTCTCTAGTGAGGGGTGTAAAATAATATTTTTTATAAAATCAACGAATGAATTTTTTGCTCTAGAAACTTTTGTAAGGATTCAGCAGTAAATCTAGACTTTACTTATTTTTTATTTTCGCCGAATAACGAATAAACTGTTATTATTATTATTATTATTATTATTATCTCAGGGGGCATTGGTCTCCCAAATAAAAATAACAAGTGAATAATAGAACACTGTAAACGTAGTAAAACTTTGATAGAAGAATAATCTGCAAATCAACTACCACATATAGTGCGAAAACAAAAATCGGACACATTGGTGCCACTCGTTGAAGGATAAGTACACTATACGAAACCAATGAATAAGTAATTGAGTTAATAAATCTTAAGTGACGTATCTTCCAAACCGTGAGGGATAGTTGAAATCTGACGAGTGGAATGAATTTCTGAGAAAATTCTCATGTTATTTGATATATCTTGTAACACACTTTCCATCTGAAAAACTAAGTGCCATCCAATATGCAGGGTTGCCAGATTAGGTGGAATTCCACCAAATAGGTGGGATTTGGATACTTTAGGTGGGTACGTAGGTGGAATTGCCTGTTCGGTGGAATTAGGTGGAATCAGGACTGAAGTAAAGTGAAAAAAATAAATAAACATAATGTTGCCATAGCACAAAAATAATTTTCCTTCGTATTGAGCCATCTGGGTAATCTGTGCTATTACTGCTCACGCTCACTGATGCTACGGCTACGCTACATGTGGTTGGTGTGAGATCAACATTAGCATGTTGAAATGGCTGCAGTCCAACTCTGTTACGGCAAGTGCAAATGCAAGTTCAAAACAAATCGAAAATCGAAATTCATCTAGAAACCGACGCCAATTTAGAAAAAATGATGTTATGTTTGAACCCACAAATGAAATGTTAAAGACAAAAAATTGGGAAGAAGACTAAGAATAAAAATTAAATAGATATTTAAAGAAATACTGTGTTTAGGTTCTTGATTTTTTTTAATAAAATAATAATGCAATACTGTTTGCTCATGAATATTTATACGATGAAATTAATTTCAATAATTTCGTACTTTATTCAATTAAAATTAATAATATCGTTGTTCTCAACAATTCAAAACCAGTTTTGAACCATCTGCTTTCAGCAAGCAGAGAGGTTAGAAGGGGTTTGGCCTCTTCTAACTTCTAACCTCTCTGGCTTTCAGATTGTGACATCAGAATGTTACTTTTATCGTTCCAAGTTTATGATCTGTAAACTAAATTTAAATCATCAAAAACAACAACCCAGCACTAATTTATGATGAATGATAACATCTTGAGAAATTTGGTGGAATATTAGGGAACGGTAGATGGCGTTCGAGTAGATCGAACTGGCAACCCTGCCAATATGGCGAATTTAAGATGGCGGATTCCAAGTATTTCATGGATGAAAATGTAGAACCCCATTTCGCATAGGTGTACTCATATATTTAGTTTACTAGTGAAAATGATATGCGGACCTATATTTTGAAGTCCTGAGAATCCGCCATTTTGCTTGCAGAATAATTTTTTTCAAATAGATATGGGGTCATGTGATATATCAAAAAACATGAGAATTTTCTCAAAGATTCGTTCCACTTGTCGGATTTTACTTATCTGTCATGGTTTGGAAGAAATCATGGTTTATCACTTGCATATCTTGTTTCTTTGAGAATGTCGTAATCAATCACCAAGATCATGTGGCCGAAAATGTGGATTCCGCAGTCTATTTCCTGTGTGCATTCATATGTTTTGTTTTCATCTCGGTCTTGGTAATAGAAGGCTTTACTGGGAGTACAGGTGTGTTGCAGTCATATGCTTTCAGGAAAAGCGCATGCTTTAACAGCAGTACACTGACAATTGTTTAGATGTAATAAAAACAAAAACACTTTTGTGATAATACACGTGTAGATCACTGTAATGAGGAGTCGTTATTTTCGTGGAGAGTATGTAGGAATGAAGACAGCGGAGTCGCTGCATCTGACGTCTTTCCTTCTATGGACAATAAATCCGTTTTGATCTTGATGCTAACTAGATGGCGTAATGGGTTACGGGAAATGATGTCCACCAAATGATCCAGCGTCAATGTACCCATCGTTTCACCAATTAAGATAATCGACAATTGGCGTAAGTTAAGGCATTTTGAAATCAACCGGATGAGTTGGGTTAAATACTCACAATCGTCGAAAATATATCTGGAAAAACAGAAACGTTCCACTTTCTTAAAGACAGGCTTTAGCGAGAGGGATCCATCTAAATTTACGACATTATCAAACTCAACTTCCTTGAGGTTTTCACACAGTTGGTCTACAGTGGTATAGTTGACGTACTGAGTGTCTTCAAAGTGCAGAACTTCCAAGAAATTTCCATTGCTTTTTAAGAAATGGACGATGCCGTGGTCGAAGTCTAACTTGTTCACTATGGACATGAGCGTCACTTCCCTCAAGGTTGCCATGACAGGAAAGCTTGCAAGTTCATCGCTAGATATGTTTTTCAGGGTTAACGCCTTCAAATGTGGACACAAGTTAGGAAGATGAACAGGGTGTAATTGTTGACAAAAGTTGTGCGTGTAAGTGATTTTTCGGATCTTGAGTTCAGTGTGTTGCTGCTGGTCGTTGTCGTAGACCAGTCGGAACACTTTGCTCATGTCGAAGCCCTTGTATTCGAGAAGAGCTAATTGAGGGAGGCCGAGCAAGAGAGCGGCGAGGCCGTCAGTGAGGTCATCTTTCGGGGGCCAATGTGTTTTGACTAATATCAAGACTTCAAGCTTCTGGCACCTTTTTGTTAAGTCTTTTGGATTCAAACACAGGCTCTTCAACCCTCCACTCGTGAAAGAAGTGGAATTCACTCGCAGAAACTTCAAACTGGGACAACTGCCACCGACCGTCTCTAGGAGACTATAATCGCAATTCAATTTCATTTCCAAATGTGTTAATGAAGGCATATCCCGCAGGTATGTCTGCATAATGGGAAATGTAGGGTCCTGTTCTACCCATATGTTGCGTTTGAGTTTGAGTACGTCGAGCTGCGATTCTGTCTGCTTTATCATTTGAAAAACTGCTTCCAAATCGTTCGATTCTATATTTTCTAATCTGAGCTCGAGTCGCCGTATGGGCTTGCATAATAGGATACTCAACACATCCTTGCGAATTCTCAACCAAGAATCTTCTGCATCTGGATCGCCGTACCAATCATAGGCCACGTCGACCATCTTGCTTATAATCTCCTGGATGATGGAGGTCGGGAGATCGACGAAGAGCTTTTTCACATCAGAATAACGCTCATTTGAATCCTTGTTGACGCCTATTTCAGCGAAGGCACTGCACACGCTTGTACTGTCGCATTTCGATATCTTGTTGTTCAGTTTCAGCAATGCATAAGCGATGTGTTCTATGCAGCGTTCTTCCAATTTCTTTGGCGACTGTAGGCGCCAATTAAATTTATGGCCATCGATGTCAAACATATCATCCATATAAGCGAGTACGTAACCTGGGGAAACAACCAGTAACAATCAGTTGTGTGACTTTACAGTAACAAGCTTGCGTGCCCGACTCGTCTGCAGTGAAATCGATCTTCCTCTATTTCGTATCACAAATATCTACGAAAATACCTTCTGAGCCTCGGAGTGCTTTTCTTTATAGTGCATGGGGCAAGACTTCTCAATCAGAAAACAATTAAACAGTCTTGTTAATATATTTGTGGCATAATCGTTTCGTAGCCGTCTATTCTACTCGATGAATCAGCTCGTTTCTGCGGACAAATGAGACGAGTAGGAGGAGCATTGCCCTTGCGTTTCATAGTCTACGTCATGGCTTACCAACCAGTGAATCTGGAATCATTTCTCGACCAACACCTTATTTACATTCACTCATTTACTATGGAATGGCGGATGAGCGTTCTCTAAAATAAATAATTTTCACAATTTTAGTTTTTTTTTTTTTCTAGTTTATATTTGGGTCGAGGCTTGTGTGTTGAAGTTTGTGTATATAAAGTATGTGACTCATGCTAGAAGGCAGGAACTAATTCCGCATTATTTTGCATTAGGAGTGCTCCTCTCAAGTCTCTCTGTACTTGATCACCATCTGCTGACGATTTCATAAGCTACACAGTAAAATTCGATATAACGAGAGCATCGTAGACTTGAGTTTAAAGACATTTCAGAGTCCTAGAAGGTTCACTGTTCACATTCTTCAATACGATGTGATATTAAGGTCAATAAAATTTATAATAATAATAATAATAATAATAATAATAATAATAATAATAATAATTCAATGAAGAGGAGGATGGATTCTTACCATAGACGGGTCCTTAACATTAATCGCAATGAAATTCTCTGGTGAGGGGTGTAAGAAAATATTTTTCATAAAATCAACAAATGAATCTTTTGCTCTAGAAACTTCTGTAAGGATTCAGTAATAACTCTAGATATTATTTATTTTTTTGTTTTGACCGAATAATAGATTTAGAAATTTACAAAAAAAAATTAAAACGCATCACTAAAAATTCGTTCATTCATGGTAGGTTGGAAACAGAATATCTTAGTTTACTTTTTTTAATTTCAGTTTTTAATTTTTTCTTTGTTTACAATATACAAATGAGAAAACATTCATATACAGGCAGGGCTTTTTCTTATTCTGTATAAAAGAAATTATTATGAAATTGTGACGTTATCACGTGTTATGTTAGGAATTCATTTTTTTTATAGGAAACTTGGTTACTGGAATAATAGCATGTATTATTCAGATTTATAGTGGGAATATGATTATATAAAAGTTTTGGTGATGAGGTTTTATTATGTTGATAGAATTGACTATTCTAAAATTAGATATAAAACAAGATCACACAATTGTGAAACAGTAGGAGGGGAGGTGTTGTGACAGGATGAGACTGTCTTTTGAGATTCATTTGAATTGAACAGGAGTTGGTCTTTGAATTCATTGGAGAAATTACAATACTCATTTCCAAAAAAGTTGGGACAGTGCAAAATATCTAGAAAAAATAAAAAGGGATGATGTAACAAAACTTACTCGCGAATACAAAATAGCAGATACGTTTATGAAATGAATAAATATTCTGTGTGCACCAAAACATTTTGTATCGTGGCCGGGACGTTCATTTTGAATGGGGGTGTTGCAACACGTTCCAAAATAGTAGGGACATACGTTGTAGAAAGCGCCGTTAGTAGTGGAACCTTCCGAATTGTTCGGGAATAATCTAGAATGATGACGTCGTACTACATTATGTATAAATAACAGTTGCCATCCGTCGTTCAGGTAACTTATTCGGAACGATGGGTCGAGGCAAGCCAGTTAGCGAAGATCTTCGTGTTCGAATCATTCAAGAATTCACAAACAACGTTTCTCAGCGTGCAATAGCCAGAAGATTTAACCTGTCATCATCTACAGTACATATTATTATCAAGCGCTACCCAGATAGCGGTGAGATCACAGTTCGGAAAGGCCAAGATAGAAAACCTATTCTGAATGCTCGAGCTCTTCGGATCCTCCGACGTCACTGCGTCACGCATAGGAATGCTGCGATTACGGACATAGACACGTGGGCCCGCGATTTCTTCGGGAAGGCATCATCGTTGAATACTGTACGCCGGTGCATCCACAAATGCAAACGTAAGTTATACTGTGCACAACGGAAGCCATACATCAACAAACGACAGCAACGTCGCCGTCTGATATGGGCTCGAGCCCATCGCAATTGGTCCCAAGCACGCTGGAAGAACATATTGTGGTCCGATGAATCAACCTTTACGATTGTTTACGGAAATAATGGACGCCGTACACTCCGGACCAAAGACGAAAAGGATATTCCCGCGTGCTACAGAAACCACCGTCTGTCATGGTCTGGGGCTGTATTAGTGGCCATGGAATGGGAGACTTGCACATCTGCAATGGCACCGTCAATGCTGAAGCGTATATACAGATCCTGGAACAAGCTATGGTGCCATCTAAGAGGCGCCTGTTTGGACGACGAGAGTATATTTCAACAAGACAACGCCAGACCGCATGCAGCGCGCATAACTTCTGCATGGCTACGTCGCAGGGCATTCGTATGTTGGATTGGCCCCCTTGCAGCCCGGATCTGTCGCCTATAGAAAACGTTTGGCGTATTATTAAACGAAAACTACGACAGCGACGACCCCGGACAGTTGAACAGCTGAAAACCTATATCCAACAGGAATGGGACAGAATTGCGGTTACGGTGTTAGAAAGATTGGTGTCATCGATTCCCAGAAGATTAGTGTGTGTCATCAAGAGGAGAGGTGGTAAACGCCGTGCTGTCCCAACTTTTTTGGGAGTGTGTTGCACGTGCCAAACAGGAAAAGCACCTGTATCTTTGTTTAAGCATATAAGATATGTGATCCCATGCCTAATTTATCGTTTATGTATTGTAATGCGTTGAAATAAACGGCAATACAATAATCCAAACAAATGTGTTGGAGTTCTTCTTATATGTTGCACTGTCCCAACTTTTTTGGAAATGACTATTGTAAATCGAATAGCTTCTCCTTCCAAATTTTGAAAGTGCAGACTCATCAAAATTAGGGAAATATGGAAATTCGCAAGGGGGGTGTCAGATGTTGGAGTTGACCTGGGCAACGCAGTCATGTAGAGCTCAACACTCTGCACATTCCGCCCAAGCTCACTGCATCAAGAGTGACAGTGAACTGCGTTGTAGAGCATTTCCATAAGTAAAGGTAATCAGCATATAATGGAGTCATCATTGGAAATTGGAGATTGGAAATTGGAAATTGGAACCTCAGCATTCTTCAGAGCGAATTGAAGCAAGAGATGGAATTTTCTTCGAGCGATTAGCATGGTCAAGAACCTATGAATAAAAAGATATTTATTTAATTCTAATCCTTGCCTATCTTATTGGAATAGATAAGACACAACCTGCCACTTTTTAAAGAACCCAACCTTTGTCTTTGATTGATCGTTTCGAAAGAATAAATACTGAGCTGGTTATTGATCAATTCTTTTTATATTGAATCTTAGTGTTTTGAAAAGAGATAGAGAAAGGGGGGGGGGGTTCCATCAATCAAATTAACATTGGCCTCACTCGCACCCATTATGTAAGACTATGCAATCGATGACAATGGTTACAAAATCTTCATAAGCTTTTTCTTTATATAGAAATGCATTTAGAAGTTATCATTGGAAGATTTTGAGGCTCATTAAAAGCTCATTCGATGTTCGTCTTGGTAAGGTTCCAATAAAAAGTATTTCTACTCCATACTTTTACCGATCACATTCATTAAAATTTAGAATTTAAGCCTATAGCATGTGACTGAAGTTGTACACTGCTTTGCAACGAAATTGCTCCACCAACAAGGAGTTATCCGATGTTATCCATATTTAGTGCAGGGGGGGGGGGGGGTTATCTACCTTCGACTAGTAAACGATTAGATGCATGCTCACGGATGACCATTTGGGTTGATAGAGGCGTTGATAGAGGGTGCCTGTATAGTCTCTTCAGTTGACACCTGTGCGAGACGTTCCGCGCACTAGGAAGGAGGCAACTGCCTCGTGCACGTACAGTACTGTAATCCGCACAACGGTCTCAATGCCGCCTCGACGACAACGACAACTGTTCACGCAATTAACGGACTTTGAACGAGGTCGGATTATTGGCCTCTCCGAGGCTAGATGGTCAACCAGACGAATTGCTGTCCATGTGTCGCGGGACGCACGGACGGTAGGCCGATGTTGGAGGCAATGGCGAGAGGAAGGCACACGTGCCAGAACACCAGGCTCTGGGGCCCGGAGAAGCACGTCAGCTTGTACCGATAGGCGGATACGGCGAACAGCGCTAGCGGACAAAACGCCTTTACACCCTGCGGCAACTGCGCGACAACATCACTATTCCAGGTACTGCTCCAGTGTCAATAGCAACGATAGCACGCTAGTTAAACGCCGCGACAATGTCTGCCAGGCGACCACTGTTGTCTTCCTGTGACCACTGTTGTCTTCCTGTGGCACTGCAATGGTGTCGTGAACGAGTGGGCTGGCGAATGGAATGGCACCCGGTGGTCTTCAGCGACGAACCCCGCTTTTATTTGGACACCGACGACAGACGCGGACGGGTGTGGCGCAGACCATTGGAACGTGCCAATGAACAATGCATCCGGTATTGCCATCGTGCACCAACACCCGGGATCATTGTATCGCATCGGCTACGATACCAGAACGCCTTTAGTCACCATCTGAGGCACCCTGACAGCAGCACGGTACGTCACAGAGATTCTGCAGCTCGTATTACTGCCCTTTCTGCACACTTTCTATACCCGGCTCAGTCTTTCAGCAGGATAACGCGAGACCGCACACGGCAAACATGAGCATGGCAAGTCTGCATGATGTCAACTGCCTGTCATGGCCAGCGAGTTCCCTAGACCTATTGCCAATTGAGCACGTGCGGGACATGGTGGGACGTCGTTTATAAATCACCCCGCAATCTCCATAAACTGACACAGCAGGTTCCCCAAGCCTGAGCAGACGTACCCAAGATGACATTCGCCACCTGTATAATCACCTACACCTGCGGCTGGAACAATGCATCGCCGCTAGAGGTGGTGCCACATGCTACTGATGCCGATTTCTGTTGGGATACCCTGTACAAACGAATGCAAGTCTTGGCTCCACAACGTAATAAAGGTGTGTTCAGATATATCTCTTGCTGTATACCTACTTTTGGCTCATTCGGATAACTCCTTGTGGGTGGCAGGGTGACCAGATTGGGCGATAAGCCACAAATTGGGCGTTTTTTAATGGCCATTTGCGCCTAAAATTTGATTTGTGCGCTTTGCGTTTTTTTATTTGCGAATAAATCAAAAACATGCGACTTTTGGGCGAATCATAATGAATTTGGGCTATTTGTGCGTTTTTTGTTCAGATGGCGCTTCGGTAGCAGTATCAATTATGAGATAAGTCTAAAACTCATACGTCATACAGGCTGACGCGTAGCCAATGAGATAGACAGGCCCCGGCGCGGAAAAGTCACCTGACCATACTAGTTCGAGTAACAATGTAACCCTCATTGTTTTCATCTTGGATTTTAACAATTGATATTTTTTCGTTTGTTGGAAAGAATGAACGTTGGATGTTGGTCGGACTACTATGATCAGGTGACTTTTCCGCGCCGGGGCCTGTTTTTCTCGTTGGCTACGGGCCGACGTCATACTATATTATCCAAGTCCACATATAATAAAAATATTCCTGTTATATTGTCATATGCCGCCAATATGTGATCAAACAAAACAAACTACTATACATTATATACAGGTGATCATGATCATGAATAGTTTATAGTATAGTTAGTTTAGCACCGTACTCGTACTGCACCACACGATAGATAACCACAAGCAAAACAGACGATATTGTCAGAAGCAATATTTAAAAATGGGAAAATGGACAAAATATCCAAAAAAGTACCAGAAAGACTGGGAAAATGAAAAGGAGTTCAAAGGTAAGATAAAATAATATGGAACTTAATTAATGCTACAGTAGAAAGGGTATTTTCTGTAATGACATGTGTTAAAACAAGACTAAAAAAAATCATATGAGTCTCACTTCACTTGAGTCTATAATGATTATTAAGATTCATAACACTGTGATAAAAAATGTTGTAATGAATTTATTCTTATGTTATCCCGTTTTGACTCAACAATATATGCAAGTAAAAACAACGAAGATCAAGAAGATGGTAAAGAAAATGAATTGTTTACTGTTGTTGAAATATTTGAAGAAATCTTTATATATAAAAATTCAGGCTCAGGGTGCGTCTGTAAATGTTCTAAAAACTTTTGAACCACTTATGCGATTGAGCTCATATTTGCAACATATATTCCTTAGGTCCAGAGTAAGGTTTACATGTCCCTAAAGTAGGGGGGGGGGAGGGGTAAAAATCATATATCTTGGTTTATGTTTGTTTGTTTACTCAAGAGATGGCGCCAGAGTTTATCTTTTCCTTGAAACCGAAACTGGACTAACTGCGCAGAAGCAGGACTGCAAAAAACTTCCGTTTTCCTCCGGATGTGTTTGCACATTTCAAAGGAGGAAGCGCAAGTTTTTTGCTTTCCTGCTTCTGCGCATTTATTCCAGTTTCGGTTTCAATGGAAAGGTCTATATAAAAATTAAGGGTGCGTCTGTAAATGTTCTCAAAACTTTTGAACCACTTATCCTTTTGAGCTCATACTTGCACCAGATGTTCGTTAGGTTCAGGGTAAGGTTTACATGTGCCGAGTGTCAGTTTGGCCCAATGGGGAAAGGGTAAAAATAATATTTTGCTTGATCTGTTGTCTGTCTGACATGACCCTACGATATAGGCGGACCAACAATGTATGTCATGTCCTACAATGCAGAGCAAAGTTTCTGCAACAATTGGCAATAAAAATTACTTTGGCTATGGTCATAGATGAAGAAATAAAGATGGAAACTCCATTGTTTAAAGCGTGATATTTTTTTCATTGGCGCTCTCTGGTCATTTGCGTGGGCATTACTCTGTCTAGCAGATGACTTTACTTTTCCTTATTGGCCTCGATGGCTCAGTGGTTGCGTGATCTCCCCTGATCAACACCTCATAGACAGGCGGCCTGATAACGGAAACTTCATACATTGTTACATCATCATTAGTTGACCAAATTTAGGGCTTATTATTGGTAGAAATAGGATTAACAATGGTCGACTAATGAGGATGTAACAGTGTATGACGTTTCCTTTATCAGGCTTTCTGTCTAGGTGGTGTTGCTCTGATGCCCGTAGATGTGGCTTCGATCCCGACCGAGGACGACGAGGATTTTTTCAGAGGGAAATACTGTTATATAAAAGAAAGAGCGAAAAATGTATACACTCACTCATTCATTCATTCATTACGAAATCTCCAGAACTATAAAGCTTACAAACTTGAAATTTGGCAGGTATATTTCTCTCGGCTTCTAGGTGAGGGTGATAGAGGGATAAAATCTAAGTAACATTTACCTCTTTCATTTTTTTCTCTGGGGCATTGTTTTTGAGATAAAAAATGTTGAAATCCTACCTGCAGGAAACAGTTGTTTGGAATCTGTGGAGACACTTAAAGAAATTGGTATACGAGACACTAGTGGGATCCGATGAAGAGCTGGTAGCCGGAATCGCCATAGCTGCAGACTAGATTCGCGAAGAACCAGGAACTTTTGAACTTTTTACGTCAGTCCATGCGGCGACGTTGTGAAGCATGCATTCATGCCAGAGCGAGTGAATTAGAAAACTTATTATTGATAAAAATAGAAAAGAAAATTCCACAGGCGGGTTCGAACCAGGAACCTTCTGCTCACCATGCAAACGCGTCAACCAATTGCGCCACTGTGGACATGGAAGCACTAACGCTATCTACATGTCCTTAGGGCTGGTTGGAGCAGTACCCAGTTCGTAGGCTGGAACTATCTTTCCTACTGCGTATAATCGTTCCTGGTTCGAACCCAGGCTGTGGAATTTTCTTTCCTATTTTCATCAATAATTTCAACATCTGAGGTTAGGCGTGAAAAAAAAAGAAAAAAATCCTCTTAAGACCTTTCATTTATTAATCTGGAACACTTCATGAAAAAGACGTCATATTATTGTACTGTATGCAATATGTTTTTTGTTCTTTTTATTACAAGATTGACCATGATTTTGACGTGGTACAGAATTACGGGTTGAGTGGCATATTACGTTTACGCGACGTCCAACATTTTTTATCTCAAAAACAATACCCAGAGAAAAAAATGAAAAAAGGAAATGTTGCTTAGATTTGATCCCTCTATCATCCCCCATGTTTGTACACTACCCTGGATACACAAATATGAAAAAAATATATTTTTCTCCGAGCGACGCATCGGCCTCGGTGGCTCAGCGGTTGCGTGAACGCCTCTGATGCCCGAGTACGCGGGTTCGACCCCGGCCGAGGACGACGAGGTTTTTTTAAGGGGGAAAATCCTGAAATCACGCACTTCCTTCGGAAGGGAAGTAAAGCCGTTGGTCCCGTGTAGTCGTTTGCCGGCTGCCCGTTAAAGAACCCTTGCGAGGCAAAATTTGCGGCCCCTATAATGCCGTCCTGAAATGATCATAGCAGTTGAAAAGGACGTTAATACCAGATAAACCAAACCAAACCAAACCGAGCGACGCCGGGTACTTCAGCTAGTTGGATTATAAGTTTTAAAAAATTTTTAATTTTTTGTTTTAATTAATTTTGATTTTTTTTAATTTCTTTTAATTTTTCAATTTTTTAAGAGAAACGTTGTATTTATTTTTGGGCGATAATTTTGGGCGTTTTACAAATATTTTGGGCGCTTTTGGGCGTATTTTTGGCCAAACGAGGGCGCTTTTTAACAAGAGGTATCTGGTTACGATGCTGCATTTGCCAGTTGTGTTGGTGACGACCTGACAGATAGTTCGATGACGTCCCACAAATGTTCAATGGAATTGCAATCTGGGGAACGTTTAGGCCAAATCATTGTCGTGAAGTCGGTACACGTTCCTCCAGCCACTGCCGTGTGTGGAGACGCATTATCTTAGTGGAAGATGCCGTCGCCCGCGGGGTAAAAACTGTTCGTGAAGGGGTACAGGTGGTCCCCAAGCAGATCGACGTAGGAAGTAGCACGCACAGTGGATGTCAGATGCACCAATGGACCCATTGCATGCCACGAGAAAATACCCTAGACAGTACGGAGCCTCCAACTGCCTGTGTGATCCCCATCTGCAAGCGTGGTGCATGGCTTCTTGTGGCCTGAGCCAGACACGGACACGATCATCGGCCCGATACAGCTGAAACCGTAACTCGTCGGACTAAATAACCCTTCGTCAGTCCTCAAAGGTCCATTGTCGATGTTGGTTGGCCCAGGCTAGGCGTTGCCGACGTTGTGCAGCTGTCGAGAGTGGCACCTATCATGGCCTCCTGCTCCCAAAGCCTGCAGCTGCCAAGGTTCGCCGAATTATCGTCAAGGACACAGTTGTTGGACGTCCCTGGTTGTACCACATGGTGATTTGGCCCGCTGTCGCCGGGTGACCCAGCGAACACCTCTGGCACCAATGAGACGTGGGCGGCCCGTCCGCTGTCCGACATGGCTTGTAACCCCTCGTTGGGTGTACTCTCCATAGATCCTTGCAACGGTTGTGCGGGAAAATTGCAGGATATCTACATCTGATATTGAGGCACCCATCCGTCTGGCACCACCAATCATCCCCCGTTCAAATGCGGATAGCTCTCGGCGTGCTGCATTTCTGCAGCTAGTTTTGCTTACAATGATTGTGTGATATCAGTGAGTCCTGTGCACCTGCATTCCGAGAATGGAAGCAGCTGGATCTGTCTCATTACGGACAGGGAGACTGATTGGAGGGGTGTGCCATGACTTTTGGTGAGTGAAGGTATGTATGAATATTGTATATTTTGTGAAAATTATTTTGAAGTGAATTGAATAAATTGAAATTGAATTTAAAAATTAATAATAATAATAATAATAATAATAATAATAATAAAACGCCTTTGGGGAGTTCTTATCGTTCTTTCTGCCACTGGGGTTATTCCACAATCGCTACACAAAAATCCCAACACCACGAAGGACTTGTGTTAGATGAATGAAATTTGGACAGTATATTCAGTTATGGTATTTATTCAATTGATTCAAGTTTCAAGGTTACAACTTATAGGGGGCGCCACCAGCGCCACCCTGTACATGCAAATGAGACATTCCAATGACAGATATAAAGGAGATCAGACGTGCGTCTGTGTCACTTCAGACACTTGTGGACGTGTGTGATAGAGTACGTAAAAACATGCCTCGAAGGCGACTGCGACGTTAATATGGGCAGCTAACCCAATTCGGACGAGGACGTGTAGTGGGCCTTCCAGAGGGTGGACTTTCGTTCCGAGCTATTGCAGAACGCATGGGTCGAGACGTTGCCACTGTGTAACAACTGTTGACAGCAATAGTCCAGGGAAGGCAGGATTATTAGGAGACCAGGATCTGGACGACTCCCGGCCACTGGAGACAGGGTTGACCGGATCTGTAGGATAGCTGTGGCAAATCGGACAGCATCTGCAGCGGACATTCGGGCTGCTGTGGCACCCAAAGTCACTCCACGCACAATTCGGAACCGTCTCCTGGCCAGGAACCTCCACTCCAGGCGCCCTGTGGCAAGTTTGCCTCTTACCCCTCAACACCGTGCGGCACGTCTTCAGTGGTGTCAAGCCAGAGCGACTTGGAGGGCAGAATGGAGGTCTGTGGTCTTCACGGATGAAAGTCGTTTCTGTTTGGGTCAGAGTGATGGTCGCACAAGGGTCAGGAGGAGGAGTGGGGAAGTCCTGTTACCGAGCTGTATCCGTCGTCGGCATACTGGCCCCACCCCTGGTGTTATGGTACGGGGAGGGATTTCCTACGACAGCAGGATTCTCCTGGTGGTTATCGCAGTCACCATGACGGCAAATGTTTACATTCGGATGGTTGTTGAACCCATTGTGCTGCCATTCATGGCTGGTATGCCAGGGGGGCTGTTCCAACAGGACAACGCTCGACCCCACACTGCCGCTGCAATCCAACGTGCCCTTCAGGGTGTCCACGTCCTACCATGGCCAGCACGATCACCAGATCTATCGCCCATCGAGAACGTCTGGGGCATGGTCGGACGCCGTGTCAGGGCTCTTCCACAACCAGCAACAACTGTCGCTGATCTGACCATCCAGGTACAACAGGCATGGAGGCTTGGAAGAGTAATTGTTTATGTAAATGTTGAAAACTCCAAGAAGTTTAAAACCTAAAATATTTAGGATTAGACATCGGTTCCAACTTATCATGGCATATTCACATTAATAATTTAGTGTCAAAATTACACAAAACATTATATTTGATGTTTTTGGTTAAATTTTACTGTCCCCTAAAAATTAGAAAATTATTATATTATACACAATTTGAATTAAATGTACGTTACGGCCTGTTGGTTTGTCACCATGGATCAGATTTTTCAAAAATAAAAGACTTGTAAGATAGAATTATAAAATCGATGGTTATTGGAACTCATTTGGAAGAAAATTACTTATTAAATGTTTATAAAAAATTAGGAACACTAAAAGTTAGAGATTTGATTAAATGTTTGACTATTATAGAAAAATTTTTTTTTTCAAAAATATATTTAGTAAAAGAGCGCACCAGAATAAGAAAACTATTAAATTATGTAATATGAGAAATCTTTAAATTGTATGTTGCAAGAGATAAAGAATATTCCACAGATTTTTAATAGACTCCCAACATGGATATTAAGTCTAACAACATGCAGGTGCATCTGAACGGTCTGTACAAATTTACAGCACGAGTTCCCTGTAGCCAGAGAAGCAATATATGTCCCATGAACATAGGGATACAACCGCTTCCTTCTGGAGATACACTGAACGACCAATTTATTAGAGACACCCCGCTAATAGCGTGTTGCGCCTCCTTTAGCGGCGAGAATTGGTACAGGTTGGACGGTAGTGTGGGAAGGCTTCGGATGGTTCTCTCCACTTCATCCCATAAATGCTCAATCGGATTGAGATCGGCGTCCGAGCTGGCCACTGAAGCAGGTGGAAGTCCGCGTCATGTTTCTCGAACCAGTCCAAGACCATTTGAGCACGGTGACAGTGAGCATTGTCCTGCTGAAACTGTCCGTTACCACCAGGGAATAGAGTCATCATGAACGGGTGCACCTGATCGGCAACAATGTTCAGGTAGTGTGTCGCGTTCAGGGATGTGTCTACAGAGGACCCAGTGTGTCCCAAGAGAAGAGATCCACACCGGCACTCCTCTTCCACCCACCTGTGCAGTTATCTGCTGACAGGATGTGTCCATGGCCTCCTGCTGTCTGCGCCAGATGCGCAGTCTGCCGTCTACATGATGAAGTAGGAACCGCGATTCGTCGGACCAGGCGACTTTTTTCCACTCATCTAGTGTCCGTGGCGATGCCTGTGTGCCCATAGCCTATTTTGCGGTGACAGCGACGGTACTCGTACTGGCCCCCTGTCATTAAACCCAACTCGGTGCAAGGTACGCCGCACCGTGTGCTCTGAAATGGGTTGGGATGCTCCCTCCTTGAACTGCGCTACAATTTGTTAGGCTGTTCCCGTCCTGTTGCTGTGGATGATTCGTGCCAGTCGCCATTGGCCCCGTTTCATCCGGAGTTGTGTTTGTTGAAGGTTTTTTTTTGGCATAACTGCCATTCACGGAATACCCTTGACACTGTTGCACGGGAAAACCCGAGGAGGTTCGCGGTTTGCGAAATGTTCAACTGCGCCCGTCGAGCTCCAACGATCATGCCTCGATCAAAGTCGGTCAGATCCTTGGATTTCCCCATATCCAGTGTGACCAGGTTTTTAAACTCGATATTACTATGGCACAAGGCCTCATATTACTACATATTACTACGTTAAGGGTCCCAAATTACTACCTTATTACTACAGTAAGGGGGCCTTTTACAAAATATAGATCAGTGCTTTTGAAGTGCTATACAACGCAAGGCAAGAAGTTAACTTTCAGGGTTCGTACACTTGTTAAATAATTATTAAGAAAACATTAAATCTGTTCAAAAAACATTCCAAAACAGGCCTGGAAATTTTTTTCGATTTTTCATGACCTGTACGGACCCTGACTTTAAACAAGGGCTGGGCGGCAAACTCCAAGATTTGAAATCCCTGACTGAATTTGAAAAGTAAAATCTTAATTTAAAAATCCGAAATAGACATGAACAGCGTAGGACAATTGTATTTTTATTGTAAACTTAAAAAACATTGTAAGAAGGATGGGGCAAATGACCTCATTTTAATCATAACATCATTTTATCACATTATCAATATTATAATATCACAATTTCAAAAACGCTATCACTAATATCAATTTACTCCAAATCTCCAAAGATTCTTGTGATTTCTGATTTGGAATGCTGATTTTCATATATCTCATTTGAAAATTTCTTCAACATGCTAGCATCAGGCGTAAATGATAAGCATGTTCCTTGTAAACCTTCTTTAGTAAACAAGATGCTTGAAACACCTTCTGTTGAAAACCTATTTCTACTCTTAGTTTTAATTAAATTAATCTGAAAAAAAATTCTTTCACAATCTGCATTGCAAACAGGGATAGTTAATAGAGCATAAGCAAATCTTGCTACATTAGAAAACATTAACTTTCCATTGGAATCTTTTAACTTCGCCAACTGACCCCAAAACTTTTCGCAATTAATTGTAGGTCCATCCTCTACAATTTTATTGGCATCTTCACACCAAGGAATCGCTCTCCATTCATTTTCTACTTCATCATGGACTGTCTCTTCTATGTGACATCCAAAATATAAAATCACAGGCAGTAAAGTTGGGATATTGCCATTCAAAGCCTGCTGTGGAGCAAGAAAGTTTAGGAGTCGAATACCGTCATTTTCAAATGGAAATCGAGCTTTCATTTCTTTAGCTAGAGTAATCAGAAACAGCTGACATTTGTTGAAAAAATCCTCAATGTTAACCTGGTCTTGTGCCAAATGATGGTTAGATGCCAACATTTTTGGTATTTCAATTCCTAAGTACATTTTCTTAAGTGGCAGAAAATTTAACTTTGACTCTGGGTCAATGTCTTTTACTGCAGTTTGTTTTATGTAAGAAATGTTCATGTACGAACTTAAAATAGACCTGTAGGCAGATGTCATTACTTCATATAATTGCATCACTTTTGGACATTGAGCTTGAAAGATTGTGTTGAACTTATTTGTGATGGTCAAGATATAGCTGAGAAACATGAAATACAACTTAAAAAATGGATTGTTGTAGCTCTCACACAATCTTTGTGAAGCTATTAAGTTGTCATGCAAATACTGCTGCTGAAAGTACAGGGCCAGAGGGGACCACTGTTCTAATATTCTGTCAACACAACATTTCAAGGACAGCCAACGTATATCATAGAACTTCAACATTTTGTGTTCTGGAGTTTCTGTGAATTTTTGAAACTCTGAAAATTCTGCTTTTCTTTTAGAACTATGTGAAAAGTAAGAATAAGTGTCTCTAACCATATCCTCTATTGAACGAGGCAATCTTTTGCATGCCTTGCTAACTGCTAACGCAGATGAATGGCCCACACATTTTATGTATATTGCATTAGGAGCAAGTATTTTGAGTTTTCGCACCACACTGTTACGTTCACCAAACATAACATTTGTAGTGTCTGAGGCATATCCAACCATATTTTGAAACAGCAGGTTGTGGTTTGATAATTCCTTACTTAACAAATTAACAAGGTATTCTGCATTTGCTTCCTCCAAATTAACAAGATTAAGAAGCCTAGACTCAACTTTCATTTCATTTTCAGCATCCACTTCATCCACTCACGCAGCGGAACGCAAGCATGAGTCATCACTTGCTGATCAATCAACACCATCCCCTCTAGTGTTGGACGTTGGACTGATGACCAATCAGTGCGCATGTTTTAGGATATTACTACACCTATTACTACCGAGATTCAAATATTACTACATATTACTACTTTTTCCAAATTACTACGGTCATTACTACGGCAGGAATTTTAGGCCATTTATTACTACGGTAGTAATGAAATTACTACGTCTGGTCACCCTGCCCCATATTCAGTCCACTTCTGCTGCTGACTGCAACTTGTGATCCAAATTCGGTATCATCCAATGCATCCCTTTTATACACCGCTTCGGCCTGTTCCATTGTTTGGGTATCACTGGGAGGCCGATCCATTTTCCGTAAGAGGTGTATCTAATAAATTGGCCATTCAGTGTATATTGCTTTTCTGGCTACAAGGAACTCGTGCTGTAAATTTGTACAGACCGTTCAGATACACCCTGTATAGATTATTAAAAAATTGTATTTTAATTTGGAAAAATTATTTGTGATAAGTTTTTGATATATACATTTTTTTTTACTTCTGTTTTTGTATAGTTAGTTTAAATTTACATTAATAAAGATAATAATTGTTCTAAACATAATAATTTTAAATTTATATTGTTCGTTATTTAAAAAAGTTTTATTCGCATGGTTGCTCCATACAAGCCAAAACATGGCTTCAGAAATACTTTAATAGGTAGCTTCTTTAGTGGTTATGCAGGGTGAGGGATTTATCTGGAGACAATTAAATATCTCGGAAACTAAGCATTGTACGAAAAAATGCCCAAAATCAAAAGTGAATTATTTCGCGGGGGAAATTCATTAGTTAAAAAAATACCCCCTCCCCTTGTGAGGGGTTAACTTTGAAATTTTAAATAGGAACTCCTATTTTTAATGGTATATTCAGAGTGTACACAATATTCGAGAAATGTTTCATTCTTGGTGTTTTTTCAATTGATCCAATCATTTAGGAGATAGAGGCCCTCAAAATGTGGAACTTTTAAAGTTTTGAACCCAATTTTATCGATGAAGACAAAGAGATAGGGAATGGATCTGCAGACATTCCTATTCTATTTTTTGATGGTCTTTAAGAATCCCAAGTCAGAATTTCAAAAATTCAAAATTTTTTAGTGCACAAGTAAATTTTTGGGGGCAGCAATCCTATGGAGACAGAGTCTAAAGGCTCGTTCGCACTAGCCAAAAGAAACTAGTTCTATCAGAGGTACTAGTTTTATCAGGAAGTGCGAACAAAACTGGGTGTAAGAAGAACTAGTTCTTTCGGCTCTGGAACTAGGGTTTCCAACCTCAGTTTCTCAAACTGGGTCTGGGGCTGGAGGGTGAGGGTGCTTGTTCATGCAAAGACTTCTGGGTAGTTTCCCCATAAGTCTTCACGAATAGCGATACGATCACCGATTAAAAATACACAATGGCTACCGAACAACAGTGTTCTCAATCTCAAACAAATCAAGAAAAGTGGAAAGATGGCGAAACTAAATTTGTAAAACAAAAAGCGCCATCTTTAAATAACGATGAAGAAGCATTAATCATTCCGGGGCACGCTCTATTTTTTGTCTGGAACTGGATTTCCACCTCTAAACAGGATTTCCAGTGCGAACAGGAGGAGATAAAACTAGTGTTCAATTAGAACTGGTTCACCTGGAAACAGAAAAGAAACTAGTTCTATTTGTAACTAGTTTCGTAGTGCGAACGTAGTCTAATACTACGTTCGCACCGACCTTGTTCAGCTAGCTTATAAAATAAAACTAGTTTCAGATTTCAGTGCGGACAGCGCCGCCTATTGTAAGCTAGCTCATCTTTTCCATAAGCTAGCCCAACTTGAGCCAGTTTGTTAAACTGGGTTTAAGTGATGGGCTAGTTAATATTTCCCAGAATGCAAAGCCACAAATACAAATGACAGCCACCACCGCCCAAGTTTGCGCAAATAAATCAATCTATTTTGATTTCTATTTAATTTAGTTCGTGTTTGATTGAGTTGATTTGCTAAATAAATTATTTGCGACATGACAATTACTTCGTAAATCGCCATCCCCCCCCCCCCCCTGGTAGCTCCTGGGTTTTCATTGATTGTGATTGCCAGGGTGTGTATTTTGATAATTCTCCACCAGGGTTCAAATATGCAATGCGAACACTCCTAGCCCAAGTTTGCGCTTACGTAGGATTAGCTCGCTTTTCTTACAACTGTTTTCTTTAGGCTAGAATAGGTGCGAACGTAGTATAAGCGTGTGTATTGAAAAATATTACTGTATTTATTATAATTACTGTATTTGCTTGAATAAATAATTATTATTATTATTTATCTGTAAGGGCATTATTCTCTTAAAAAGAAATTTAAAACCTGCACAATAAAACAAACAAAAATAAAGTATTACATTAATTCCACAAAATAATAATAAATTTATTTATAATAATTATAATAAGAATCATCATTATGTTGACTTTAACATAATCGTGAAAGTTTTTCTTTAATATTAACTACATGGAGTCTACACTAAATAACAATCGCTTATTTGACAATATACTAATCTCCAAATTTATCACCTGATCAAATGCAAAAACATAAATCGGATAGATTCATCACGATTCTTTGATCAGTTGAATAAGTCTTAAGTAACGTATATTCTAAATCGTGACAGATAGGTGAAATCCGACAAGTAGAATGAACTTCTGAGAAAATTCTCATGTTGTTTGATATGTCACATGATACACTTACCATTTGAAAAAAAAAATTAAGCTCCATCCAATAAGGCGATTTTTAACATGACGGATTCAAATTTTTCATATACTCTAATTGTAGGACCCCATTTCAAGTAGATGTACGTAGATGTTTACTTCTTCAGTGAACTGGATGGGGGGGGGGGGGGTTTAACTTTTGGGTTTATAAGACAATGTTGTTTAAAATAAAAACCATCATTTTTGATGGAGAACAATATTTTTTTTCAAATGGAAAATGGGTCATGTGAAATATCAAACATGAGAATTTACTCAGAAACTCAGTCCAGTTGTCGGATTTCAGCTCTCTGTCACCGTTTAGAAGATATCGTGGCTTATCACTCGTATCTCTTGTTTTAGAGAATGCCATAATCACACATCCATTTCACGTACGTACTCGCTTGCTTTATTTTCCTCTCGGTTTTAGTCATAAAAGGTTCTACTCGAACTTTTAGACACATCCGAGAATGTGAATAGCTGCAGGCATATAGTCAATGAAAAAGAGCGCGAACGTTAAAAATAGAATGACGAGAATTGTTTGCATTCAAAAACAAAAGAAGTTCAGTGGTTCTATACCTGCAGAGCACTGCTATGAGAGTCATACTTTTCATAGATTGATTGTACGAATGGAGTCAGGGAAGTCGCCGCATCTGACGTCTTTCCTTCAATGACTAAAAACTTCGATTCGATCTTTATGCTAAGAAGATGGTAGAATGGATTCTTAGAAATTATGTCCACCCAGTGCTCCATCTTAAATTCGCTCATGAAAACCCACAATTGGCGCAGATTGTGGCAATTTGAGATCAGATGGACGATTCTGGATAAGGATTCAGAGCGGCAATCTAAACGCAAAGTCTCCACTTTCATAAACAGCGGGTTTGGCGAGGAAGATCCGGCTAAAATAGAGAAACTAAGAAACTCGACTTCTTTCAAGTTCTTACATAGTTGGTCAATAGTTGTGTAGTTGACGAAGTCAGTGTAGGTGAGGCGCAGAATTTCTAAGGATTTTCCGTTCTTTTGTAAGAAGGGAACGATCCCGTCGTGGAAGTCTTGCTTCTTATAAATGGCCTCGAACGTCACTTCCGTTAAAGTTGGCAGGACAGGAAAGCTTCGAAGTTCGTCACTGGTTAAGTCAGCCAGGATTAATGCCTTCAAATGTGGACACATGTTAGGCAGATCGACACTGTATAGAAAAACATTGTGGTTGCAAGTGAGATTTCGAATCATGAATCGAGTGTGTTGTTGCTTGTACTTGTTGTATGCCATTGGGAACACTTCGGCCATATGAATGCGGTCGCAGTATAGTTCAGCTAACTGAGGCAGGCCAAGCAAGAGAGCGACAACACCAATGACGAGGTCATTTTTGTCGTTCGGGTGCAATTCTATATCACTATCCAATATTAATATCAAGATTTGAAGCTTCTGGCACCTTTTTGTTGAGTCGTATGGATTCAAGCATAGGCTCTTCAATCCTCCACTCGTATAACCGTACGAATCCATTTGCAGGAACTTCAGATTGGGACAGCTGTCACCGATCGTGTCCAGGAGACTATCACTCCATTCTAGTCCTCTTTCCCAGTTTGTGTATATAGGCATATCCCTTAGGGATATTTCCAAGTGTGTTAATAAAGGCATATCCCTTAGATACCTGTTCATCTCGGGAAATGGTTCGTCCAAGTTTTCCCATTCTTGGCGTCTGATTTTCATTACGTTAGGCTGCGATTCAGTTTCTTGAATCATTTTGAAAACCTCTTCCAGATCTTTCCAGTCCATAATTTTGATTTTCAGTTCGAAATTCTGTATGGGTTTGCACAACAGGATACTGAGCACACCCTTCAACACTTGTGATGGGTTGAACACAAAAATGGACAGTTCGTTCATCTTGTTTATAAGTTTTACGATGATGTTGGGGGGGACATCGAGGAAGAGCTTTTTGGCATCAGATAACCGCTCGTCGGAATCCTCATCCACGGCGTTGGTGTTTATTTTCGGGAACTCCATGCAAAACCAAGTCAACCTACCTTTCGCTACGATGTTTTCAATTTCCAGCAACATTTCAGCAACGCGTTCTAAGCAGAGGTCTTCTAACTTCATCGGGGATTGGGGGAGCCAACGGAATTTATTGGGTTCCGCCATGCTAAGAGGAGCATACAATCAAATACACAATCTAGTAGAGTTCTACTCACAGACAAGCTCCAGTTCACCGACGACTCAAGTGTTTCAGCAGCTTTCAGTGTTCTATTTGTGGTGTACTCGCTTTCGTGCCTCGCATTAGTGGCCTGCCATCTAGCGACACTTTTTTCAAACAATTCATGTAAATTCGTTATACGGAGAGCAATGATGGAGTGTATATTTCGCTATTTCTGTGTAAATGTTGCAGAAAGAAGTTTTTCATGCTTAGAACAGCACCATAGCTAAGTAAACAGTCTAAGAGTTCACTAACGAATTCTCTGTGCTATAACAAATGCCTATGAAATTACCTTCTCGGTCTTGCTATACGTATTCCTTATTCTTTACAGTTCACAGGGCAAGACTTCTTAATCGAAACAGTCTTTTTACATTCGTGGCGTACACGTTTACATTAAAGTCTATTCCACTCGAATGTTCACCTCGTTTCTGCGTAGCTTTTTTTTTTTTTTTTTTTGCTTCGTGCCTCACTATACTGAATCGCCATCTGGTGACGCTTTCACAAACTATTCATGAAGAGCATGGACATGGGATCAACTTGATTGGTTGCCAAATGGATTTGCTTGGTCCGAAACTGAAACTGTATGAAAAAGTTGCGTTTGTACAACACCACCTAAAGATAAGGCCTTAGTACCAACACCTCCTAAAAAGAAAGCCTGTGCATTGAAAATTCATACATTGTTACATCATCATAAAAAGCATTGTGCATCATCATATTTCTACCAATAATAAGCTTTAAATTGTGACTTCTTATGATCATGTAACAATATATGAATTTTCAGTGCACAGGCTATCTTTCTAGGGGTGCGTTCACTTATTCGTTCGGAGTCATGCTCCGAGTCAATGTGATCACGTGATCAGAGTACTAGCGTCATGGCTCAGAGTCAACACAACGACGTAACAATCGAAGACTTTGATCGTTATAATCATTTACGTGCAGTATTGCCAATTTAACCTTTTTTTCATGCGCTTGTCTTTTGTTGGACATTTTTAATAAAAATTAAACAATGCACTTCAACCATCTACCATTCATTTAAAAGTCTTCAATTCTCTTCAAAAACTCTCATCATTATTCATTGGTGAACTTGTTATTATTTATTATTTTATCTTCTCCATTTATAAATGAGTATAGAATCATTCAATAATAAATAAACATATTATACTACTTCGTAAATTAATGTATAATGCACAAAATATTGAAATGAGCTTTTAAATTGGACACATCCCTGCTAAATTAGCAACACTACTTGTGAACGATTCAAGATATTTTTTCCCTTCTTCGCAACCTCCGCAGGCATCAGAAAAGCATGAGCAGTGCCCATGGCACTTTAGGCTATGGGGAACCTTTAATATTAAGTTATTTTTTATTAACAGGAATAAACAATAACATATTTTTTATTTTTTAATATTTTTATAAAAACAAAGTTCTGGTCATAATTGTAATTTTAATTTATTATCACAGAGACTCATGCGTAAAGATGAACTGAGATTGAGCATATAAAAATTAATAATTATGCTGAAAGAATTGTCTTGAATCAAATTTTCGATCAATTTAAGCTAAATTTTCGTTTGTATCGTGCCAAGCCTACAACAATGGAAGGCTAACCAATTATGGTAGGCTATGATCGTGCACTTTGGAAAGATAGAGGCGGCCATATTGATAGTTAAACAACGTATGCGCCAGCTTGAAAAAATAAAGTCTTCTCTTGTTTGTGTGGTTGCCACGGCTCCTAACAAGCACGCTCGCAAACGATATCTCATTGTAACAAAATTAATCATCGTTGAAGTCACAACTTTGTTGGCACTCTTCATTGTTGCGTCGTCTTTCTCATTAAATTTTTTGACTCCGATGTCTCCAGCTTGAAAGCAGGAGTTAAGGGAGTTAACCCGAGTCGCACTCCAAGCGAATAAAGAAACAAACTCCGAAAGACTCCAAGCGTACCCTGATGTTGGAGGTCAAGGGAGTTAACTCCGAGCGAAGAAAGAAACGGAGACCAAATGACTCGGAGCAAATAAAGAAACGGAATCCGAATGGCTCAGAGTCACGGGAGTCACTCGTTGTGACTCCAAGTGAATAAGTGAACGCACCCTAGGAGGTGTTGTTAGTACACGGTGAGAACTGCGTCATCAAACTGAGACATAAAATGCAACTTTCATTGTTTGCAACAAATGAAATACACGGAACGGTTTTTCGTTTGTTGTCTTCTTCTTCTTCTTTTTGCCACTAGACCCTCTTAATTTTAGAGTCTTTGGCCTTCGTTTCTCTCAGCGATATGAAATGAGTAGATCGCTCATAAGCTGCTTTCAGCGCCACCAACGCGTCCCCATTTGAAAGCCTGTCGGCCATTGCTTTGGTTGGCAAAAAATGGCCTTCATCGTATGTTTACGTTTGAAGTTGGCGTACACAAATACAGTAAAACTCAATGCCGATTTCTTGTCTAGCTTTAAATTGTAGTAATAGATATATTAAAGGTTCACCACTGACCTTTCACAGATGTGTTTTTATCTTTCTGCGTCTTTTAGAATGTTTTTCTCATGTAAAAATCCTGGTCATCTTTTATATCGTGGTTGTTGATATTCAACCATGTTATCGTCGTTGCAGTGATACCAGAATGATTGTTTAGAGGTATTTATGAAATTATATACCGCATTTATTAAAAAGCATCTAAATTTGGGAGAGGTCGCTTAAGAAATTTCAGAATACAAGCACGATGTTGTTCATCCAACCACAGTAATGGCGCCTACACTAACAATAGAGATTAGTTCCACTTTTCGCCGCCTTCAAATTGCCTCAAAGATGGCGGCCACATAAGCGATCTACTCATTTCATATCGTTGGTTTCTCTCTTATCTGATGGTTTCAGTTTTCAAATCTACTAATCAGTTCCGCATTCGTTTTTCCAAGGGATTGGTCCTAGTATTTTTTCTAATAATCCAGTGTTTATTAGATAATGCCTTAACGCATTTATTATTTGTTTTTGTTCATTTTCATTATTGTATTTTAATGCCAGCAACTCTTGTAAATTTATTTCGGTAGTCCTTTCGTTTACTTTCCTCTTCTTGTTTATTTCCTCCATCATTTTGTTTCTATATTCCTTCAATAGGTGGCAATCTAGCAACAAGTGCTCTACTGATTGAGGGTACGTTGTATTGGGTAGCGATTATTCTTCTGTGAAGCAAATTTGACGTCAGAGACTGTAATGGCTTGAAAACGTTATTTTTCTCTGACGTCAAATTTGTGTCACAGACGAACAATCGCTACCCAATACAACATACCCTCAGTCTTGCCGCACGAGCACTTGTCATCATTCGAAATTTTCAACTTTGAGAGGAACTGTTTAAATGGCCTGATCGTAATGTAAATATTATTGTTTGATCTATTTTCGTAACCTTTTGTATGGTATTTCTTGCATTAAATTTTTATAGTGATTTCCTGTTGTTCCATCTTTCCTGTTGCATTTTTTGTTGCATTGTATGACGCTGTTCTCACCGAGTACTAAGGCCTTATCTTTAGGTGGTGTTGGTTTGTAACAGAGACTGTTAAGATCGAGGCTAACGAGAAAGACAGGCTCCGGCACTGAAAAGTCACCTGACCAAGATAGGTATTAACAATGTAACTTTCATTGTTTCCATCTTGTATTTTAACAATCAGTGTCTTTTCCTTTGTTGGAAACAATGAAGGTTAGATTGTTAATAGACCTATCTTGGTCAGGTGACTTTTCAGTGCCGGAACCTGTATTTCTCGTTAGCCTCGTGTTAAGATAATGTTGCGTTTCTCCGACTGTCTCTAGTTTGTAATGATCGATGATAAACGAAACACATGCGATTAGCCGCAGAAATGACTCTGCTCTCTGATTGGTGGAGATACTACGTTGCTGCTCACTCCTTTGGTGGATAACACAAGTCGATTTCTTCCTATGGCGATGACCTTCAGGAACTGAAGCTGTAAACTCGATCGGCGAGATGTTGACATCTAAATAATACCGTATTAAATAAATAAATTAATTAATAAATAAAATTAAATACCGTATTACACTGAACAGGAAAGCCCACGGCCTACCAGATAGTAAATACACTATATGATCAAAAATATCCGGACACCCCTCACAGATCATCGATTGGCCCAATGTCACATGATAATGACTTGCACATCATTTAAATAGCTTCCCACACCTTCACACACAACTCTGCTTGGACATTGGCAAGAATGGGTCGTTCGGCAGAGCTCAGTGAGTTCCAACGTGGAACCATCGTTGGATGTCACCTATGCGGCAAGTCCGTGCGTGACATTTCCAGCCTTCTTCAGATACCCAAGTCAACAGTAGGCGATGTCATTATGAAATGGAAGACCCGGGGATCAAAAACAGTTCAACAACGAACCGGTAGACCCAAGAAACTAACGGACAGAGACCGTCGAGTGCTTCGTCGTGTCACCCGCAGCAACCGGAAGTCCTCGGCGGAAAAAATTGCCACAGAGTTTCGAAACGCCTCTGCAAACGATGCCAGTACCATGACAATTCGTCGGGAACTGCACACGATGGGATTCCATGGCCGTGCTGCTGCCCCCAAGCCCCACATCAGCATGGTCGACGCCAAGCGACGTCTGGAGTGGTGCAAAGCCCACAGAAACTGGACAATGGACCAATGGAAACGTGTAATGTGGACAGACGAATCTCGCTACACACTCTGGCAATCCGATGGACGAGTTTGGGTTTAGCGCATACCTGGAGAACGCTTCTTACCTGAGTGCATAGAGCCCACAGTCAAGTTCGGAGGAGGAGGAGTCATGGTGTGGGGCTCATTTTCATGGTACGGACTGGGCCAGCTCGTTCCTGTGCAAGGAATCATGAACTCCGACCGTTATCTGAATGTTTTGGACAACTGTGCACTTCCAACGTTGTGGCAATTTTTCGGAAACGGGCCATTTCTCTACCAACACAACAATGCTCCGTGCCACAAAGCGAGGCGTGTACAGCAGTGGTTTGCGGACTCAGGGGTCGAAGAAATGGGTTGGCCGGCACAAAGTCCCGACCTCAATCCTATAGAGAGTCTGTGGGATGAATTGGAAAGACGCTTGCGGGCCAGATCACATCGGCCAACTTCTGTACCTGAACTGGTTCTCGCTCTTCGGGAGGAATGGAGGAACATTCCGGAAAGTACCTACCAACATTTGGTGGAAAGTCTTCCCCGAAGGGTGGAAGCTGTGATTCGGGCAAAGGGATGTGCAACGCCCTATTGATTTCCATGAAATCGTGGCTAGAGCACAAACGTGCATGTGTCCGGATATTTGTGATCATATAGTGTATCTCGTAGGCCGTGGGCGTCCTTTCCTTTTTTCGAATGCAAGTTTATAAAAATAAACTTCTATGCTTTCCGAGAAGTAATTTTCTAAATACAGTTTTATACAATTTTTATAAATGTTCAAATTTATAAGTGTTAAGAAAATAAGAGATTTTTATTAGCATTTTCATATTTGGAATAGGCATGGATTAAATAACACTAAAAGTATCTGGATTAAAAGATTTAGCATAAGCTTGACAAATGTGTTTAAGTAAATTTTTAAATAAATTTTTATGGATATGCTTGTAATTTTTTATAGTTATAAGAAGTGTTAAAAATAAAATATCTTTATTTGAAATACACATAGATTAAATAGCAAATTAAATAAACTTAAAAGATTCAGCATAAGTTTGAAGAAAAAAATGTTAAAGTTTTTTTCTTTCAGAATTAGAGATTAAAAACTTAAGAAATTAATAAATGTAAACTGGAGATAACTGCTCCAAGCATAAGGTATTGATATTATTTGAAAAAATGGAAGGAAAAATTCCACGACCTGGATTCGAACCTGGAACCATGAGTATCAAGCTCGTTGCCTCTACCAGGTCGTGGAATTTTTCCTTCCAGTTTACGTCCCCTCTCAGGGAGATCAGCAGCCCATGAAGTTTATCTCTTGAAATCCTAGCGATGTGAGCTGTGGCCCCATCTTGACGTAGAGTACGTCTGCCAAGGACAACTGCAGAACGCTTGGGAGACCGCAGAATAGACAAACGAACTCGTTGAGCTTTTTCAGTTGTTGTGACGGTCATCGGATGTCCTTTTTTTTGTACACATTCCCCATTTCTCTGAAGGCAGAAGAATCGATTTTCGATCAGAAACACGTCCACGCAAAGGAATTTCCAAGTGCCGACGAAAAGCAAGTTGCACAGCGATGATGAAATGGCCGTTAGAAAAATACTTCTCCACAGCGAAGCGCGCTGTTCTCTCAAACACAAGTGGCAATACAAACCCTCCCATTCGGGCCATTCCATTGTAATCTTCCCACCCTTCTGTGATGCCCACTACCTTAATCATGGCCTATTCAAATACGGAAGTTCCCATACCCCACCCTGTATAACCAACTGTTCGGTGTATCAGTAAATGAACAAAATTCAAGCAGATCTGTTGGGGTTTAACTTTTGATACTGACCATCCTGCGTATTTCGTCTCTAAATGTGACATTGTCAACAAAGGAGAGGGAACAATTATTGGCTCGAAAATGACGCAAGAGGGCTATGGAGTAAAAATGAAAAAGAGGTTATTTCAAGTAACAGAAATACAGATAAGATGAATCTAGAATTAAGTACGAGTGGGAAATGTGAATTCAATCACCAAAGAGAGTAAGCACTGTTCTGGGTAAATGACTGGAATTCTTTACCCCATTACAATGATCATAATTTAGAAGCGGTATGTTGATTTGCCAGATTTCAAAGGCATCTAATCATTGTATGCATATGACTAAACCTATTTTTTATCAACAACAGAATGAAAATATATGATCCAATCAGTAACATAGATCCCTTCTGGGCCTGGAAATGTTAAATTATTCTTATTATAATTGCCATCTCATGGCATTGTTCTCTTTAAACTAAATACATAAATATATGAGTGTACGGACCCCCTCCCCCTGAAGATTGTACAGGATTTATTTTCTAAGTTTTTATGAAGAAACCATTTAGAAGTTTTATAACAATTTATCTGATTTATTAGAAGAATGTTCTATGTGAGAAGCTATTAGATTTACAACACCGGACGACAGTATTATTTTTCCAGTTGAGTTGGGTGACAACGGTATTGTGTGACGGAGTGCCTTGCCGAGTCGAGTGGGAGTCCCCCCCCCCCCCCATTCTTCTCCTGGGACAAGTGAGATCTGTGCCGTGTTGACAACTCATGAACTTTATTTGAATACCAATCAGCGACGTGTATTTGATCTAGGTGAATAGTATCCCTTTTCTAATCTTACTGGGATATTATCAATGAACTGAAAATAGAGAAGGTTCTTCTTCTTCTGATTCACTTGGTGATAGAGAGAGAGCGATTGATTTCCTCCTGCTCTCCTAGAAGCACGGCGACAATGAAGGAAAAACAAATGCTAAATTATGAAGACAACTCAAACAATAGTCGTGGAGTTAGTAAATAGTGAAACCTTCACTATCATTACCAATTATCTTAGAACCAGTTTTAGCACCCCAATTTGAAAGCAAATAAAAAAGAAAAATTATTATTATTGATATTATTATGATTTAAACCTGAATCAGTTAGACAAATACAAACGCGGAGCCTAACAAAGGAAGACCACATCGGAGTCGATACTACACCACCTCCAAGGAGATGACCATGAAGAGGAGATGGGTAATGATACATTCGTTTTGCTTGCTATGTGAATATTAAGGTGGTCACCAGAATTCTCTTTGTAAATAAGTTAAAGTTATTTGAATATTGTAATGAATGAAATAATAAGTTTTAATAAGTTGAAAGTAGAACTAAACAATCAGAAACTTTTCTAATATATATAATTATCATTAAAATAAACTTTGACAGAAAGTTTGAAACTTATGATAGTCTTTTGGCAATTTAACTGGCAAGAAAGAACTTTTGGAATTTTACTTTAATTTTACTTATATGAAATAAATATGTGTTATTATTATTAAACAAGGTTTCTGCTCCATTCTTCTCTATCAAGTATAAAAGTATTAATAATGGTGGTTAAAATAACTTAATATCTGGAGAGGTGTAACCCTTAAAAAAGCCTAAGGCGATTATCGGTATCGGGATAGTCTCAACTACCGCCCGTATACTAAGACCAGAACCCATGGATATGCCCACAGGGAAGAATCCCGTGGAAGGTGGACCCGAGGGGAGTAAACATGAGGAGCAGCCCTGGCGATATTTTAAGATTTTTTAATGACTCCTACCCTACACCCCCCTTTGGGGCTTCACATGAGCAATAAAGCTTACTAAGGCTATATCTTTAAAAATAATCGTTATTGGATAGAGCTCTAACCTCATACTTAGGCAATCCACTGAATAAGTTTTGAAGGAATAAATAGTTCAGTTGAGTGCAAACAGTGACAGATAGGTGAAATTGGACTAGTGGAATGAATTTCTGAGAAAATTCTCATGTTGTTTGATATGTCACATGACCCTATTCCTATTTGAAAAAAAATAAGCGCCATCCAATATGGCGGATACCAAGTGCATTTTCTGGCTGAAAAGTAGGTACACATATCCGTTCTACATGAAAACTAAACGTATGAGTACACCAATGGATAGGGGATGTCATGATAAATTTGGAATGAGGTCAGTTTTTTCAAATAGTACGTGGGTCTTGTTAATAACACGAGCGTTTTCTGAGAAATTCGTTCAATTTGTCAGACTGCACTTACCTGTTACGGTTTGGAAGCGATCGTGGCTTCATCTCGCAGGTCTTTTGAATTTGAATAAGAAGCATGCGACGGTGTTATGTGGAATTGAAAGAATTTCAGTGACGTTTCTTCCAAATCGCGGTAGATAGGCGACAAGTGGAATGAATTTCTGAGAAAATTCTTCTGTTGTTTGATATATCGCATGACCTAATTTCCATTTGAAAAATTAAGTTTCATTCAATGTGACGAATTTCAAGTTAGCAGATTTCAAGTTTTTTCATGTACTCAAAATATAGAACGTCTTAGGCCTCTTGCACACGACGCCACCAGAGTCGCGCCACCACTCTTTTTGGTGGCACATTTTTTGGTGGCGTGTTCAGATTTTCCTGCCTCCAACGCGGCCACCGGAAATGAGTCACCCTCTGTTCACGTTGCCGCAAACGAATCGTTGCTATGGAAACCCCCTTTCCTCAACTCCCCAACAATGGTGGTGGCGCGAGTTCGTGTGAAAGGCTCTACTGTGAGCAGTGTAACGACGTGGCTGCGTCACCAAGTTGGTGGCTCGAAGAATCGCGTATGGAGCACATCCCCTTTTCTGGCCGCGCGTCCACTGGCGCCCTCACCACCACGTGTGAAAGGTTCAACTGTCAGCAGTGTAACGACCTGGCCGCACCACCATGGCCGCGCCACCATGGTGGCCTCGTGTGAAAGGGACCTTATTCATTCCATATAGGTGTGCTCAGATGTTTAGTGTGCACGAAGAATGGACATAAGGGTCTATATTTTGGGGTACATGAAGAGTTTAGGATGCAGGTCAAATTAAAAATGGGCCATGAGATATATCAAACGACTTGAGAGTTTTCTAAGAAATTCATTCCACTTGTGGGAATTTACGTATTTGTAACGGTTTGGAGGATATCGTGGCTTACCAGGCGCATTTGGCCGAATCACCAAGTTTGTCATTGGCCGAAAATGTATGTGCACGCGGATGTTTTATTCTTCTCTCGGTTTTGGTCATAAAAGACTCCACTGGGACTTTTGGACCCTCCTGGCTTGTAAATAGCAGCAGTAACATTGTATTCAAGCAACAGCTCGTACGTTAACAACAGAATGATGAAAACTGTTTACATGTCAAAACAATCGAACTTCAGTGGTTATGTAAATCACTACCAAGAGAGTCATATATTTCAAGGAGTGTGTTTAGGAATAGCGACAGCGGAATCGCCGCATCTGAAATCTTTACTTTTATAGAAATAAAATCCGATTCGATGTCAATGGTGACAAGATTGCGGAATGGGTTCTGGGAAATAATGTCCACCAAGTGATGCATCTTCCATTTCCACCACGAAATCGACAAATGGCGCAATTTATGGCAGTTTGAGATCAAATGGATGGATTGGGATAAAGATTTAGAGCCGTCCTTGTAATTCAGGGAACTTAACCACAAAGACTCCACTTTCATAAAGAGCGGATTTGGCAAGGAGGATCCGTCTAAAATAGAGATATCTGCTAACTCGATTTCGTTCAAGTTCATACATAGTTGGTCTACAGTTGTATAGTTGACGTACCAAATGGATTTGAGGCGCAAAACTTCTAAGAATTTTCCGTTGTTTTGTAAGAAGGGAACGATCCCGTGGTGGAAGTCTAGCTTGTCAAACATGGCCTGGAACGTCACTTCCGTTAAAGTTGACAGGGCAGGAAAGCTTGCAAGAAAGTCGTCCAGGAGTAACACCTTCAAATTTGGACACAAGTTAGATAGATGGACAGGGTGTAACTGTTCATAATGTTGTGCGTGTAAGAGAGTTCTCGGATCTTGAGTTGAGTGCGTTTTCATCTCGAATATCATGCCAATAGTACTTGAACCCATCTGGTCCATCCATGTTGAACTTCTCCTCTGAGAACACAACATTCTCTTACTTGTCACCGTACGTAACGTATTTTTTAGCAATACGATGAGCTGCTGCTGTCAGAGGTGGTCTTCCTTGTTCCATTTTTGAGTAATGCAGATTTGGAGAAGAATGAAACGCATTTCGTACGGTTCTACTAGTGCACGGGAGGTCTATTTTGGCAACAATCTGCGAAGAAAAGAGGTCCTGATGATGAACAAGGCTGCTTCTTATTCTTGATGTCCGGCAAGCGGAAAGTGCACTTGGCCTGCCAGATCTGGGTGCCATTCCATGTTTATCTGGATTTTGGTAATAATTAGTTAACAGCTGACTTGGAACGTCCAATTTCTTTGGCAATTTCAGATCCAGTCTTTCCGTATCCCTTAAGAGCAACAATTTGCCCTCTTTCATACTCTGAAAGATGTTGTTGCCCTTTTGGCATCTTGTATATTGGTGTTGTTATATTACACAAACAGTGAGGTATATGCTCTCTATGACGTTGCTGTATACTTTCATCACCTTAAATAATCCTTCCAACTAATAAATATATAAAAAGAAAGTGGACGACTCTAAACTTTTTCCCACCTTGCAAGTAGCTAGGTTGCAATAATGGCTGCTAATTTGCATTTGATTCCTTATTCGTTGATAATTGCTCCTGGAAATAACGTTTTGTATTATCTAATTCACGTCTATAACAGAAGCAACAAAATCAGCACGGATTTGCTACGTTTATTTGCATTTTCATCCCGTAGGTAGGAGTTTGATACATAAAAGTTATCATTAAAAAATGTAAGGTGGAAACGACGAAACAGAGATCGTAGAAAATCTGTTTGCACTATTTCCAAGAGGAGCTGAAATTTAATGCGAGAAGGAGACCAAATGACAGAAGCATATTCTAAAATTGGTCTGATTAATGTATTACAGCTTTTTCACATTGCTTTCGTACTTTTTCACGATCATTTAGTACATTTTCACAAACATTTAGTACGATTTCATAAACATTTAATTCATATTTATAATAAAGGGTCTAAATTTATAGGTAATGATCAATTTTTTATGCATTTACATAAGTAAACAAGTATTGAAGAAGATTTTATATTATCGCTGGATCCATTAGCCAATCAGAAGCGCTTAGACGAAACTTTTACGGCTGCATTTTCTGTCAGCGCTTCTGATTGGTTAATAGATGCAGCCATAAACATAGCTAAAATAAGTTGCCTTAATATTTGCTTACATATCTTTCCGGTATCTTTTCAGTTTTCTACTTCAACTATCAGTCGTTTGCTGCTTCCATCGAGGTCTAATACAAATTAAATCTAATCCGTTAGTATGAAATCTCGATGGGTGCTTCACATCTTCATTCATACGTCATAATTTATTTGAAGCCATCTCATCTAGATAGCCTGTTGGCGAGGCCGACGAGTTCTCGACGCGACGAAGACCTCGAATCCTCACGTGTTTTAAGGAAAATTCTCTGGCTGATGTATAAAGCCCTCACCGGTGAGAAGAGTTAGCGAGAATTTCTAACTTTTTACACAGTCTTTTTCTCGGTTAGGACCAGAGACAAGGTTGCTTATTTCTCTTCTAGTTAGGACTAACCGGCTAGGCATAGGATCACTAACTGCAGCTGCGTTTTCGACCGCGTTAAAATGACGTCACAGTTTTCTCACCAGTTACATTTTCTGGCCTCAGCCTCTGATTCACGAGTGAATGATTGTCTATAATTGATCATTGTCTGTAATTGTTCTGTAAATTTAGACCGTTTATTATAAATATGAATTAAATATTTGTGAAATCGTACTAAATGTTCGTGAAAATGTACTAAATGTTCGTGAAAAAGTACGAAAGCAATGTGAAAAAGCTGTAAATGGAAAAATTGAAAAGCCAATATTATTAAAACTTAGGGAGTTTCTGACAATAAAGTATGAAACTCGATAGGCTTTGGAGATAACACCTAGGTCATTTGTAACAGATTTTTGTTGTAATTTACAACCTTTAATGCTGTAATTAAAATTATAGACTGTTTTCTTAAGGGAATAGGTGACACAGGAATGTCGTTGATAAAGATAATAAACAATAAAGGTCCTAGGAATTAACCCCAGAGGAACCCCTGAAATGGAAATAAAACTACGAGAGTAGCTATTATTTACACTCACTCACCAAAAGTCATGGAACCCCTCCAATCAGGTTCCCTGTCCGTAATGAGACAGATACCGCTGCTTCCATTCTCGAAATACAGGTGCACAGGACTCCTTGATATCACACAAACATTGTAAGCAAAATTAGCTGCAGAAATGGCAGCACGCTGAGAGCTATCCGCATTTGAACGGGGGATGATTGTTGGTGCCAGACGGATGGGTGCCTCAATATCAGATGTAGCCAACATCCTGCAATTTTCCGCACAACCGTTGCAAGGGACTATCGAGAGTACACCCAATGAGGGATTACAACCCATGCCGGACAGCGGACGGGCCGCCCACGCTTCATTGATTCCAGAGGTGTTCGCCGAGTCACCCGGCTTGCAACTGCTGGCCGAAGGGTGACAGCGGGCCAAATCACCATGCGGTGCAACCAGGGACGTTCCACAACTGTGTCCGTGACGACAATTCGGCGAAGCTTGGCAGCTGCCGGCTTTGGGAGCAGGAGGCCACGACGGGTGGCACTCTTGACAGCTGCACATCATCGGCAACGCCTAGCCTAGGCCAACCAACACTGACACTGGATCAGTGCAAAGAGGACTGGCGAAGGGTTGCCTGGTCCGACGAGCCAGGGTTTCAGCTGTTTTGGCCCCATGGTCGCGTCCATGTCTGATGCAGGCCACACCAAGACATGGAGCCCGCTTGTCAGGTGGGGACCACTCAGGCAGGTGGAGGCTACATACTGGTCTGGGGTGTTTTCTTGTGGCATGCAATGGGTCCATTGGTGCATCTGACATCCACTCTGCGTGCTACTTCCTACGCCGATCTACTTGGGGACAACCGCACCCCTTCATGAAATGATTTTACCCCGCGGGCGACGGCATCTTCCAGCAAGATAATGCGCCTCTACGCACGGTCCTGCGGGAAATGAGGTGGCCTGCAGCAGCCAGCAGTTTCCACAGTCGGGGAGGGGGGCGCCCACGACGTCAAAACTGTCATGTTTTTGTCGTTCTTGTTCCCAGGTGACACTTTCTCAGCAGTAAAGCAAACTGGCCTGCTGCGTCTCGTGGCTTTGGCCGCTACGAGACGCAACCCGGGTTAGCCCGTGACGACCAAACATAATAATAATAAAAGTGTGAAACGCTATTTTTTACTATTCTCCTCTGTTGAATTTTTGGTTTGTTTGTTGGTCCCCTCTAGCTGCGGAAGACATTCATAAGTGTGTTTACTTTTTGTGTACTCCCTACCCTGTAGTAGTACAGCGCGCATCACTCTTTGGCTCAATTGGTCATGCCCTTCCAAACAAACAAGTTTAACAAAATTACCCAATTATCATTTGATGTCGGGCGGGTAGGCCTCCCATTTTACTGCCCTGTACTTATCTGCAACACCCTGCACCTTCAATAGTCTTTTTTTCTTTTGAACAAAAACATGTTTCTTTAAACTTTTGAGACGCACCTTGATAACTATCGCCGCCACACTCCATTTTGTCTTGTCAAAAATTGGAACCTATTACCCCCCTACAGTAAAATAAACTACTAGCATTTATGTTTTTAATTTTAATAAAACTATTATTTTTTATTCATTCATTTTGATGGGACGCGGGGAGCTTTGTGCTTACTCGTTTCGGAAATTTTTTAATTGAAATTGAAACAAACAAATAAATAAATAAATAAACAGATAAAATTCCATATTAGGCTCCTTTCTGCACTTTAATAATAACAAGCTTTATCTTTTAATTAACAATTAATAATAGTAATAATAACCAACACTATGTTGCATTTTTATGGTACAATACACTGAAAAGTACTGGCTATTTGATATTATGCGAAAACATAAATCGAGTGATTGCGAATGAACAAATTGAGTGACGTAATTTCCAAACCGTGACAGATAGGTGAATTTCTGAGAAAATTCTCATGTCGTTTGATATGTTACATGACCTACTTTTCATCGGAGGTCAAAATTAAGCTCTACCTGATATGGCGAATTTTCAGATGGTGGATTGCGAAATTTCCATGTACTCAAAATGTAGGACCCCATTTCACATAGATCTACTCGAGGAAAAGGGGTCATGTGACATATCAAACAACATGAGAATTTTCTCAGAAATTCATTGCACTTGTCGCATTTCACTTATCTAGTACGGATTGGCAGATATCGTGGCAATCACTCGCATATCTTCTTCCGTTCAGAATAGTTTCCGCACCTATTTTCGATATCTACACGGATGTTTTGTTTTCCTTTCGGTTTAGTAATATAAGCCTTCACTGGAGCCTTTGAATCATTATGAATTGAATAGCAGTAATTACATAGAACAATGCAAACTGTTTACATGTCAATGATAATGCACTTGTAGACTCCTGCGATGCGAATCATACTTTTCAAAGATGGTGTTCAGGAATGGCGACAGGGGAGTCGCTTCATCTGACGTCTTTCCTTTTATACATACAAATTCCGCTTCGATGTCGATGCTAATAAGATGACAAAAAGGATTATGGGAAATAATGTCCAGCAAGTGATCCACCTTCCATTTCGACCAGGAAATCAACAAATGGCGCAAATTATGGCAATTTGAGATGAACTGGGTGAGCTGAGATGTGGGTTCACCAGCGTTTGAATAATTTTGCCTAAAATGCAAAGACTCCAGTTTCAAAAAGTGAGGCTCTGAAAAATCGGATCCATCTAAAGTCTCGAAATTCTCAAAGTACAGTTCCTTGAGATCCTTACATAGTTGGTTAACTGTTGTGTAGTTGAGGTACAATGTGCGATGAAAGCCCAGGACTCGTAAGAATTTCCCGTTGTTTTGTAGGAAGGGAACGACTCCGTGGTCGAAGTCCGACTTGCTGCCTACGTAAATGAATGTCACTTCCCTCAAAGTTGGCATGACTGGAAAACTTCCAAGTTGATTGGTGGATAAGTAGTTCAGCGTTAACGTCTTCAAATGTGGACACAGCTCAGGTAGGTCGACAGGGTCGATTTGTACACAAAAGCTGTGTGTGTAAGCTATTTTTTGGATCTTGAGCTGAATGTGTTGCTGTTCATACTCTTTGTGATATGCCCGTGCAAATGCAGTGCCCATGCAGATGTTATCGAACTCCAGAACAGTTAATTGAGGTAGGCAGAGCAGAATTGCGACGAGACCGTCAGTGAGGTCATGCTCAGGGCGGATAAAATGTTTTAATAACAAAGATTCAAGCTCCTGGCATCTTTTTGTTGAGTTGAATGGATGAAAACACAGGCTCTTCAACCCTGCACTCGTGATACGAGCGCAATTCACTTGTAGAAACTTCAAACTGGGACAACTGCTACCGATCACTTCCAGGAGACTATCATCGCAAGCTAGTCCTATCTCCAAGTGCGTTAACGAAGGCATATCCGCCATGTACATCTTCAAAATGGAACTGCTTTCGCTGTTTTCGAGTTTCAGTACCCTGAACTGCGATTTCGTTTGCTTAATCATTTGGAAAACTCCCTCGTGATCTTTGGTTCGCACGTGGTGTAATGTCAGCTCGAGTCCTTGGATGGGTTTGCACAACAGGATACTGAACACTACCTTGTTTAACTTCGGTAGTTCCCAATTCCATGCGAGAGCGTCGCTGGGCCAGTACAGGATCCTGTCGAACGTCTTGCTAATGATCTCCCGGATGATGGAGCTCGGGAGGTCGACGAATGGGTTTTTGTGTCCGTCTGTGCTTTTGGCGGCTATTTCAGCGAAAACCCGTCGGGTGTTGTTTTTTTTCATTATGTCTTCGTTGATTTCCAGCAGCATTTGAGCGATGCGTTCTAAGCAGAGTTGTTTCAACTTCAACGGGGTCTGCAGGCGCCAACGAAATTCCTTGAACTTTATAAGACCAGCTAATGGATCAAATAACCTGGGGAAAAATAAGTAATAAAAATCAAAAGAGTTTTCAAACAAATAAAAAACCAATTATTTTCAGGACACACGGTAGACGGTTTCAGCCATAGTCTTGTGCTAGATTAATTCACAGGGAACAGAGGTAGAGTAGTTTAGCCGTTGCTAACCATCGCCCAAATGGGTACGAATAAGTTCCTTTACAGTGCTGGACAAAATTATAAACTCTCATGAATTTTGAACCAAACTTTACTAAATACAAAAAGATCTACATGAGCTTTTTCCACATAAATTTACCATTTTGCTGATTGTCATTCGTATATTTTGAAAATTTCATAACAACGACAATAAACTCATCATTTCACTTGGACAAAATTATAAACTCACCCTTAAAAACTGTGTTCGCTCCGTCTATTTTTATCATATGCAAATTGCAAAAAGGTTGTATTTGCAATCACTTATTGTAAGCAAGTGTCTGCTGCAGATTTATACTGTGTAAAACAATGCCACGAGGAACAGAGCTTGGTGAGACAGAAATTAGGACAGTATGGATGTGGAATGTCCCAAAGGAAAATTGCAGCTCATCTTAACCGATCTCTCAAGGAGACACCACGTACTCTGACTCACCGATTTTGATTAAAAAAAAAAATAAATCCTACGAGTAGCTTTCGCCAAATTAAAGACCCGTGCAAAGCCATTCGACGCACTTTTCAAAATTTTCCGAGGAAAAAATTCATAAAGTTTGTTATAATTGCCTACATTTTATAAATGCTCGAATTGTAGCATAGATTTTCATCGTGTTCAGGTGGACTAAAAAAAAAACAACGGTAATTTTCATCGTGTTCATTGTAGTGGTAAAACGCTTGAGTTCTATTTTGTAGATATGGGTTCAAATCCCGTCTTCGATAATATTTTTTCTTTTCGTAAATTTTTTAACATGTATGGGAATGTGTAATTCATTTAGTAAATATATTTCCGATTTTCCAATTTGGTGCCATCATTTTTTTATAAAATGCATATACGAATTCTTATAATTAATGATCCGCAGTGATAAATGAGCACTTAAAAGAACAAGTTTACTTATCCACATTTTATTATTTCTATAAATTTTGCAACTTCTGAGATGACATTTAACTCACAAAAAGATTAAATAATTATTGCACCATGTACTTACTATTAAATATAATGCATCATTTTGGTATCTATAGTTTATCAATCACCCTTCATTAACGTTTTTAAATAGCTACCAAATTACAATTTCTTATTTCTAGGAGCAGAAGTTAACTATTTATTATATTAAACTCTCTGTCTTTACCTACACGTGAATTGTAACTTCTTTTGTTTTTTTTTTTAAAAAAAGAAATAAATATAACTTGTAACAATCTTTCCATTTATGCAGAAATAACCTTAGCAAATCGGAAATATTAGATTATGTTTAATTATAATAATTCTTATATGCATTTTATAAAAAAAAATGATTCTAGCAAAACTGTAAAAATCGGAAATATAGTTAGCAAATGGATTACACATTCCCAAATTATTATTATTATTTTTTCATTTTACTTTACGATTATACAGTTTTAAAATGTTTCCTTTGCTTTATTCACTCTTTCCTACTGGTCTTCACAAAGCAGGATGAACTGATTCATGCACTGCCGACCTCGATGATATTACTATCATCGAGATCGGCAGTGGATTCATGCATTCTTGCACAAAGCCTTCATGGATTAAGGGGAGACTCCTGTGAAAACAGCAAAATCCAAATCTACTTATGGGATTTTAATAAAACTTGACACGCAGTTTTCTCATGATAAAATTAGCCCACAAACCAATTTTTATGTTTATATTCCAAGTAGATTTGCTAAAATATTTAAAAACGTTACCGAAAAAGCCTGTTTTTCAAACGCGTGCACCTACTTGAGATACCAAGTATACACTGACCAAAATTATAGTAGTACACTTCTTTTTACGTATAAAATAACAAGAAATTAAACCTCCCGAGGAAGGTATAGAAAAGTAGCGGAAAAAGATCATATATTTTTTCCCTTTTATCTCACTTTTTACCGGGCGCCCGGGGGGGGCCCGGGTTTTGGGGGGGGAAAGAGTGAATGTCTGGACCGTAGTATTTGGAAAGTGTAAAAGAGCTCTTTCTTCTTTCGTTTCTCATCATTTCCGATCGAATGATATATGACATGCCATATGTTACCATTGTTCTAAAGACCCAGTAACTGCCGCCCTCACAATTCCGACCCCATTGGGACAATATGGCCCAAACTTCATAACAATGTTGTGCTTGCTTAGAGGAATGTGTATACCGAATTTCACTCGTAGACCTTTTGGTCCCCTCTAATTTCCGCCCCCGAAACTCCGACCCCAGTGGACTAATCAAAACCAAACTAAATAGTGAAGGTGTACATGCGCATAGTAAGCTACATTCCGAATTTCAACTTTCTACCTCAAAAAATGCGGAATTCATGAAGGGGACGGACGGACATTGTGAAAACAATAAGTAGCTCCATTCTTCCGCTACTTAATAACAGAGATATTTGACTAAAAATTCATTAGAAAGTCAGAAAAAAATTCATAAACTTTGGTTTTCGGAAAAAACTCTTCTTGACTAAATCCAATTTTTTAATAATAAAAGAAACAACAAATTTTTTTGAACTACAGTCAGTCCCAAAAGTTTATAGACATCAATACAATGCATGTATCAAAGAAACAAATAGAAATACGACTGAGTTCAAATAGGTTTATTATTAAACACAAACAACTTGTATTTAACCAAAACAGAAATGACAATAAACTTACATTAGCGTATCGTTATAGAAAATAAATGAAAAGAGCACTGTCCCAAAAATATATAGAATGCACGGGAATCTCAAATTTACAAGAAAACACTTGGTTCTCAAAAGCATATCGATTTTCCGTTGTTTCGTATGACATCATATACACGATTTTCTTTAGAAAGAATCAAAGTTTGTAACGTTTTAGGATCTAAATTGTACCAAACATACTCGATTGATGTCTTGAGTTCATTGATTGACGAATATTGACGTCCATTGGCATAAACTTCCCGAGATAAAATGCCCCACACGTTCTAAATGGGGTTCAGGTCAGGACTTATCGATGGCCAGTCAAGAACAGATACATTTTTTCCGTTTTGATAGTCTTTTGTAGCATTGGATGTATGGATGGATGTGTTATTGTGCTGAAAAATCCGATTCTTTCCTCACAAAGTTTCACCGAACGAATCAAATGACTTTGTAGTGTCTCTATATACTTTTCTGAGTTATGTCGTTCAACTAAAAATGCTAAGGACGCTTGACCATTATATAAAAAGGCCGCCCACATCATCACCGATCCACCACCTTGTTGTCTGCTAAAAAATGTTCGGGGCTCTTTCCTTAAATCATGCCAGTAGCTTGCATATCCTTCAGGACCATCCAGATTCCATATCTTTTCATCACTGAACAGCACACTCAGCCGTTTATCACCACAAGACATGTGCTGACAGCCCACTGCGACCTCTTCTTTTGGTGAAGCTTTATGAGGGGCGATAAAGTATTATTTACCTTATTTTCTCGTGAATAAGGTAACCAGCTTCTTTAATACGTCTGCGAACTGTATTCTTTGATATATGCAAATGTGAACTAACAGTGATGTTACGTATGGACATTTTCTGGGAGGAAGCCATTCTCAGTATCCGTCTATCTTCACGAGAGCTTGTCACACGTGGTCTTCCTGAACGATGTTTTGGTTGGTGTGGCTCTCTACGAGCTAGAACTCGGTAAATAATACTTTTAGAACGGTTTAACGCATTGGAAACGTCATGAACAGATTCACCCGGCGATTTTAAGCTGAATATTCTGGCAACCTCATCAGCTGTTAGCTGGGAAGCTCTAGGCACTTCGATGATGAGTAAAATGTCGCTCTTGAGCCATTTCACAGCATATTTATACACCCCAAACCTTGCATCATGACTAAATATCTACATATTGCATAAAATGTTTGTCAAGTTGGCGTATTATCAACTTGCACATGCTTTCATTCAAAACCCAAAAACTTTCCATGTCATAGTGACGTAATCAACAAAACACTGATGTCTATAAACTTTTGGGACGGACAGTATTCTCTCTGTCCCTATCTTATTCAGATATTCATTAACAAGTACAAATATTTTCATTAAGATTTAACAGGTAGTTATTTAGTTTTTTAATTGTTTGAAATTATGAGAGTGTTGAAAAAATGAAGTAGGAGAAAAATGAATTTATTTCAAACGCTTTACTTTTTATGATTCTTCTTTGTTTATTTTCATCCAAAAAATTTTTAAGCCAGCTGTTTCTCTTTTCCCCTAGCTAATGCTAGCTCGAGTGCTAGCTGGAGACTTCTTTTGGTTTTTTCTTTTTATTATAAACAATATTTGCGGCAACCTTTTTGGGTGGCATTGTATCAAAATAATACTTACTGCTTCGCTTCACTGGCGTCTAGGCTGAAAGGAAACCTCAATCCCCATGGTGGAGATATTTGTGAGAATTCGCCCTCTCTTGCTAAAAAAATATATTAAAGGCCGCAATTCACTTCAGGTTTAACTACTTCGCTTTAGCGTCCCAATTTAGACTACAATATTACTGAATCAATTGTATAATAAAAATTGTGGGTTTTTTCATCTGCTGTACGTTGTATAATAATGAAAAATCAATAAACATAAATAAAAAGGAACTAAAAGGAGATGAGCGCAAAATTATATAAAAAGAGTGATCTATATATATTAAAGAGAGAGCAAATTGGCAATTAATTTTATAACTAGATCCACTTTCATCTCAATATTTATGCTCTTATCAAGTCCACTCAAATAATTTTTATAATTAATTTATTTTTATAATTAATCTATTTTCACTTCAATATTTATGCTGATTTTAAGTTAACAGCAGGAAATATCCGACATGTATGACATTTTATGTGACGCATCACCACAGATAAACGACGGTCAACTTGATCACTCATATGAATCTTGGTGCAACAACCAAATTTTTCCTGCATTATCAATATGAGTGCTAATAATTACCAGAGGTTTGGTTTAAAAAAGAATTTCCATTTTTGTTTTCATTTACTGAAGAAACTGCTATTTTGAATGTTTTTGTGTTAGTTTATTTTTTTAAGGGAAATTTTTTTATTTTTTTTATTCACGTTTTCTTTTGATATGGTATATTTTTTATAGTATGGAATATGTTTAAAAGGCTTTTCATAATATTTTTTAAAATTGGATAAATTTTGAAGTGTTACTAGAACTTTTATAAAGTTACTTAACTTCCCCTACTGTGTTAGTGATTTTAGTTTCCACTTCTATGCTCTTTACAATAGATGTGAATATCTGTTTTGATATCTTTTATGCAGAAAAACTTACAAACTATTTTTAACCTGTGGTTTATTAAAAATTAAGTTTTTAAAAAAATACAATTTTTTTTAAAACTTGTTTAAAATTTTGTTTTAAATTAAGTTCTTGTTGCCACTATTGTATGGTTTCTTGAATAAATATCTTTTTAAATTTTTAAAGAAGTTCCACAAGTGATTTGTTTATTTAATCATTTCTGAGAATGATTATTTAATGATTATTTTATTTAATTATTATTTAATCAGTTAAATAATTTACAATGGATTTAAAAAAGGAATTGTTAAAATGTTGATGAAATTAGGAAAAGGCTGGTCTGGGTAGTAAGACTTTTAATGTCTTGTAGCAGAGAAGATAAAAAAAAATAAAGGTTAAATTTATTTATATTAGATAAATAACCTTTAATAAATAATAAATAAATAACCTTCGCTTCATAACCTTTATTTTTTTTTAAATTAATTAATTAGATCCAATACGTCCATCCAGGGCCTGTATGGCCAGAGGCCGACGAGTTGGGTCCCTGGATGGACGTGGATTCACGACTGCTGTATGATGGTCGCAGCGGTCGGGTGGGGGGGGGGGGGGCGAAGATTTGCTATCACGGACGGTCACCCATCCAGTGACGAGCCGTGCCTGATGTAGCTTAACTTCACAGAGGTTGTGTTCAGTGAAAGCCCACCAGGCCCCCCCCCGAGAAAGGTTAAGGCGTATAATAAATAAACAAGAAATTAATCCTCCCGAGGAAGGTATAGGAAAGTAGCGGAAGCGCTGAGGCCATCTATTTTTACTCTTTCATCTGCAATTTTACCCCCCCCCCCCATTTTTAATCGAAAAATTGATTTTCTCAAACATAATATTTAGAAAATGAAAAAGAGCTCTTATCTTCTTTCGTTTCTCATCATTTCCGATCGAATGATATATCACATGCCATATGTTGCCATAGTTCTAATGACCAAGTGATTGCCACCCCCACAACTCCGACCCTATTGGGGCAATTTGGCTCAAACTTTACAGTAAGCAAGATCAACATTAGAGGAATCTGTATACCGAATTTCCCTCTATGTGCATAAAAACGCGTAGACCTTTTGGTCCCCTCTGATTTCCGCCCCCGAAACTCAAGACCCCAGTGGGCCAATCAAAACCAAATTAAATAGTGAAGGTGCACATGCCCATAGTAAGCTACATTCCGAATTCTACCTCAAAAAATGCGGAAATTATAAAGGGGACGGACAGACAGACAGACGACATTGTGAAAACAATAAGTAGCTCCAATCTTCCGCTACTTAATAAATAAATAAATAAATAAATAAATAAATATATATAAAATATATATATATAAATAAATATATATATATAAATAAAGCAAATCTCGTCACGGTCGTGATGTTTACAAAGCATCTATGTTTACAAATAGAGGCGCACAGAGAACAATGCTAAATTTTTTAGCAACAAAGGGCGAATCCTCACAAATATCTCCACCAATGGGATTAAGGTCTTCCTTTCAGCATGATTATTATTAGAAGTTATTATATAGAAGTTATTACATAGAAGTTAATAGAAGCTAACTTCTAATAACCATGCTTTCATCCTAGACGCCAGTTTCGTTTCGTTCATTGATATAGAGGAAGAACCATGGTTTCGATAGAAATGAGAGGAAGTGAGCTGAGGTTAACCAATCAGAGAAGCTAATTTTGAAGTAAAAATAAAAGGTTCTGCCATCTGTTGTTGGCGAATAAAAACAGAAGCTAATTTTGAAGCAAAAAAACAAGGCTTCCATCCGACTATGGGAAATGAAAACACGCGAATCTTTGAGCAGAATTTATGAAAAGTGGCTGTTTCGCGAACGCACCCGTTGTTATCGTTACTTCTTAACACCCCCGCTATGAATTCCCGCCACGTATTCACTGTTGGTAACACATGTCCTGACTAAGCATATGACTGAAATGCCTCGACCCTGTGTCGTAAAATTATTCTGTTTTTTATAAAGATCCAGATATTAATCAAAAGAGTCTTTCTTACCCATAACCTACCGGGGTCCAATCCTCCTCCCTGATATCCATTTTCGCTTTAACCAACGACTGGGTGCTTCGACAGCTTTCTTTCAATCCTCTACTCACAAACAGTTGATAACATTTGCACTTATGGGAGCGTGTTTAATTTTTGCGCCGCCAGGTTTCGCTCCATAGGTGAATTCGAAACAATGTGTTGGTTAGAAGAACTCGCAGATTGAATCATGGGAATAAGTTTATTTGAAATAATTTTTTGTTACGTTTCTATAATAACTATCCTTTTAAACCGAAATAAAGAAAATAAAAGTCGATGAATAAAAGTATAAAAGATAAATGAAAATAATAATTTATCTACGATGAAATCTAAAGCCTAGTACACTTGAGGAAATGAGGAAACTCGTGGAAACGCAACTATCAGGAAGAACCCCTTTCTTAGGTCTCCCCCTCCAAAGGAGGAGGGGGCGTGAATTTGATAATGTAGACCAGTGGTTCCCAAACTATTTTGGGCCAGAGACCCCTTTTCCAAAATGAGCTCATACCACCGACCCCCATTTCTTTCTTTCATAGAAACAGTGTCGATTTTTCTAATAGAAACTCTTTTAAAAATGAAAAATATCACTATGTTCAGCAGAATGACCAGGATAATTACTGGCTTTCGCGTGAACCGTTCGTTTTGGTACACACTGTTTACAATTTTTTTTGTACGTGTGGATTTGACATATTTTTACACCAATGTGTAACAAAATAAATACACACAAAATTCAGTAAATCAAGTTTATTGAATGCCACAAATAAGTTTTTTGAAAAGAAAAATGCACAAGTGAGTGTGATTAAAAATGAAAGAAACATCAACTTATCATAAAATATCTTGAAAGTTTCAAATAAGAACCGGTTTGGCGAAAGGGGGTCGAATTTTAGGCTGGCAGTTTTAGGCTGCGATGGAAAACTTGCTCGAGAAAAAAATTGTTCACGCTAAATTCGCGCGCACACTGTCTTCTAAATAGTTGCTGGTGATTCACAAAATACGCTCAAATCCTTTTCATTTCAAGATGGATTTCGAACAAAATCTTAATGAAAAAATGAGAAAGGTAAATAATGTAAAATAAATACACAAACTAAATCTGGAAAAAATTAATATAATGAAATTGAAGTATAATAAATAAAATTAGAATAAAATGATTAAAATAAAATTTAAAAAAGATAAAACAAATAAAAATAAAATAAAAAAGGATAAATTAAATAAATATAAAAATAAGAATAAAATTAAAGTATTTTAAAAGTAAAATTATACAGATAAAATAAACAGTCAATCCTAATAAAATAAATAAATTAATAAATAAAATAAAAAAATTAAAATAAAAAAAAGTTGTAATAAAAATATAAAATAAAAATGTATAAGGCTAAATAAATAAAATAAAAATAAAATAAAAATATATTTTAAGAAACTTCTATTAATTCTAAATTAATCACATAATTATGCTAAACATAGCCTATAATAATTTATTAAAAACCTCATTAATATCAACCTTTTAAAATAATCAAAATAAGAATAATATTTATTTAAACAGCTTATTTTTTTTCGGCAATGGCTAGCTTATTCCAATCCTGAACAAATTGTTCACTTATTTCTGTCCGTAATTTTTCTGTTATTTTTATCTGAATATTTATTTAACTTAAATTATAAAGAGCAGGTCGTTTTTCGATTTCACTAATAAATAGCTCTATAATAATTGACATTTTTATGAGAGATTTTTTAAAAAAGATGTTTACAGCAAAATCAGTCTGAAAAAAATTCCCAGATAAAATATCACCGCAGAACTTGTAGTATAAATAGGGAGTTTTAACAAGTGGGGGTGATAATTTTTTAGCTCAGAGCAACAAAATCATCACCAGTGTGCGCGTCCCTTCTATATCCTATTGATTCTATTCGAGTGAGCAACAATTGAGTTGCCTTGAAAATGGGTCTGGTTGCATCTTTTTAGTTGCCGCAATTTTTAAGTTGACAGTGTGCGCGCTCCTACAGAATTCCATGTAATCCATTTTGGGCAACTATTTAGTTGACAAAAAAAGTTGCCAGTGTGCGCGAGCCCTTAGACTTCATCGACCCCCATTTTTATTTATTGTTTCTGCCGACCCCCGAGAGATCGAAATCGACCCCTGGGGGTCGATATCGACCACTTTGGGAACCACTGATGTAGACAGTCTCTCGTTTGGATCCTACACGATGACTTCTATACAATTAATCTATCGAATGTTCAAATCCATTGCAGTTTATGGGATAAAAAATACAGATTTCAGTGTGAATTACATAGGCCAACAAAAAGTAACTTTTTAAAAACTTCTTTAACATTAAGTGCTGATTCTTATGCTTATTTTGTGCTAAATCCATATTTAACTACAGTTTTTTTCTATCATGAGCTTATAAAAAAAATAAAATATTAAGGAAACCTCAACATGGTGGATTAGTAAACTATATACCACTAGGAAGGCGTAATGTGGATTAGTAAACTATATACTATCTGTTGGGTGATTCATGATTGAAGATTGAAGATTTCAGAGTGTGAGTGGAATGTACAAAAATTTCGCTCGGATGCAACCAACAGATTTCGAATTTCTGTTATCTTTAATCGGCCCTAAAATTGCTAAAAATGACACGAAATTTCGGAAGGCGATTTCCATCACTGAAAGGTTTAATATTTTCGTATTAAAGAAAATAATATAAAAATAATATAGAAACTGCCCAAAGATTTTGACTCATATAATACATATTTTAAAACTATGGTTCACTTCTGTAATATTTTATATTCCCATAACATCTTAAACAACAATGAGAAATATTTTTTTAACTCATTGTATAAATGTAAATTATATTCAATGTATAAAAGAGATATTTTTAAAAATAAATAAATAAATAAATAAGTAAATAAATAAATGAAATATATATTTTAAAATAATAAATATATAAATGAGATTTACACTACTGTTTATAAAAATCGCAACACCCTGATGGAATGGTCTAATCCATATGAAATTTGCAATATTTGCATACAATGGGTCAGAGTATAAATGATTAGATTTTCAGAGTAATTGCTTGAAAGAACACCATGCCTCGACGACGACGAAGGGTACCATATCAACAGCTGACAGACTTTGAAAGAGGACGCGGGATGGTCGTATCGTGACATTGCTGCTCGTGTAGGACGTAATGCAACGACAATTATGCGTGCATGGAGGCAGTGGAGCGAAGAGAACAGGGCACACCGAAGACCAGGCTCAGGAAGACCCAGCACGACGACACCGCGAGATGACAGACACCTCTATCGCATGTGTGTAGCAGATCGTACAGCCACTTCCACAGTGTTAGCACAACAGTAGGCAGGACAATGTCTGCTAGCACTGTACGACGCCGTTTGATTTCCAGAGGATTGATGGCACGAGTACCATTGTTGCGGATTCCTTTGCTCTAAACCACCGGCGCCTCAGGTTGCAATGGGCCCATCAACACCAACAGTGGCAAGCTGAATGGCAACAAGTTGTGTTTTCGGATGAGTCAAGGTTTAACTTGCAGCACCATGACTGCAGGATACGAGTCAGAAGACATCGTGGCGAGCGCGACCTTCCAGAATGCATCCTGCAGCGTCATTCAGGACAAACGCCAGGGGTGATGGTGTGGGGTGCAATCGGTTACCGTGGCCGTTCCCGTCTGATCAGAATCCATGGCAATCTGAACAGTGACCGGTACATCAGGGAAGTTGTGCAACCCGAAGTCATCCCCTTCCTGCAGAACCTTCCAGGCGCTGTATTCCAACAGGACAATGCCCGACCGCATGTGGCCAGAAATGTCCTCGCCTTTTTCCAAGCACATCAGACGCCCTTGTTCCCCTGGCCTGCTCGTTCACCAGACATGTCCCCAATCGAACATGTGTGGGACAGGGTTGCTCATTGATTGGCTCGTCAGACTCCTGCAGCAGCAACTGTGGATGAACTGTATACCCGTGTAGACAGAGCATGGCAGGACATTCAGAGCTTGTTTGACTCAATGCCACGACGTTTAGAGGCTGTAATTGCATCCCACGGTGGTTTCACCCGATACTAATGTGACAATAAAACGCATTGTATTGACCTGAAAATCTAATGGTTTCTTTTCTGACCCATGATATGCAAATGCTCCAAATTTAATGCAGATTGGGCTATTCCATCAGGGTGTTGCGATTTTTATAAACACTAGTGTATTTTAGAATAAATAAATTATCACTTATATAAACATATAAATTAAAAAAATAAATCTATTAAAAAATTGAGAAGACTATATTTATTAAGTACCGAAAGGTGCTTTATGCTATCAGTGTGGGGAAACGTGTCTGTCTGTCTGTCTGTAACTCAAACTCCTCCGAGGTTATGAAAGATTTTCAAAATCTGTTTTCGTCAGTCGATGAATTTGGTACATGCCATGAAAAAATCATAAATTTTATCTAAATCGGTTCATTAGCACGTCCACAAATGGTACCATCACGACCCCACCTAGCAATTTTCAATGGACAGATATATTAAGTAATATGTCAAACAAATCTTAATGACGAGATACAAGCGAATATAAATTACTATTTCGGCCAATAAATATGGTTCAGGAAATGAGCCATTTTGAAAATTGTTGCAATCGAAACATTGGCACGTGCACTAATGGTACCTTTATGACACCTTCAAAAATTTTCAATGATAAGATATGGCATGTAATATATCAAACAAATTGTGATGATGTATCATAAATGAATATCACGTAAAATTAATGATAGTCCAAATTGGTTTCAAGGAACCTGGTTTAGTGGAACCATTCTGGTTTAGTGGAACCATTATGGTTCATTGGAACTTTCAATACCAAAATATGGCATGTAATATATCAAACGATTTGGAATAAGGTGCCATGAATGATTATAACGTAAAATTCATGATAATCCAAATTGGTTTCAAGGAACCTGGTTTAGTGGAACCATGATGGTTCATTGGAACTTTCAATGCTAAAATATGGCATGTAATATATCAAACGACTTGGAATGA
>JAHWFO010092832.1:89302-116128 GCA_023313115.1 Rhysida immarginata | reverse complement strand
TTCAATGCTAAAATATGGCATGTAATATATCAAACGACTTGGAATGAGGTGCCATGAATGAATATAACGTAAAATTAATGATAGTCCAAATTGATTTCAAGGAACCTGGTTTAGTGGAACCATTCTGGTTTAGTGCTACCATTATGGTTCATTGGAACTTTAGGTACTTAAATATGGCATGTAATATATCAAACGACTTGGAATGATGTGTCATGAATGAATATAACGTAAAATTAATGATATACGAAATTGGTTCAAAGGTACGTGGTGTAATGGTATCTTTATGGCCCCTTAGAAACTTACAATGTTAACATAGGGCTTTTTGAAAAGATAGTTCCGCGAATGGTTTAGTTTCACCTTTCGGTACTTGGTTATGTCATTCCTTAATGGTTTATTTATTCCTGATGAAGAAATGAAAATAAAATCACTGATTTTATTTAAACAGGGAAAGGGAGGGGGAAGGTTAAGGATGGAGGAAAAGAAACGCTACCCGTCCTCTGTTTCTGACGTTCATTCTGTTCATGGTGGATATTTTGAGCATTTGCTACGATTTCAAAGGAAACGAAACACTACCAAAGGAACGTCTGTACGGGTTGTTGCTCCATTTGTCAATAAAATCATTCTTTCTCGGAAGCGGTGCGTTCTTCGACCTATGTTCATAGGGAGTTTTTTGTTCCTTGCTATTGAATATGCATACCATTAAATTTATGACCACGACTTACGGAACACCCTGTATACAGTGCAATACAACGTAAGTGATGAATCTAATAGCTTCAGATTATAAAAAAAAATCATCATATTATCAATCTATTAACCAGCATTAATATAAAGATAATGCTGGTTAATAAAAAGATACAAGTAACTAATAGCCAACTCCCACTAATAAGTCATTTTTGTTTAATCATTATATTGAAATTTTTAATTAAACAATTACCATTTACACTCACTGACCAAAAGTCATGACACACCTACCTAATAACGTGTTGGGGCCCCCTCTGACCCGGATCACGGTGGCGACCCGTAGTGGAAGACAGTCTACCAGTTCCCGAAACACATCCACAGGCACTGCAAGCCATGCCGCCTCAACTGCACTCCATAAGGATGCTGCATTTACCAGTTGTATTGGGACTGCAATCTGGGTTGGAACGTGGAGGCCAAATCATTGTCGTCAAGTCGGTAGCATGTTCCTCCAGCCACTGCCGTGTCACAAGAGCCGTGTGTGGAGGCGCATTATCTTGCTGGAAGATGCCGTCGCCCGCGGGATAAAAAACAGTTCGTGAAGAGGTGCAGGTGGTAGACGTAGAAAGTAGCACGCAGAGTGGATGTCAGATGCACCAATGGAACCACTGTATGTAACGAGAAAACATCCCAGACCAGTATGGAGCCTCCACCTGCCTGAGTGGTCCCCCACCTGACAAGCGGGGTCCATGTCTTGGTGTGGCCTGCACCAGACATGGACGCGACCATGGGGCCAAAACAGCTGAAACCCTGGCTCGTCGGACCAGGCAACCCTTCGCCAGTCCTCATCGGTCCAATGTCGATGTCGGTTGGCCCAGGCTAGGCGTTGCGGAAGATCCTTGAGTTGTAGAAATATCCGTCGTGGCCTCCTGCTCCCAAAACCTGCAGCTGCCAAGGTTCGCCGAATTGTGTGTTGTTTGCTTGTCTCTACTTTCCTGCCACCTACCGGATATTTCTACAACTCATTTTTAACGGATCTGCACAATTACAATACTGTGGGGCGAAAATTAGAATTTTATTACCATTTTGCGGTTTTCATTTGACCCCTCCTCGTATATTTGAATCAATAAAAAAAAAACCAAAGCTGCTGCCGGTGAAGAAAGTCACGAAGTTTTCACTTCTTCATCGTCGCCGAAATGCAGGCTGCCGATGATCTCCTTTAGATCCAGGAACAGGTGGTAGCCACTAGATGCTAGGTCAAGACTGTAAGGCGAGTATCAAGTTGTTCCGAACTAATAAGATTTTTTGTTTGGTAACAACTTGACCACACACCTTACAGTCATACAGTGGCTACCACCTGTTCCGGGATATAAAGGAGATCATCGGCGGCCTGAATTTCAGCGACAATGAACACGTGATAAACTGCGTAACTTTCTTCACCCGCGGCAGCTTCTATGAAGTGGTCATGCGGAAGTACATTGAGCGCTATGACAATTGCTTAAGTAAATTTGAAAACTACGTGCAAAAATTGTCTAAAGTACACAGAATCTGGTAAAGAAAAAATTTTTTGAAAATATATATACTAGTTTTGTTTTTATTACAAAATGGTTCTTACTTTAAAAATGACCCTCGTACTTAAACATGCATTATTAATATTATTACCAAATGAATCCAAGAATAACCAAGAAATAAACAAAAAAATTTATTAAAAAAGGAAATTTACTAAACATGGCAATCTCTATGATTAGTAAAATGTGATGGACCAATCGTAAAACCAATGATATATTAACGAATAACATAGAACATACAAATGAAAGTCTCGTTATGAATAGTGTCTCTAATGAAACGATCACTCAGTTCAGTCATATTCACAAGACCATTGACTAATGAGATTCTAATAAATTTTAACATAAGCAAACGGATAATCCAATACTGGCAAGTAACAAGAGCAATTCAAAAAGAGGTGATGTATATTATCTACAATTGTACATATCCAAAATCACACTCATCTAAAAAAACAGCTCGTGCTCTCAAAAAACAGCAAACAATGATAGAAAAACAGAAATACAACATACTCACAGGTGCGTCACCGATTCACATAACGATTCGGTGATTGTCTGCAAGAATCCAGAAAGAGGAGCACCCAAATCTGAAGAAGCCTTCATCTGAATATCCACATACTCCGATAAGATGGTAATACTAACCAGCTGATGAAACGGATTACACGACAGGATGTCCACTATCTGAGCCCTCGTCAACTTATCCACGGCAATCCACAAGTGGCGCAAATTAGAGCACCTGGACACCAAGTCGATGAAGTTAGGTCCAGGATAGTCCAATTTCAAATATTCCACGTTGACGAAGAGTGGCTTTGGTGAAGGATTTCCTGTTAGAGATGTGACAAGTGTGACATCTACTTCCTTGAGGTTCGGACAAAGTTCGTCGACGGAGGTGTAGTTGACGTACCCGTCAGGAAGACAGAGATGTAGGACTTCTAAGAATTTACCATTGTTTTGTAGGAAAGGAAAGACTCCGTGATCCCAAGAGTACAACTTCCCGCTGAAAATCACTTTCCTTAGGGTTGGAATGGCGGGAAAGTTGTCTCGACTGTTTTCTACATGAAAGTTGAACAGATCTAAAGTCGTTAAATGGGGACACATTTTAGCCAGAACGACAGGGCTGATTTTGAAGGAGTCGTGGTAATAGACTTCTCGGAGGCGTAGCTGAATTCGCTTAAGCTTCTTGGATACGCGTTCTAGCGCTTTGTCCATGATTTTGTAGTTGGATGTCAACACAGCCAATAGCGGTAGGTTGAGTAAAAGGGCGACAACACCATCTGTGATATCGTTCTCCCTCACCCAGAAAATGGCCGTGTGAAGCTTCTGACACCTCTTTCTCAAAGCCTTAGGGTAGTCGTCATTCAGGCACAGTCTCGTCACACCCCAACTGGTGATGTGTTTGGAATCAACCTCCAGATGCGTCAAATTGGGACAACCGACTCCGATGGCCTCCAGTAGATCATCGCCGCAAGAATCTCCAACTTCGAAATGCGTCAGAGTAGGCATATCTCTTATGTAGTTCGTCAGACATGGATCCTCCACGAAACGCATGTCGGCTTCGTCGAATGTTAATTTCAAAACGCTCAGCTGTGTTTGTGTCCGTCTGATTGTATCGATCAGCTCCTGTAAGTCTTTCGGGTTGATAATATATCTATTCAATTCGAGTCTTTTTATGGGCTTCTGCAACAAGATCCTAAACACGCCCTTGCGAAATTTGAAATGTTTCGAGTCGGCAATGGAGATTGTCTTATTGACGATCTTCTGGATGATGGAGCTGCGGATGGCGACGAATGGGTTTTCTTCGACACGCACATATGGCTTCTCCACCCCTTTCCGCTTAGTCTTCCACTGCAAGAGATTAAGAGCGACACGTTCTAGGCAGCAATTTTGTAAAGTCATCGGGGACTCCAAAGAGATTTTAACGGGCAAAGTGTTAAGTGCGCTCAAACAGGCAGCCCGCTCTGAACGCGATGCAAATGACATCGATTTTCCTGAGTCGTCTACGTGAAAGTTAGGCTTGAAATGACCGGAGAGAAGATACACAGCTCAAGTTTTATTTTAATAAAAGTTTCGCCATCTGCTATTTAGTTTCGCCATGTATTGCCAAATCAAAACAGGATTTTGTGGTACATAATAGAACAAACCCAAACTTTCTCAATTAAAAGAGCTAACGATGCATGCACGGATCATTAACCTTCCTTCACGTTAGTTTCAAATCAAGGAGCAGCCAATTGAGTTTCAAACAACAATCAAGTATGACGTCAGTGTCCATTGAAGTGTGGTGAGGCGACAATTCATAGGAATAAGACAGGCAACTGAAATGCCCGGGATCGGTAGGATTTTAAGGATTTCCACGATAAAAAGAAAATCATTTTTTCCTGAAGAAGCCTGTGGTAGATTAGTTAAGATTGCTCAGGAAGCCTCTGGCTGCTAAGGCAAGGCGTACTTCTAACGGAAATGTGTACTTCAAATTGGATAAAAAGTACCCTAAAGGTTAAACGGAGAGTGTAGTAATTCTGTATATATTCGATCATATGAGAATCCTTTAATTTAAATATATATTCTTAGTTAATGATATCAGCGCCAATTGTGCAAGCGTTATGTAACCATCTATTATTTTTGTCTAAGCATCTAGGTGGTGTTGGCCCAGCACGGTCTATGGATATAAATGATCATCGAGCTCAATTGTTAAAATGAAGCTCAAATTTCTAGTTCCCGATACGGCGGGAACTCCACGGAAAAGTGGCGCTGCATGCACAATCGGTCTAGAGTGCCTTTATAACCAGAGTGTGGCCACAGGCGGGACAGTTTTCTGTTGGTTGTTCATTGTCACGTGCTATTTTCCGCCATGTTGTGTCCAAATTAGCATAGTGTTGTGTGGAGATAAGACGGTTTTTGTAATTTTAAAAGATTTTAAAAGTGTTTAGTGACCAAATATGCCTTCCTGTGCTGCAGTAGGGTGTTCTAATTGCTCTGAAGATTGTTTTTTAATGAAACGTTTTCTTCGCGATCCAGAAAGACTATCGATTTGGGCCGCGAAGACGATAAGAGTCAAGTGGAAACCTTCGGACAACAGTTGCCTTTGTGAGGTTAATAAAAATCAACTGTTTCGATATATCGTATATATTCTACGATAATTGCCTAAAACACCTAAATTTGTGAGATCGTTTATACGAGAGGATAATATTAGCGCTGGAATGACTGGTGGGGGGGGGGGTGTCAAACGAACTTCGGGCTGACGGAGTTCAAACGAAATTAGCGTTTAATATATATCACAGTACATTAATTAAGCAGTATATACAATGTTCAGTTCATTAAACAGTATATTAATTCACTTTTTTTTGAATTTTCCCTCGTTTAAAGTTAAAACGAAAGTAATTTCTCAAAAAGATGGCAACTTCAAAACTGCTCCGATCTGACAAAGTTGCATTTTGTCTTGTTACTTCTTTTCCAATCATAGGAGAAAGAAGTTAAGCATTATTGATTTTAAAGTGATTTTTTTTCTGATTTTTAAAAGAAACATTTTGATGAAGATCAATAGGAAAAAGATAGTCGAGGAAAAATTTTGGATTTAAAAAAAAAGAACTTATTGTTATAGAACAGAAAAAATGTACAGGAAATTATGATAGCAAAAGTACGGCAATGCACACAAAATTTTCATGAAATTAACTTTTCAGTTTTACATATTTAAAATTTCATTTGTATTTTGTTGTTGTTAAATTTAATTTAAAAATCAGTCAATAAATTAGCCTTTTTTATATATACATATAAGCTTACCTATTTTATTTCGTTTTTTTCAGTAACGAAAACTTATCATTTTTTTTTAATAATTCCTTGATTTATTCTTTAATTATGTAATGTTTAACAAAAATTTTGATAAGGTGGATATTCATTTTATTAACAAAAATTGTTACTGATAATTAAATGAAATAATAAATGGGAAGAAACAAAAAATAAATTTTAATTTACATATTTTCAGTTTATTTTTTCTCTAATAATTAAAAGTGGATTTTTATTTTCGATTTATTGATTCACTCCATTAATTCGAGGTTTTCTTAATGCCAAAAGAGCAAAATTTCTTGTTTCTGCTACACTAATCTATAGACAGATTGGACACAACATGGCTGCCTGGCCGCTCATGGCCACACTCTGGTTATAAAGGCACTCTAAATCGGTCCAAATCGGGTGCCTGTAAGGAGAGTGGCGACAACTCGAGTCGTCGACCATATTTTTCCCAACGATTGAATTAGCAGAGATACAATTTACGATACTTTTCAGCTTATTAAGAAGAAATGTAAAGATGGCTAATTCTGGTTAGCCTACCAAGCTTTTATTTGTATATTAGATAAAGGAGGTTAAAAAAAAGAAGCACATTAACGTTTTAATTTTCATAATAAATCTAATTATTTGATCAGCTGATGGCAAGTTCGAGAATTGATTTTTTCACCTTTTTAGCAAAAAGGGAAACTAAAAGCCAATAACCAAAGAAATTATATTTAGCAGTCTACACACTTTTTATATTTATAGAAAAATAATAGTTTGACATCTTTTGCAAAAGATGAAAAAAAAATCTCAATTATCGATGATTAGTTTTAGGAAAAAATCTAGATTCACTTTTACATTCTTTTTATCGTGGAATTGTTCTAACGTCACTTTCTCGTGTTTGCAAGTTGCAAATAAATTAAAAAATATGAAACAAAATTATAATAGTTACGTCTAGTTGTTAAAAGAGACATAAAATTGGCAAAACTTTTCGCGCGAACAACTACGCTCGTCATCAGGCCTCGTTGATCACTTCAATGTCTAGCAATCAAATAATAACTGAACTGAAAAATAAATTTTGACGCTACAAATTATGTATATAAAATACTTAAATTTCAAGTTTCATTTTCCAAACTTTTTCTCCGTTTGAATATAGTACATGACTTAAATATGTTATGTTTACTAATGTCCCGCATGTAAAAGAATTGTATGGATGTTGGTCAATTCTGTTGCATGCAGACCCCCCCCCCCCCCCGAAATCCTGGGTACGATCAATACCTCTTATAACCCTGGGTAGTTATAGGAGGTGTTGGTACCATGCTGCTTTAAAAAGAGTCAAGAGATGGATTGCAAGAATTAATCTTTCGTAAGCGATAATATTAGTCGTATAAAGAGCAAATTTTATACCTGTGTGTATAAACGGTTTCAAGACTGTTAAATTAATCATTTTACATTTTTTGTACTGTATATTTAAATGAAAGAAAAATAAAAATTGTTTAACAAAATACCCTTATCTGATATTACAGTAAAAATGACAGAAAAACGTAAAATAAAAGCAACATTAACAGCGGAATGTTTGGTTTGGTATTAACGTCCTATTCAACTGCCTTGGTCATTTCAGGGGCCGCAAATTTTGCCTCGCAAGGGTCCTTTAACGTGCAGTCGGCAAACGACTACACGGGACCAACGGCTTTACCTCCCTTCCGAAGAAAGTGCGTGATCTCAGGATTTTCCCCCTAAAAAAATCCTCGTCGTCCTCGGCCAGGGTCGAACCCGCGTCCTCGGGCTTCAGAGCTACCGAAGCCACCGAAGCCGATAATAGCGGAATGTAATTCCTCGACTCCTACGAAAGATTTATAATTTTACTTTGGTGTTTTATATTGTTTAGATAAAGCAGCAAAATAAAACAAAGCATTGATGTTTTTATTTCCATAATAAGGATGATTGTTTTTTTTTACCTTTCCAGCAAATAAAAATGAATAACAATTAAAAAAATAATTTATTCGAATTAAAGTAAGCTGCTATATGTATGATAAAATTACACAAAAATCTAAAGATTTTTTTATAAGAGCTACTCAAAATATTGCTACCTTTTCTCCTTTTCCTCTAGTATAACTCCCATATTTAATCATTATTTATTAAGATAAACGAAAGTTTTAACTAACTTTACTTGAGTTTCCTTTTTTTATATATAAATATTTTAATTTTTTTTCTAATTTTAGATGTTACTCTTTGAGATGCTTATTAAATGTTTTGTTATTTCTTACATGGGCCGTAGGTTTTTGTGGAGGATGTGTAATGTGATTTCTCATTTTGTGGTTTACAGATGAGAAGTGTTTGTCTATCATTCTCTTCTTTATGGTAACACTTGTCTTTTATTTTTCCTTTTGTATGGGGCTGTGTCTTTGTATAGTTATTTTTACTATTGGTTTTACGGTTTGTTTTAAAATTTTCAAGATAAAAATCTTGCGCGTTAGGCCCGAATGACCCTTGTATAATTTTTTAACATTCTTTGAAATATATTTATCTATTATTATATCTTTAAAAAATCACTTTATTTTGTGAGAATCACATTTTTATGAACAACACTAAAACAATAAATACTTTTTTTTTATGGAAAATATTTTTCCCTTCCCTCTTCGCCACTTCAATCTTTAATTTTAAAACAGATCTAATAAAACCACAACTTTTAAACTCTAATAATGCAATTTTATTAGCAAAAATTAAGAAACAAGCACAATAAAACGAAAAACGGAACGAAAACTGTAATGGTAACGGCACGCTATTTTGGGAAAGCTTTGGCGTCCGGAGCGTTAACCAATCAAAATCCGTTCCGAGTTGTCGCCACTCTCCTTATAGGCACTCTAGCCCAACTGCCACCCTATCAGGAGTTTGAAACTTGACTTTCATCTTCAATTTCAATGAAATACCTCACGATCGGCTTTAGTCAACACCACCTAAAGATAAGGCCTTAGTACTAACACCACCTCTACTCAAAGCCTGAGCGCGAAAATTTCATACCTAGTTACATCATCATAAAAAGTCATCTTTAATCGCATTTCTACCAATAATAAGCCCTAAATTATGACTTTGTATCATGATGAAAGAATGTACGACGTTTCCGCGCTCAGGCTTTCTGTCTAGGTGATGTTGTTAGTACCAACCAACGAGATTAATATAATTAGAGTGGAAATAACGACGCCATGTTTGAAACTAATTGATAGTTGAGGTAAAAACTTGAAATATGAGAATAAGAAAATAAACATTCGGTGCTGGATTCAGGAAATAAATTTAGCCCAAACTTGGCTTATATTATTAATATGAGCAACTTAACTAGCGTCAGCCATGACAGTTGAGGTTAAATAGCAGCAGTTGAGGTCGACACATGCAAGTTATCTCTGCTTCATAGTGGTGGCGCTGATGATCAGTTATTTTCCACTCTAATAATATTAATCTCATTGGTACCAACACCACCTTTACTCAAAGCCTGAGCGCGAAAATTTCATGCATTGTTACATCATCATGTGGAGTCATAATTTAGAGCTTATTATTGGTAGATATGCGATTAAATATGACTCCGTATGATGATGTAAAAATGTATGAAATTTTCGCGCTCAGGCTTTGAGTAGAGGTGGTGTTGTTAGTATTCGGTGAGAACTGCGTCATCAAACTGAGACATACAATGCAACTTTCATTGTTTGCAACAAATGAAATACACGGACCGGTTTTTCGTTTGTTGTTAACAATGAGAGTTGCATTGTATGTTTCAGTTTGATGAGCAGTTCTCACTGAGTACTAAGGCCTTGTCTTTAGGTGGTGTTGCCTTAGTGCGACCTATCAACACCACCTCTACCAATACCTCCTAGAAAGAAAGCCTTACAACTGAAAAGTCATGCATTGTTACATCATCATAAGTCGACCAAATTTAGGCCAACTCTAAAGTCCAATTGCAGAATAGCCCTATATAAACATAATTTCTAGCAGCTATAATTTAAAATAGTTGGAAAATTTTTTTCATAAAATCATAAGAACGCGTACAGCATAATCTTTGTAGTGAAGGAATACGGCGCGCTTGGCTTCATCGAAGAGGCGGGTTCTAGCGATCTATTTACTTTATATCTGTGCGTTGACCTGGCCGTGGCCACCGAGAGATAAGGTAAGTGCATTGAAACTTCATACATTGTTATATCATCATAAAAAGGCATTGTTAATCGTATTTCTACCAATAATAGGCACTAAATTATGACTTCTTATTATCATGTAAAAAATGTATGAATTTTCTGTGCACAGGCTTTCTTTCTAGGAGGTGTTGCCCTGGCCAACGCCTCCTATTTAAAAAGCCTCCTCACTGAAACGTCATACAATATTACATCGTAGCCGACGAAAAAGACAGGCCGGGACACTAAAAAGTCATATGACCATAGTAGATCTAGCAATAATCCAATCTTCATTGTTTTCAACAAACGAAAAGACGTTGATTGTTGAAATCCAAGATGGAAACAATGAAGATTGGATTGTTGCTAGATCTACTTTGGTCATGTGACTTTTTAGTGCCCCGACCTGTCTTTCTTGTTCGCTACCGAGGCCAACGAGATAACAAGTCCTGGAAGCGAAAAAGTCACCTGACCATCGGGGTGCTAGCAACAATCCAACTTACATTGTTTCCAACAAACGGAAAAACACTGATTGTTAACATCCAAGATGGAGACAATGAACGTTGGATTGTTGCTAGCACCCCGATGGTCAGGTGACTTTTTCGCTTCCAGGCCTTGTTTTCTCGTAGGCCTCGGTTGGCTACGATATTACATCATCATACTTCGTCCTTTGTTAATCGTATTTCTACCAATAATAAGACCTAAATTTGGTCGACTTATGATAATGTAACAATGTATGACGTTTCAGTTGTTTGGCTTTCTTTATAGGAGGCGTTGCCCTGACGCGGAAAAGTCACCTGACCATAGAAGTCCGAGTAACAATATAAGCGTCATTGTTTCCATCTCGGAGTTATACAATTACTATTTTTTCGTTTATTGAAAACAAGGAAGGTTGGATTCTTGGTCGGACTGCTATGGTCAGGTGAATTTTTGGTCGGGACCTAGGATTTCTCGTTGGCCTCGACGTAACCACCGAGAGAGAAGACCTCCGCAATGAAACATAATGCATTGCTACATCGTCATAGATAGGGCGACTTATAGCCTATTATTGGCAGAAATACGAATAACAATGCACTATCTATGATGATGTAACAATGTATTACGCTTCATCGCAGAGGCCTTCTCTCTCGGTGGTCACGCCTCGAGCTAACACCTCCTAGAAAGCAAGCCAAACAACTGAAACGTCATACATTGTTACTTCATCATGTTTGGACCATTGTTAAGCGTATTTCTACCAATAAGAAGCCTTAAATTTGGTCTAATTATGATGATGTAACAATGTATGACGTTTCAGTTGTTTGGCTTTCTTTCTAGGAGGTGTTGCTCGAGCCAACGCCTCCTAAAGATAAGGCCTGAGCGCGAAAACATCATACATTTTTACATCATCATCTGAAGACATGTTAAATCTCATTTTTATTAATAATAAGCGCTAAATTATGTCTTCGCCGTAGCCGACGAAAAAGACAGGCCGGGGCACAAAAAGTTACATGACCAAAGTAGATCTAGCAACAATCCAATATTCATTGTTTCCAACAAACGAAAAAACGCTGATTGTTGAAATCCAAGATGGAAACAATGAAGAGTGGATTGTTGCTCGATCTACTTTGGTCATGAGACGTTTGTAGGATTTCGAGAATGAGTAATTAGCCAGTTTTAGAATTTAGAATTTATTTGCGTTAATTATGCAAATTCAATAATTTATTCGCGTTATGAATGTTTAGCGTGAGTTTAGCGTTTTGAAAGATTTAGAATGGATTCAGAGACAGTAAAGAATTAAATAATGAGCAATATTTTAAATGTTTTTTCTCTGTTCGATTTTAAGAAACCCTTAAACTGTGCCAGAATTGCTGTCAACAGCAAGGGGATGAAGTTGTTTTACACCTTATAGAATAGGGTTGGTTTGACTTTTGTTCACGGACCCAAGAGTACTGGCAGAGTTGGAAAAGTTGTTAGGATCGAATTCGAGACGGGATGTAGGAGGGTAAAATGTTTTTAAGAACAAACAAAGAGCGAACCTTGAACGATGAAGATGGCCAGATGTGACTAATTGTCACGTGAGTGATAAATTTCAAACAAATTGAAAAAAGTTACCAGGATTTTGATTGGTAGAAGAATCACCTTTTGGTTGTTGTCTAGTGTGTGTTCAAACGTTTGATTGGTTAAGGAAACCGGATCTGTCTTGTCAATAGTTCCAGAGGAAAGAATCGTCAGTACAATGCTTGACTGTTAATTTTCGGCTTCTATCTGAAATTCAAATGAATTCTGATGGGAAATTTTACATTAATATTTTAACTCCTGTTTAAGTTTAGTTTTCTCAATTACTGTTCACACCAAGTAATTCTTTAAGTTAGCTGGATGCTGAAGTTTTTTAAGTATACTCCACCTAGCTGAGAACCAGCTCCATCAATTTTCATAGTTAAGAAAGTTAATATTAGTTTGAGAGAGAAAAGCCAGCCCCGAACGGTACATAATTTCATCGTGGAAGAAGGAGTCTAGCAGAGAGGTCTACCAGCCACTTCAGAAGAGCAGTCCACTTAAAATGGGAACGGAACATTCTTATTCATAAAATTCTAGTAGGAAAGACAATTACACTTTAGAGTCAAGTTACAATTCAGTTCTTACAAGATTTAATTCTATCACCCCTTTAAGCTTTAATTGAATCAGTCTGATCATTTTGTTACCTTACATAGTCTTGCCGTTATTTATAATGTTGCCAGAAATTTGAATTTCTAAGTTAAGTTCAGTCAGAAGAAATCATTTCTTTACTGTTAAATCATTTGATCCAAAGTTCCACAGAACAGTTGATTCCATATTTCTCTATTAAAGAGTTAAGACATTACAAGTCACTTGAGAATATTTTACACTATAAATTTGATTGTCTGAATTTCCACAATATATTTGTCTTACGGAATTATAATTACATTCATTTCAATCATCATAAGTCAATTCTGAAACTCTTTCATTTATTTCTGAAATACAATTAAATACAAAGTCTTTCCTTTTACAAATTGAATTATTCTAAAGATTTTATTCTTTAAATTGATATCTAATTGATACATTGTTTTACATATCATTGATTAAATTTTATTTCTAATTACCTCATATTCTTTTTATACAATTGCTGAATGTTCCAAATAAATGTTCTATTTTATATGTTAAAACTGCCTCGGGCCTGTTTTAAGCGGGAGGTATCTAGTTTGTGTGAATGGGATAAATCTAAATTATCTTAAATACTGGCGCAGTCCTTTCTAAATAATTAATTATTCATTCGACCACTTATTTCCATAATTATCCCCAGAAACCTCACACTTTTTAGTGCCCCGGCCTGTCTTTTTCGTCGGCTATGGCGAAGACACAATTTAGGGCTTATTATTGGTAGAAATGCGATTAAACATGTAACAATGTATGACGTTTTCGCGCTCAGGCCTTATCTTTGGGAGGCGTTGCTCGAGCGCCACCAGTTAAACATAACATAGTTTTATCTTTTCCATGTTCAGGCAACACCTCCTAGAAAGAAAGCCTCACAACTGAAACGTCACATACTGTTACATCATCAAAATTCGACCATTGTTGATCGTATTTTCACCAATAGTAAGCCCTAAATTTGGTCGACCTATGATGATGTAAAGCGTGGTTCCCACTAGCAGAAAACAAGAGAGCAGAAACCAGGACGTATTATTTTCTGCCTTCTTACTTTCTGCTCCTGGAGGTGTCCCATATGGCAGAAACTCAAAAGGATGAGACAGCAGAAGTGTGCTACCCCAGCGCCATCCATTGTTGTAATTCTTGCCCAACACAAATGCACTCGATCGATCTAAAGGGCCGGCTTCGACTGCACATAGGTGCATTCCTTATCAATCATCATATCGAATTTTTGTATTCAAATGTTGTATTCAATTGTATTAATATATTTATAATTCACACCTCATCTATTAGCGTTTCATCAAGTTCTTTCTCGGCCTTTACACTTTTGTGAGCTGAGCGTCCGACATTTTTATTTTGTGAGAGAGAGAGAGAGAGAGAGAGAGAGAGAGAGAGGACGTAACTGTGACGTCATTGCAGAGGCCGTTTTCTATTGGTTGAGCAACAGTTTCGGCCCTGCTTCTGCCACAAAAATTGAACTCAACCCAACTCCAATAAGCAGAAATTTTCAGTCGGGCAGAAGAGACGAAATCAGGAACTGACGTCATAAAATTTTTCTGCTTTGTGGTTTCTGCCGTTGTTTTTACGCATGTGGGAACCACGCTTAACAATGTATGACTTTTCAGTTGTGAGGCGTTCTTTCTAGGAGGTGTTGGTTCAGGCCTGGTAGTTTCTAGGAGGCGTGCAGAGACAACACCTCCTAGAAAGAAAGCCTGTGCACTGAAACTTCATACATTGTTACATCATCATAAGAAGTCATAATTTCGGGTTTATTATTGGTAGAAATACGATTAACAATGCCTTTTTATGAAGATGTAACAAAGCAAAACATTTTTATTAGGAGCTTTAGCATAAAAGCTACTTATAAGAATGCGCCCTTGGTCTGTACGTTTATCCGGCCGTCCGCCGTTTGCCGATAACTTGAAAACGGATTAACCTTTTCAAATTCTGTTTTCAGAAATATAACCATCAAATTCTTAGCTCGGCCGTATCAACTTTTCAGAATTTTTCGTGGGCCCCTTCAAGTTGAATTCACGTGCTAAAACAGCGAGTGTAAAGAATATCAAGATAATGGCATGTCATATAACAATCGATTTGTCAAGAAGGAATATACATTGTTACTTTCTGTTCATCTTTAAGCATTACTGACATGGGCGCGCGCACGTGAAATCGCTTTGTTGACGCACGATTGCTCAAGTGCTCATAATCTATATTATTCAGTAGCGAAAGAATGGAGCTACTTATTGGTTTTATAATGACTTAACTGTGTACCCCTTCATAATTTCTACATTTTTTGAGGTAGAAGGTGAAATTCGGAATTAGCTTCCTATGGGCATGTCCATCTGCACTATTTAGTTTGGTATTGATTGGTACACATGTAGCCAAGATCTACATTACTATGAAGTTTAGGCCCAGGTGTTCCATTGGGGTCGGATTTGCGGTGGTGGTAGTCACGTGGTCTTTAGAACAATGCCAACATATGGCTTGTGATATACCATACGTTCGGAAATGATCAGAAAGGAAAAAGCTCATACGAGCTTTTTTTACATTTTCTACATATTAGGTTCGAGAAAATTGATTTTTGATTAAAAAAAACTTGGGGAGAGGTAAAAAGTGTAGATAAAGGGGTAAAAATAGATGACTTCAGGATCTGCTACTTGCTTCACCCTACTCGGGGGGAGAGGGAGGGGGGGATTATTATTTTTAATAAATGTATAAATGTATTTCTCCTTCACTGCTAAAGCTCCTCCTTGGAATGTTTAAAAGATTTTATTTTTTATTCTGTTTGCACAACATTATGCTTATCTCAGTTGGTAAAGAGAGGGAGGTTAACAGCGCCATGGAAAAACTGAGACACGCCAAAAGCAACAATGGAAGTTAATCAGTAAAACAGGTCTGTAATAAGAAAGGAGTTTATTGCCCTGGCCTCTCTCTCGTTGGCCTCGTGTTTAGCGTTTATGACGTCAGGACTTAAATGAACTAATCAGAGGGCGGACGTGTTTCGATCAAAATCAAGGTCGGACGTGGATGCCATTACGTTGATATATTATTAGGTCGTTGCGTATCAATCGTCGGATTTCGAGGTGGGTTCCGCGCTTCAGCACGGTTTCCACCGTTTAGTAGCAAGTACCCATAACAAAGTGGTGCATTCCCAGAGGTAAACCTATCAGCGACCAGCTGCCTGCAATTTGCGATAATATTTAATAGCGTTTGAACCCAAGCGAAGATAGTCATGACGTGTGATAATGCATTACGAATTCAGGTTGAATCACACTGCATCCAACGCCTCTCGAAACATCAATAAGGTGGTATTCGGTGTAGGCACCATAAACGAACGTACTGTCCAACATTGATTCCGAAAATTCCGGGCGGGAGTGATGGACCTGGCAAATGAGCCACGCGGCAGACTGCCCAACGTGTTGAATGACGCTGATCTGAAGCGATCTGTGGAAGAGGACCTGTCAAAAACTGTTCGGGACCTTGCAGGGGATCATGCTGTATCAGCGTCGACTATCAGTAGACACATTAGGACCATCGGTAAGGTGAAAAAGCAGGACAAATGGGTCCCACACGTACTTATGGTGGTGGAACATTCGTGGTGTAGTGCAGGGGGAGACGATCACCGCTGCGACCCATTGTCGTGAACTGCATCGTATGCACACAAAACTGTGTCAGCAACAACCTGAACTTGTGCATCTCAAGGGCGTCCTTCTTCTGCATGACAACGCGCGTCCGCACGTTGCACGAACGACCGTACAGGCGCTACAAGCTCTGGGTTACGAGATGCTTCCACACCTTCCATACTCTCCGGACTTCTTCCCTATCGACTACCATCTTTTCCAGAGCCTGGACAATTTTCTCCGGAGGAAAACATTCCTAACCCAAGCAGACGTCGAAAACGCATTCCGGGAGTTTATTGAGTCCCGTGACCATGGATTCTTTCGGAGAGGGCTCGAGAAGCTGCCAAATGGTTGGCAACAATGTTTGGATTACAATGGGGGTTATTTCGAATAGCACGTGTGAAGGTGTCCTTTCTAGAGGACACTGAATAAATTATGACAATCATTAATTTTACGTCATATTAATTAATGACACGTCAGTACAAGTTGTTGGGTATATTATTATATGCCATAGCTTAGCATTGAGACTTTACACCGGTACCATAACGGACACTGAACCAGTTTGACTGATTTTGACCACCAAGGAATACCATGAAGTGTCTTCACTTAATTAAAAGCCGTCTGCGTGCCTTAGTTATCGAATGGAAAAGAGAGAAATGCATTAATCAATTCATATGCCATTTCTACATAAAACTGTCTAGCGAAAAATGTGGTCCCCTCTGTTATTTGTGACCTTTTGAACCGGAAGTAATTCACCCTCTTTATTGTACCATATAACTCAAGTTGTTGTTTTGCCTAAGCTGTCGAATGGCGAAAATGGTATTCGAAAATTCAGAAGCGTTCGACCACTAGAACACCAATAATAAATAATATTACCTACCCTAATAAATGAGTAAACAATTTATTAAAAAAATAAGAAATATACAGAAATTTGATAGTGTCTGATTGGTAAAATGTGATGGACCAATCGGAAAATCAATGATATTAACGATAGAACATACAAATGAAAGTCTCGTTATGAGTAAAGTGTTTGTAATGAAAGGGTCACTCAGTTCAGTCACGTTCACAAGGCCCTTGACTAATGAGATTCTAATAATTTTTAAGATAAACAAATATATAATCCAATAATGGGAAAAAAACAATGTACATACCCGAACTCACCAATCTAGGATAAGCACAGTTCGTGCTCTCGACAGAACAGCGAACATGGGGGTCTAGGCTGAACTCATCGATAAGCTGTCGATCTCGACAAAATCTAACCGTCGATAAGTGGCATATTACACATTTATACACAAGTTTACACAAGTATGGCTAGATGATATACATTGATATACACAAGTTTACACACATTTACACATATTTTACACATTTATCCATGTATACACAAAAACACATACCCCAGGGGTCGATATCCATCTCTCGGGGGTCGGCAGAAACAATAAATAAAAATGGGGGTCGATGAAGTCTAAAATTCGACCCCCTTGCGCCAAACCGGTTCTTATTTGAAACTTTCAAGATATTTTATGATAAGTTGATATTTCTTTCATAACCGCCTGTATTATCTACTGAGACCAGTGTTTCTCAATAGGGATGGACGAGGCGATGGACCGTTATAAACATTTTGACGAAGCAAAGAAACCGGTTGAAAATAAACGAACGTGGAGATTTAAGGCTGCAACTCACCAATATTGAACCAAATTTAGCTAGATTAGTAGAGAACCAACAGATACATCCATCACATTGAATTTTTTTTGTTATTTTATTATGCATTTTTTTATTTGTCAACTCATTTAATATCAGATTTTTAATCACACTCACTTGTGTATTTTTCTTTTCAAAAAACTTATTTGTGGCATTCAATAAACTTGATTACTGAATTTTGTGTGTCTTTATTTTGTTACACATTGATTTAAAAATATATCAAAACTACACGTACAAAAAAATTGTAAACAGTGTGTACCAAAACGAACGGTTCTAAAAGAGTTTGTTAGAAAAATCGACACTGTTTCTATGAAAGAAAGAAATGGGGGTCGGTGGTATGAGCTCATTTTGGAAAAGGGGTCTCTGGCCCAAAATAGTTTGGGAACCACTGCTGTAGACACACTGTATTATTATTTTCACAGTTCAAGTTTCGCAGCACAAGAGAGTACTTGACGTATGTAAATATTTTTAAACAAGTTTTTGTTAATATTTTTAGAAAATGTGTATTCTTGAGCTATGTGTATTTAGCCTGCAGGCCGGAAACGAAGGAAAAAATGATTTTAATAAGAAATCTATTGCTAAATTGTGAAATAACGATCGCCAAGGGCACAGTCGACTGCTCTTGAATTGTAGACAAGAATAAGGCAGTTGTCGATGGTCAAAGTCTACACTAGAAAATCGACGGCGTAGAGTCTGTACACTGTAGACTCTGTAGACACTGTAAATAAGTCGTGTTCATGCTAGCTCGAATCGACAAATGCGTCATTAACCACGTGACCATCGACACTTGTCGACAGTCGACTGCTTGTCGATGAGCTCAGCCTAGACCCCATGGATAGGAAAACCGAAGTGCACCATACTCACAGTCGAGTCACCAGTTCACGCAAGGATTCAGCGATAGCGTGCAAGAATACAGCGAGAGGAGGAGCGCCTAAATCTGAAGCCTTCACCTGGATATGCATGACCTTCGATAAGATGTTAATGCTAATCAGCATGAAATCTGAGCCCTCGTCAAGCCCGACTCGTAAATGAGCAGATGGCGCAAATTATGGCACCTGGAAACCAAGTCGATTAATTCCGGTTCATAAAAGACCAATTTCAAAGACTCCAGGTTGACGAACAAAGACCATGGTGAAGGATTTGCTGTTAGAGTTACGACAAACATGATATTCAGTTCCTTGAGGTTCGGACAAAGTTTGTCGACGATGGTGTAGTTGACCTCAGGAAGGTTTCTTAGATGCAGGATTTCTAAGAATTTCCCGTTGTTGTGTAGGAAAAGAAAGATTCCGTAGTTCCAAGAGTAAGACCTGAAACCACTGATAAACACTTCCCTGAGAGCTGGGATGACGGGAAAGGTTTCTTGGCTGTTTTCTACACTAAAGTGGAACAGATCTAAAGTCGTTAAATGCGGACACATGTCAGCAGAACGACAGGGCTTGACTTTGAAGAACGCGTCATATAAGATTTCTCGGAGATTGAGTTGAATTCGCTTATGCTTCTTGCGTACACGTTTTAGCGCTTTCTGCAAGATTTCGGAATTGGTTTTCAACACAGCCAATAGCGGCAGGTTGAGCAAAAGGGCGACAACACCTTCTGTGATATCGTTTCTCCATCACCCACAAAATGGCTGTGTGAAGCTTCTGACACCTCTTTCTCAAGGCCTTAGGGTAGTGTCCATTCAGGCACAGTCTCTTCACATCCCAACTGGTGATGTGTTTGGAATCAACCTCCAGATGCGTCAAATTGGGACAACCGACTCCGATGGCCTCCAGTAGAGGATCGTCGCAAGAATCTTCAAATTTCAAGTGCGTCAGAGTAAGCATATCTCTTATGTAGGTCGTCAGAGATGGATCCTTCAAGAGATTGTTAATTTCAAGACGCTCAGCTGTGATTGTGTCTGTCGGATCGTATCAATCAGCTCCTGCAGGTCTATCGGGTTGATAATATGGCTATTCAATTCGAGTCTTTTTATGGGCTTCTCCAATAAGATCATAAACCGCCCTTGTGAAATTTGAAATGTTTCGAGTGGGCAATGGAGATTGTCTTATCGACGATCTTCTGGATGATGGACCTGGGGATGGGGACGAATGTGTTTTCGACACGCACATATGGCCACTCCACCACCTTCCGCTCAGTGTTCCCCTGCAGGAGAATAAGAGCGATAGTTTCTAGACAGCAATTTTGTAACGTCATCGGGGATTCCAACGAGATTTTAACGGGAAATGAAGTGTTAAGTGCACTCAACTTGTCGGCCCATTCTAAAGGCAATGGAAATGCCATCGTTTGCGTGGAAGGTAGCTTTGAAATGACTGGAGAGAAGATAAACCGTCAAAGTTTTATCTTTCAATAGTTACCAAAAAAACAACAGGATTTTGTGGTAGATAATAACGAACCAACAAACTTCCTCAATTAAAAGAGCTAACGGTGCATGCTTTAACCATTCATCTTCCTTCACGTTAGCCTCAAATCAAGGAAGTATGAGTTTCAAACAACAATCAAGGATGACACCAGCTTCCAATGAAGTGTGGAACATCAATCTCTAAAGAATGGAGGATTCACACGAAACAAGATGACAATTTATAACGTAAGCCAAATTCAAGGTCCTTTAGAAAGCAGATATAAAAAATAACAAAGATGGCATCGAACCGGGAACAATCTTGCCGACGCTCTGAGCAATTAATTCATTACACTTGACGTATGGTTAGAGCGAAGCTCTGTTATCAGGCGAAAATCAAAATTCTTTGTGCGCATAAAACTTTTGAACCAGAGAACATATGTTAACATATGTATAGACCATTATGTATACTGGTTGAGTTCGACAACTACACTGGTCCGTGTCTGTATGACAGTGTCGTTCCGATTACACCTGTCTCTGTTGGATTCAAGAAAAATGGCGTGAGTTGTTCACGTAAACAGTTTCCGTTGAAAGTGGCGTACGCAATTACTGTGCATAAAGCTCAAGGAATCACTGTCGACAAAGCAGTAATTGATATGGTGACACTGAATTTGGGCTTGGTTTAACGTATGTTGCGCTTTCAAGAGTGAAAACCATTGATGGTCTTCTAATTGACCCAGCTTTTCCGATTTCGCGACTGTTGGCAATCAATAAGCATTCTTCGTGGATCGTTCGGCGCGATGAAATTCAAAAATTAAAGTCATTACTCTGATCAAACCATAAATAAACGTTGAAATTTGACAATAAAAGCTTCGCTCTTTTATTGGATAAGATTATCGCGCTCCGCGAGTCGCAGTCCGCCCTAGTTTAGAATGTAAACCCTCATGAACCATTTCCTCTTTAATTTTTAGACGGTGATGTCCAATGGGGAATAAAAATGCAACAATTCAGCTTAATACGAGGGGCGTTCAAATTTGACCTGGACTTTATTTTTTATAAATTAGGAAACTATAATAAAAAGAACTCCCCTTGCTTCTCTACACATTTTTTCCAGCGTTCTGGGAGCATCTGGATACCGGTTCTGTAGAAATCTAGAAGGCTGCTGTCGAAACCACGTCAGGTGAGCCTTTTTCAGTTTCTCATTGGAGTCGAACCTCTGCCCTCCTAAGAATTCTCTCAATAGCCCAAAAAGGTGATAGTCGCAAGGGGAGCGATCCGGGCTGTGGTAAGATGTCCCATTTGAATTCCGTCAGAAACGACGTGCGTTTGCATTGCAATACAAACACTGAACCCTAGACCAGTGGAAAAGGTTGCATTTTCCGTAAACAAACTACCCGAAACCATTGTCGGGCGGCAAAAAGGTGGAGGAGGCCGTGTAATGGTCTGGGGCAAAAGTACCGTCAATAGCTGACACAGATTCCTGTTGCTACCTACCAAGCACTCATCGAGTCCATGCCCCGTCGCCTAGCTGCTGTTTTGGCTGCAAAAAGAGGCGATTTGGGTTTTAGGTAGGTGGACATAATTCAATGGCTCGATTGGTTGGTTTATTAGAATTTTTGGCGTCGACTACTAAGGTCATTTTGCGCCTTTTACACAAGTTATATCTGTACGCAGCCCAGAACAAACACAAACGTCCATGCCCACGGCGGGATTCGAACCCACGACCAGGCGGACTTGAGAACTAGAAAGCCTACGCCCTAGCCCTCTCGGCCACCTGGCCGGCCAATGGCTCGACCATGTAATATGTTTAGATAAGCACATTATTATAAGCACCACATGAAATATAAATTTTCTCCAGTTATTGGTTTATTAGGGAAAATACCTTCAACTTTGAGCAGCTGCACGCCTTAGTGTCACGGTCCGTTCAGAGGCATCATACAAGGGTAGCCCAGAAAGTAATGCACACAATTTTTTTCTCCGTCCCCAACAATGGAACGAATGCGAAACTTGAGATATGCATTCTTTGTAGTTTTCGGAGTGCGCGTGCAAAGTTTCCGTTTCTTCAGACAGATAGCGTACGTGCAGCAATGGAACAACATGGCGTCTGTAAGTGATGGACGTTACAAGCAGCGTGTCGTCATTGAATTTCTCGCTGCGGAGCAAGAAACGTTTATGTGCAGTTTATGGAGCTTCAGACACAAATACGGTTAGTCGCTGAGCTCAGAGGGTGAGGCCATCAGAAAGCGGTTCGGTGGAGCTCCAAGATTTGCCGCGGTCGGGGTGGCCATCCTCGACTGTCACACCTGACAAGATGCAGCGTACTGATGCGCTCATTCGTCAGGGCCGACGCAGAACGGCTCGGCAGTTGGCGCTGGAGCTGTCAATCAGCAAAGGAAGCGTGGGTGAAATCATCCGTACTCTTGATTACACAAAGACGTGTTCACGATGGGTTCCGCGCTCTTACGAAGGAACACAAAGCTCTGAGAAAAAACATTTCCTCTGAGTTGCTGCAACGTTTTGGAGCTGAGGGGGAATTCAAAAATGTTTTATCCTACTGATGATGAGAAATATTCTCGAAAACGTTTTTTATAAATTTTATCCCAAATATTTGGATCACCCTCTTCAAAATTTCATCTGTATTTCAAAACCAACACTTCTTCAAGATAATCGTTTTCCACTATCAACATTATCTTCACAAGACTTCATCTACATCCTCAATAGACTGGGTTTATTTCTGCTATCAACAACATCTTCAATAGACTACATCCTTTGAGTTTTCTTCCATCTCACAAGTTTCTTCATCGTTTTTCAAGATTGGTGACTTTATTTATTATTTATTTTTTTGTTTTTATTAATTTTACGATTTTCCCCATTAAAAGGAGACTGGCCACATTTAAATTTAAAATTAGTATTTTTTTTTATTTGTAATTGCGAAAAGTGCTGCGATCTCTTCTCTTTCTTCCCTGGCGACGCCATTGTTGATCGACAAGATTCCTGACCAATCAGATAGTAGGATTTACAGTACGATGGGCCCCTTCACGGTGATTAGACGAACGGGCAAACAATGTATCATCAATATTCACGGCCGCCAATCGCCTATTCGCGCCGACCGCCTTAAGCCCGCCTTCCTCCTAGCCGAACCAGCCGACAAAACTAAGGCAACCTAACCACTCTACAACCCGCTCAGGTCGGCGTGTCATGTTCAATCCAAAATACCTGTGATAACCATACCTCCGACACGCGGGAGACTTTTAGTCTCGGGAGGGCCTAGTAGTTCAAGATTAAGCCAAGTGTCAAATAGTTCTGTGGCATATCATGGCAAGTTCCGCAGTAACGGAACTGCGGGATCGTAACGGAAGAACTGGGGCCAGAGAGCAATAATGGGGCAAAGCCAATGATGTGAATGTTCTTTTATTGACATCATTGGACGAAGCAAATGCAGGATCGTAACGGAACTTTCACTATCGTTTTCAACTTCAAGTTCGAAGACATCTCTCTCGGCACTTGGTTCGAACACTTCTCGGCTCTCACCCACGAACATTGGAGTTGCAGACAAGCCATTTATTGTAATACAGGGTCTTTATAATTAAAGTTCCAGTTTGACATGGCCATAAAAAAAAACTACTGGACCAAAAGCTATAATACTTAGTAATATTATACAAAAGGGCATGGGAAGTACATACCCACCAAAAAAAAAAAAAAAAAAATTAGTTCAAAAGGTTGTCACCAGCATGAAATGGCGCTCTATGCAATATTCGTATACGAAATTAGACGCAGTAATCCGGTGTAACCTGCTTTCAGTAAATGGTGGAGGCCACATTCACCATGTAACTAATTTTAGTAACGATTAAAGACTTGTTAACCTGTGTCTTCGTGTCTAATTTCGTATACGAATATTGCATAGAGCGCCATTCCATGCTGGTGGTGACCTTTTGAACTACTTTTTTTTGATGTGTATGAACTTCCCATGCCCTCTTGTATAATATTACCAAGTATTATAGCTTTTGGTCCAGTAGTTTTTTTTTATGGCCATGTCAAAATGGAACTTTAATTATATAGACCCTGTACTCATGGTATAGATATGTCATTTCAGCAAGTTCATTGTGTAATCATTTTTTGTGTGTAATCGGTAAATCAATGGAGTCAGATAAATAACGTCAAACGCACGTATTATTGAAATAACCACTACAAAACGTATATACTTTTTTTTTTATTTTTTAATTGATCCAGCCCTCTACTGAGCACATTTATATTCTTTGTAACGTAATAGTTTTATATAAAAAAAATTTTTTGATGCCATCCGATTCCTAATATTCCATTTATTACGTTTTTAACCCTAATAAGATATTTTTAACTAGAATTATTGCTTCCATAATTTGGAAATACTCCAAGTGAAGGGCGCACTCTGCTAAGTAGATTTGGATTCATTGAACTCCCACTAACCGAAAATTTAAAAGTGAGATGTGAGCATAGTGTCAACGTATATCTAACCAACATTGTTTAGATTCCTTTTTTTGTTTGACATGTTCTAGATTTTTTTTTTTTTTGTTTTGAGATATGAAATGTGCATCAAAGAGAAATAAACTATTGGATTCGCTACTGCGAGTAAATAGAGTGAACGCGTCATCAGAGCTATTACGAAGGAAGCGAGCAACGCAGAACATCTTATGATCCTTGAGATAGATTGTACTACAAAGAGGAGTGAATCTGTAGAACTCACCTTGGACATTTTGAGCATGGCATTGGGCTCATAAGGTGATCGATCCAGATCCTCAGATTGAAAGTGTGCTATCCAATCATCGGAGGTGTTTGTGTGTTATGGCCTGTTACACTCGTATATACATATTTGTGTAATAGAGAATTAATGTGATGGTGTTAGTGATACTAAGTGGATACAGCGTGTAAATTGATTATGCTCATGTAAGTAAGTTATTTAAAATTTGAATTTATTATAAGAAGGAAGTGAACTATTGAACTTTGGTGATAAGTAAATTTGTTTATAAGAGGTTGGGCGTATTCTCAGTGTGGTTTACAGAAATTTGAATTTACTTTTGCCTTTGATTGATTGTTTATACCAGTGGCGTAGCCACGATTTTGCAATGGGGTTTCTTATATGATTTAGGCACCCCCTATAACTTGAATTAATGTTTTTTTTAAAAAAAGCTAATGGTTAAAATAGGATTAAATATCTTAGATAAGTTTCTTTTTATTTTGGCACAAAAGAATATTCTTTCGTTAACCGATTTTATTTTTAATTTTTCATTTTACGCATTTTCACCACGGAAAAAATAAAGAAACAAAAAGATTTAAAAGAAACTTATAAATCTTATAAAAACACTAAACGGATAAAAACTAATTTAATACATAAAGATTAGATGGAAATGAAAAAAAAATCTTATGAGCAATATATAATACTAGAAGAGGTACCCGGCGTTGCCCGGGATAATTACACTTGCACAAACTTTTCCTTTCATTGTTAGTCATGAGATATTGATTGTTGATCCCTGCCTTCTGTTGGTGCATTGCGTGTTGATACCATTGTTGATACCTATTGTTGCACAAACTTTGCCTTGCATTGTTGGTCATGAGATATATATTGTTGGTTCATGCAGTGTGTTTGTGAATTGCGTGCTGATACCATTGTTGATACCTATTGTTGTACAAACTTTGCCTTGCATTGTTGGTCATGAGATATTTCTCATTAATATGCCTTGCTATAACCATGAATATCGATTTTTTATCGATATTTATTATTTTTCCGAAATCTGAGGTAGACAGTGACCTTCCTCATGCTTTGAAGGTCATGTATGCGAAATTTTATCAAGATCGGAATAAAACTGTAGATTTGTATAAAAAACATACAGACCCACAAACATCCTTCTTAATATATATAGAAGACTAGCAAAGGTACCCGGCGTTGCCCGGGATAATTACTTGGATGTAAACAGAACAATCTCAAAAAATTAAATTAAATTTTGCAATATCTTAAAAACAAACACATGAAAATGCTTAGAATTAATACAGTAAAAATTCTTAATGAAAATTCTAAAAAAAACTTTTTAAAGGCTCACAATGGCTGGACCTCCAAGGATGCCACTGCTATTTTAAATAATTTCTTACTCACGTAATCTTACCTCAGATGTATACTTAGTGTTGTTGCAATTTCCACTCTTCTCTCCATGTGTTGAAGCAAAATTTGGCCATTCATCACTTTGTGCAGTCTAGCGGTCGCGGATTCTTCTATTTACTTGCTTCCCATTTGCTCAATACATCACGGAGCTAAAGGAGTGCTTCTCAATAGTCTGCTAACTCTCCATTGTCTCCATTTACTGATCATTTTTAAAGATTTTCAAGAAATTGTTAAGTACTAAGAA
>JAHWFO010092832.1:0-86927 GCA_023313115.1 Rhysida immarginata | reverse complement strand
GGCTTTTTCCAACAATGAAAGACACTCTCCGTGGCCGCACATTCACCAGCCGTGCTGCTATTGCCTCAGCGATTTTCCAGTGGTCAAAACAGACTCCTAAAGAAGCCTTCGCCGCTGCCATGGAATCATGGCGTCAGCGTTGTGAAAAATGTGTACGTCTGCAGGGCGATTACGTCGAGAAGTAACGCCAGTTTCATCGATTTCGGGTGAGTAGTTAATTAGAAAAAAAATCGGAGGCCTTAGAACTTGAATGCACCTCGTACAAAGCAATATATGTGAATTGGCTGAATTTTTTTAGCAAGTAAACCTTTCTTAGGGTACATAAAATATTTATTTTAATTTATTAAAAAATATTGTATAACACATATATTTAATTGACACATTCTTTGATCAACTGAATAAATAATTCAGTTGAATAAGTCTTGAGTAACGTATATTCCAAACCGTGACAGATAGGTGAAATCCGACAAGTAGAATGAATTTCTTAGAAAATTCTCATGTTGTTTGATATGTCACATGATACACTTTCCATTTGAAAAAAAAAATTACGCGCCATCCTGTAAAGCGATTTTTAAAATGGCGGATTTAAATTTTTCATATACTCTAATTGTAGGACCCCATTTCAAGTAGATGTACTTAGATGTTTACTTCTTCAGTGAACTGGATAGGGGGGGGGGGCTTACATTTTGTTTGGGTTACATGACGAAATTGGCTGATATTATGAAAAACCACCATTCTGGATGGAGATCAATATTTTTTTTCAAATGGAAAATGGGTCATGTGAAATATTAAACAACATGAGAATGTACTCAGAAACTCAGTCCAGTTGTCGGATTTCAGCTCTCTGTCACCGTTTAGAAGATATCGTGGCTTATCACTCGTATCTCTTGTTTTAGAGAATGCCATAATCGCACATCCATTTCACGTAAGTACTCGCATGCTTTATTTTCCTCTCGGTTTTAGTCATAAAAGGCTCTACTCGGACTTTTAGACACATCCGAGAATGTGAATAGCTGCAGGCATATAGTAAATGAAAAAGAGCGCGTACGTTAAAAATGGAATGACGAGAATTTTTTGGATGCAAAAACAAAAGAAGTTCAGTGGTTATATACCTGCAGATCACTGCGATGAGAGTCATCCTTTCTATAGATTTTGTGTAAGAATGGATACAGGGTATTCTCCGCATCTTTTCCTTCAATGACCAAAAACTTCGATGCGAAGAAGATGGTAAGAAGATGGTAGAATGAATTCTTTGATATAATGTCCACCCAGTGGTCCATCTTCAGTTCGCTCATGATAACCCACAAGTGGCGCAGACTGTGGCAATTTGAGATCAAATGGACGATTCCGGATAAGGATTCAGAGCGGCAATCTAAACGCAAAGACTTCAGTTTCTTAAACAGTGGGTTTGGCGAGGAGGATCCGTCTAAAATCGAGTAATGAAGAAATCCGACTACCTTCAAGTTCTTACATAGTTGGTCAATAGTTGTGTAATTGATGTAGTCAACATAAACGAAGTGCAGAGCTTCTAAAGATTTTCCGTTGTTTTGTAAGAAGGGAACGATCCCGTCGTGGAAGTCTTGCTTCTTATAGATGGCACCAAACGTCACTTTCGTTAAAGTTGGCAGGACAGGAAAGCTTCGAAGTTCATGACTGGTTAACTCGACCAGGGTTAACACCTTCAAATGTGGGCACATGTTAGGCAGATCGACAGTGTGTAGAAAAAAATTGTGGTTGCAAGCGAGTTTTCTGATCATGAGTTGAGTGTTTTGCTGCTGCTTGTCGTTGTTGTATAACGTTCGGAACACTTCAGCCATGTCAAGTTGGTCGCACTCCAGAACAGCTAACTCAGGCAGGCCGAGCAAGAGAGCGACGACACCAATGACAAGGTCTTCTTTCTCGCTCATAAGCAATACTATATCACTTTCCAATATTAATATCAAAGTTTGAAGCTTCTGGCATCTTTTTGTTGAGTCGTATGGATTCAAGCATAGGCTCTTCAACCCTTCACTCGTATAACCGTACGAATACATTTGCAGGAACGTCAGATTGGGGCAGCTATCACCGATCATGTCCAGGAGACTATCGCTCAATACTGATCCTAATTGCAATTGTGTTAATGTAGGCATATCCCTTAAGAATATTTCCAAATGTGTTAACAAAGTCATATCTCTTAGGTACATGTTCATCTCGGGAAATGGTTTGTCCAGTTTTTCCCATACCTGGCGTGTGACTTTCATTTCGGTAGGCTGCGATTCCGTCTCTTGAATCATTTTGCAAACTTCTTCCAGATCTTTCCATTGGATAACATCGATTTTCAGTTCGAGATTCTTTATGGGTTTGCACAACAGGATACTGAGCACACCTTTCAACACTTTTATGTCGTTGCTGAAAAAAATGGACATTTCGTTCATCTTGTTTACAAGGTTGGCGATGATGGACCCGGGGATACAGAGGAAGAGGTTTTTGGCATCAGATAACCGATCCTTGGAGCTCTCATCCACGGTGTTGATGTTCATTTTAGAGAATTCCTTGCAAAACCATATACACGTCCCTTTCGATATGATGTAGTCAATTTCCAGCACCATTTGAGCGACGCGTTCTAAGCAGAGGTCTTCTAACTTCATCGGGGATTGGGGTCGCCAACGGAATTTATGGGGTTCCGCCATGCTAAGAGCAGCATACAATCAAGTACACAATCTGGTGCTCACAGACAAGCTTCAGTTCACCGACGACTCAAGTATTTCAGCTTTCAATCTTTCGTGCCTCTCATTAGTGGCCCGCCATCTAGTGACACTTTTTCAAACTATTCATGAAAATTCGTTATACGAATGCATAACAATGATGGAGTGTATTTTTCGCTATTTCTTCGTAAATGTTACTGAAAGAAAGATTTCATGCTAAGAACAGAACCATAACTATGTATGCAGTCTAATAACAATCAATAGGTCAGTGGTGAATAGGGTCCTACTCACTGATCAGTTCCCATGTTCGATTATCAGTTCACTAACGACTAGGTAATTCAACCTTGGACTAATAATTAAGATTAGTCCAAGATTCAACAGAGCTCTTCTTTTCTCTGTGTGCTACCCCAAATGCTTATGAAAATACCTTCTCGGTTTGTCAATACGTATTCCTTATTCTTTAGAGTTCACCGGGCAGGACTTCTCAATCGAAACAGTCTCGTTACGTTTGTGGCGTACACGTTTTCATTCAAGTCTATTCTACTCTCTTCTTCGAAGCTTGTTGTTGTTTGCTTTCGTGCCTCGTTATACTGAGTCGCCACCTAGTGACGCTTTCACAAACTATTCGCGGAAAGCATGGATATGAGTTTTTAGTTAGGTTATTGCTTATTAAATGTTTAGAGAATCGATTAGGATGATTTTTACAGGGGTATTAATATATAAATTCACATGTCTGATTCCATTCCTGGCTTATTAGCATAGAGACGGCCATACCGTTGATAGCAATGAAATGGATTAGAATTAATTCTATGGGTTAGGGTTGTAAGAAAATATTTTTTATAAAATCAATGAATGAATCTTTTGCTCTAAAGATTTTTGTAAAGATTCAGGAATAGAGACATACTTCATCTATTTTTTTAATTGGATCGAATAATGGATTTAGAAATTTTAATTTTTTTTTTTTTTACAATAATAATAATAATAATAATAATAATAATAATAATAATAATAATAATAAAAATAGAGAGTTTGTGCACATTCGTAATAAAAATACGAAACGAAATCTTAAAATCAAAATAAAAAATACTTTCGTATTTTAACGATTCTTAAATACCAACGATATGAAATGAGTATATCGCTTATGTGGCCGCCATCTTTGGGGCAATTTGAAGGCGGCGAAAAGTAGAACTAATCTCTATCTAGATGCCTTTGAAATCTGGCAAATCAACATACCGCTTCTAAATTATGATCATTGTAATGGGGTAAAGAATTCCAGTCATTTACCCAGAACAGTGCTTACTCTCTTTGGTGATTGAATTCACATTTCCCACTCGTACTTAATTCTAGATTCATCTTATCTGTATTTCTATTACTTGAAATAACCTCTTTTTCATTTTTACTCCATAGCCTTCTTGCGTCATTTTCGAGCCAATAATTGTTCCCTCTCCTTTGTTGACAATGTCAGCCATTTAGAGACGAAATACGCAGGATGGTCAGTATCAAAAGTTAAACCCCAACAGATCTGCTTGAATTTTGTTCATTTACTGATACACCGAACAGTTGGTTATACAGGGTGGGGTATGGGAACTTCCGTATTTGAATAGGCCATGATTAAGGTAGTGGGCATCACAAAAGGGTGGGAAGATTACAATGGAATGGCCCGAATGAGAGGTTTGTATTGCCACTTATGTTTGAGTTTCTCAAAATATTTTGGTCGAGAGAACAGCGCGCTTCGCTGTGGAGACGTATTTTTCTAACGGCCATTTCTTCATCGCTGTGCAACTTGCTTTTCGTCGGCACTTGGAAATTCCTTTGCGTGGACGTGTTTCTGATCGAAAATCGATTCTTCTGCCTTCAGGGAAACGGGGAATGTGTCCAAAGAAAAGGACATCCAATGACCGTCACAACACCTGAAAAAGCTAAACGAGTTCGTTTGTCTATTCTGCGGTCTCCCAAGCGTTCTGCAGTTGCCCTTGGCATGTCTAGACGTACTCTACGTCAAGATGGGGCCACAGCTCACATCGCTAGGATTTCAAGAGATAAACTTCATGGGCTGCTGATCTCCCTGAGAGGGGACGTAAACTGGAAGGAAAAATTCCACGACCTGGTAGAGGCAACGAGCTTGATACTCATGGTTCCAGGTTCGAATCCAGGTCGTGGAATTTTTCCTTCCATTTTTTCAAATAATATCAATACCTTATGCTTGGAGCAGTTATCTCCAGTTTACATTTATTAATTTCTTAAGTTTTTAATCTCTAATTCTGAAAGAAAAAAACTTTAACATTTTTTTCTTCAAACTTATGCTGAATCTTTTAAGTTTATTTAATTTGCTATTTAATCTATGTGTATTTCAAATAAAGATATTTTATTTTTAACACTTCTTATAACTATAAAAAATTACAAGCATATCCATAAAAATTTATTTAAAAATTTACTTAAACACATGTGTCAAGCTTATGCTAAATCTTTTAATCCAGATACTTTTAGTGTTATTTAATCCATGCCTATTCCAAATATGAAAATGCTAATAAAAATCTCTTATTTTCTTAACACTTATAAATTTGAACATTTATAAAAATTGTATAAAACTGTATTTAGAAAATTACTTCTCGAAAAAAGGAAAGGACGCCCACGGCCTACGAGATATTTTACTATCTGGTAGGCCGTGGGCTTTCCTGTTCAGTGTAATACGGTATTTAATTTTATTTATTAATTAATTTATTTATTTAATACGGTATTATTTAGATGTCAACATCTCGCCGATCGAGTTTACAGCTTCAGTTCCTGAAGGTCATCGCCATAGGAAGAAATCGACTTGTGTTATCCACCAAAGGAGTGAGCAGCAACGTAGTATCTCCACCAATCAGAGAGCAGAGTCATTTCTGCGGCTAATCGCATGTGTTTCGTTTATCATCGATCATTACAAACTAGAGACAGTCGGAGAAACGCAACATTATCTTAACACGAGGCTAACGAGAAATACAGGTTCCGGCACTGAAAAGACACTGATTGTTAAAATACAAGATGGAAACAATGAAAGTTACATTGTTAATACCTATCTTGGTCAGGTGACTTTTCAGTGCCGGAGCCTGTCTTTCTCGTTAGCCTCGATCTTAACAGTCTCTGTTACAAACCAACACCACCTAAAGACAAGGCCTTAGTACTCGGTGAGAACAGCGTCATCAAACTGAGACATACAATGCAACAAAAAATGCAAAAGGAAATATGGAACAACAGGAAATCACTATAAAAATTTAATGCAAGAAATACCATACAAAAGGTTACGAAAAGAGATCAAACAATAATATTTACATTACGATCAGGCCATTTAAACAGTTCCTCTCAAAGTTGAAAATTTCGAATGATGACAAGTGCTCGTGCGGCAAGACTGAGGGTATGTTGTATTGGGTAGCGATTGTTCGTCTGTGACACAAATTTGACGTCAGAGAAAAATAACGTTTTCAAGCCATTACAGTCTCTGACGTCAAATTTGCGTCACAGAAGAATAATCGCTACCCAATACAACGTACCCTCAATCAGTAGAGCACTTGTTGCTAGATTGCCACCTATTGAAGGAATATAGAAACAAAATGATGGAGGAAATAAACAAGAAGAGGAAAGTAAACGAAAGGACTACCGAAATAAATTTACAAGAGTTGCTGGCATTAAAATACAATAATGAAAATGAACAAAAACAAATAATAAATGCGTTAAGGCATTATCTAATAAACACTGGATTATTAGAAAAAATACTAGGACCAATCCCTTGGAAAAACGAATGCGGAACTGATTAGTAGATTTGAAAACTGAAACCATCAGATAAGAGAGAAACCAACGAGTAGATCGCTTATGTGGCCGCCATCTTTGGGGCAATTTGAAGGCGGCGAAAAGTGGAACTAATCTCTATTGTTAGTGTAGGCGCCATTACTGTGGTTGGATGAACAACATCGTGCTTGTATTCTGAAATTTCTTAAGCGACCTCTCCCAAATTTAGATGCTTTTTAATAAATGCGGTATATAATTTCAAAAATACCTCTAAACAATCATTCTGGTATCACTGAAACGACGGTAACATGGTTGAATATCGACATCTTTTATGTATCAACAACCACGTTATAAAAGATGACCAGGATTTTTACATGAGAAAAACATTCTAAGACGCAAAAATATAAAAACACACCTGTGAAAGGTCAGTGGTGAACCTTTAATTTATCTGTTACTACAATTTAAAGCTGGACAAGAAATCGGCATTGAGTTTTACTGTGTTTGTCTACGCAAACATACGATGAACGCCATTTTTTGCCAACCAAAGCAATGGCCGATAGGCTTTCAAATGGGGACGCGTTGGTGGCGCTGAAAGCAGCTCATGAGCGATCTACTCATTTCATATCGTTGTTAAATACGAATACACTTTGCGCCATGTAATCCCAAATCCCCCCCCCCCCCCCCTCAAAAAAAACCACGAATGTACAAATAACGTCAAGACCTGAAATATTTTGCGTTTAATGAGAAAGGAGAGCAAGCAATGACAGTCAATGTAACAGGTGTATTTGTTTACATACAAAACGAGATTATTAAGTAGCGGAAGAATGGAGCTACTTATTGTTTTCACAATGTCCGTCCGTCCCCTTCATAATTTTCGCATTTTTGAGGTAGAAGGTTGAAATACGGGATTAGCTTACTATGGGCATGTGCACCTTCACTATTTAGTTTGGTTTTGATTGGCCCACTGGGGTGGGAGTTTCGGGGGCGGAAATTAGATGGGAATGCAGATAAAGTAATGAAATTGGGAATGCAGATTCCTCTAAGCAAGATCAACATTACTGTAAAGTTTGGGCCAAATTGTCCCAATAGGATCGGAGTTATAGAGTGGCAATCACTTGGTCTTTAAAACTTTATGGCAACATATAGGGTGTGATATATCATTCGATCGAAAATGATGAGAAAGGATAGAAGATAGGGTTCTTTTATATTTTCTAAATACAAGGTTCGAGAAAATCAATTTTTGATTTTAAAAAAATGGGGGGGGGGGCTAAAAAGTGAATAAAAAAATAGATGAACTCAGGGCTTCCGCTACTTTCCTATACCTTCCTCGGGAGGCTTAATTTCTTGTTTAACTAATAGATAACTGTCTGTTATCAACTTGTTAGGTATGCAAGTATGGAAGAAAGCTTACTTTTCAAACTTGATTATCCTAGAAGAATACGTTTTGGTTCGCTCTTTTGTAATAGAAAGGCCCTGGTACTTCGGTTCATCTTTCAGTTTAGATGCTTGCAGCGACCAGTTTTCAATCGAGTGTTTTAGATTTACACCTTCTGATTTGGCTGAAGCGTTAAGAATTCAACATTATATACCAAATCGCATGCGTGTAAGCAGTGTTGAAAGTCTTTGCGTCTTGTTGTCTCGGTTGTCAACTCCAGCCAAATTAGCCACACTTTAATCGACACAAGTACTCATTGTCAAGAATTTTTAATCGCATGGTAGAAATAATCTATGGACATCATTCATTCGACATTCGAAATTATAAATTCGACATCTTTATTATCCCCCTGAAAACCTGAAAAAATATATTATTTATTATATTTTATTTATATTTTATTTTATTTAGCGCGTTGCTCACAAAAAGTGAAAAACAGTAGACAAATACAAATAAACAGGATGGGAGAAAAAGAAAAAAGAAATTTACAATTAACAACAATCTGTTGACTCATTACATAATCCCTGATTTTGATATTAAAATGCTTACGTCTCAAAGATGAATAATCAAAAATAGTCTCTACAATCTTATTCCACTCTAACATAAATTTAAGGGGAAAACTCTTGCTTTGATAAGAGGATACATCATATTGAATACAAATTTAAACCTGCGTATCGATCTGTAATCAGGACCACACTTAAAGAACGTTCTTAAGTCATAATATGGATGATTTGAATCACGAACCAAGGCTGCAAATTCAACTGGATGTTTATACTTACTAGAATTTTCAAAAGTCAAAATATTAAATTGCAGACACTGGTATATGCAACATGTTGGTATTTGTCAATTTTAAAAGCTAATCTAAGTAAATGGTTAAAAATAAGACGGAGAAAATACAATATTTTGGTAGAAGTACTAGATCAAATCACGGTACAGTAGTTTCAAGGAAGAAAAAACCTGATATATCATGTTGCTTGATATATCATATGAACCTAGTCCTATTTGAAAAAAATAAACGCCATGCAATATAGCTGATACCAGATGCATTATCTGACCAAAAATGTAGGTCCACATATCAGTTTTACATGAAATCTAAACATATGAGTACACCAATGGACAGGGGATATCATGATAAATTTGGAATCCGCCAAATTGGAATGACGTCAGTTTTTCAAATGGAAAGTGGGTCTCATTACATATCACGAGCGTTTTCTGAATTGCGCTTGTGTTACGGTTTGAAAGTTATCGCGGCTTCATCGCGCAGGTATGTGAAATTGGAAAAATTTCAGTTACGTTTCTGCCAAACCATGCTAGATAGGCGAATTCCGACAAGTGGAATGAATTTCTGAGACAATTCTCGTGTGGTTTGATTTATCACATGAGATAATTTCCATTTGAAAAAATTAAGCTTCATTCAATATGACGAATTTCAAGTTGGCGGATTCCAAGTTTTTTCATGTACTCATAATTTAGAACCTAATATTCATTTCTTATAAGTGTGCTCAGATGTTTTGTGTACATGGAGAATATAGAATGCAGGTCAAATTAAAAATGGGTCATGTGATATATAATCGACTTGAGAATTTTCTAAGAAATTCATTCCACTTGTGGGAATTTAACTATTTGTGTTGGTTTGGAGGATATCGTGGCTAAGCACTCGCAGAGTTGATTTGTTGTTTCTTTCAGTGTGTCATAATTAATCAGAGTTCGTCATTTGGATGAAAATGTATGTGCGTTTTATCTATTTTATATGTGCACTCGCATGTTTCATTTTCCTCTCGGTTTTGGTCACAATAGATCCACTGGGACTTTTGGACCATCCTGGATTGTGAATAGAAGCAGTCACATTGTATTAATCAAAAACAAAAGAAATTCAGTGTTAATATTTCTGTAGAAGACTGCGATGAGCATCATACTTTTCAGGGAGTGTATGTAGAAATGGAGACAGGGAAGTCGCCGCATCTGACGTCGTTCCTTCAATGAACAAAACACCCGATATTATCCTGATGCTAACAAGGTGGCCGAATGGATTATTGGATATGATATCCTCCAAGTGATCCATCTGCATTCCCCAGCAGTTAATCGACAAGTGGCGTAGATTATGGAGGTTTGAGATCAAATGGATGAATTGGGATAAGGATTTAGAGTCGTCCTTGTAATTATGGGAACTTAGCCACAAAGACTCCACTTTCATGAAGAGCGGATTTAGAGAGGAGGATCCGTCTAGATTAGAGATATTTGCAAGCTCGATTTCCTTCAAGTTCTTACATAGTTGGTCAACAGTTGTGCAGTTGATGTACGAAATGGATTTGATGCGCAGTACTTCTAAGAATTTTCCGTTATTTTGTAAGAAGGGAACGATCCCGTGGCGGAAGTCTAGCTTCTCAAACTTGGCCTGAAATGTCACTTCCGTTAAAGTTGACAGGACAGGGAAGCTTGCAAGAACATGACTGGATAAATCGTTTAGGTGTAATACTTTCAAATTTGGAAACAAGTTAGATAGATGTACAGGGTGTAACTGTTCATAAATGTTGTCTGTGTAAGAGAGTTCTCGGATCTTGAGTTGAGTGTGTTGCTGCTGGTGGTTGTCGTAAGCTAGTCTTAACGCTCTGGCCATCTCTAGGCCGTTGTACTGCAGAAGAGCTAATTGAGGCAGGCCGAGCAAGAGGGCAGCGAGACTGTTTGCGAAGTCTTCGCGTGCGTTAGATGCTGAAAGAGTGTCTAATATCAAGAATTCAAGCTTCTGGCACCTTTTTGTTGAGTCGTTTGTATTGTAACATAGGCTCTTCAACACCCCACTCGTCATAAAACAGGTATCCACTCGAAGAAACTTCAGATTGGGGCAAATGGCACAGATCCTCAGCAGAAGACTATTATTCGAATATATTTTTATGTCCAAGTGTGTTAATAAAGGCATATCACTTAGGTGCATCTTCGTCTCGGAAAAAGGATCCACCTTTCCTGCCCATAACTCGCCCATGACTTTCAGTACGCTGAGCTGCGATTCTGTGTCTTGGATCATTTTGAGAACTTCTTCCAGGTGTCTCCAATGGATAGTATGGACTGTCAGCTGGAGTCCCTGTATGGGTCTGCACAACAGGATACTGAGCACATCCTTCAACACTTTTATATCGTTGGACAAAAAATCAGGCATTGCGTTTATCTTGCTTATAATCTGTGGAATGATGGAGCCGGGGACTTCGAGAAAGAGCTTTTTGGCATCAGATAACTGGTCTTTCGAGTCCTCGTCCACAGTATTGATGTTTGTTTTAGGGAAGTCCCTGCAAAAACAGATTGGGAGGCATTCTAAGCAGCCAGATGGCGACTCGTTCGAGTCCCTTGAACTCTGCGATTTCGTTACGTTGTTGTTGATTTCCAGCACAATTTGAGCAGCGCGTTCTAAACAGAGTTCTTCCAACTTCATCGGGGATTTCAGGCACCATCGGTATTTATGGCCCGCCATGCTAAGAGCTGCATATAACCAAGTACACAATCTAGTAACAAACAGTAGGGCTTTTCTTACTTATAAGCTCGCATAGATAGGTTCACTTAAGACTCAGTGCTTCAGCAGATTTCTTTGTATCCCAGTAAGGAGTATGAAATATCTTCTCAGTCTGCAGTGCATCTATTCTTTACAGTGCACGGGGCAGGCTTTCTCAGTCTTGTTAAATTTGCAGCAGCATACTCGTGTTCGTATTATTCTACTCGGAAGTTTGATTCGCTTTTTCGTAGTTCCTCTTTTGCGTCGCCATCTAGGGACTCTATCTGAAACTATTCATGAAAATTCGTTATACGGAGAGTAATGATGGAGTGTGTTTTTAACTATTTCTTTTTAAATGTTTACAGAACCCTACAAGTTACCTAATGGGTTGAGAGCAATATTTCTACTCGATTAGATCCGTCTTTTACAAGCACATTTCAGCAAGTTAAAGAAAACTTATACAATATAAAGAAAACTTTAACAATATTTGCTAAAATCTTTGAGAAATTATTTTACAAGCCTCTTTCTAATTTTGTTTATTCACATAATATTTTAAATTCTCAACAGCATGGTTTTGTCCCTAATCGTAATATAGAATCGGCGTGTTTTGAATTAACGGAATATACTGCGTCTGAAATGGCTGCTAATAAATTTGTTTCGGCAATATTCATTGATTATTCGAAAGCTTTTGATAACGTGCGTATTACGTCACCGCTATATGCGGGGCTACAACTCGGTGAAAACAAGCACGTCGTTTCAATTAGTTTCAGATACATCAATGTGATTCCTAGGGTGCAGGATAAAATGCAACCGGACGAAAACCCACATAGCCTCAGGATCTTATAAAATAAAATCAATACATATGAATGAGGCAGGTCTATATTTTAACGAAGATTCATTTATGTTCTAAATTTTTGCAATGCTTCTTCAATGAGCTGTAATTTCAGTCTTTATTTTTATAGATTATCATAAAGGGTGATTCAAAAATAATTTCACCCTTCCAAGTTTAAATAGGTGAATTGACTTTTAGGTTCACTCTATAAATTTACATTAAAGTTATTATGGATTTTATTAAATATTATAACTATGGCTCGGATTTAAGGTGGAAAAGTTTTGTTAAAAAAGGTGGGTGGAAAGCTTTGGAAATAAGGAGATAAGGTGGGGAGAAATACAGTACAGGGTAATAATAATAAAAATACAATGCAAGGAGGTAATAATAAAAAGCCAAAACAAAACGTTTTCCTTTTTTTAATAGTGAAGTGAAACATGAATATATCTGTATATTAAAAAAAAAAACAAAAACAAATATACAAATACCATGACTAATAGTTAATTATTAAAAAGGAAAGGGGAACAAGGTCTGATTATTATTTATATTACACATTTCTATGTTTTCGAATAACAAGATCTCTCTGTTAGGGACGATGTCCGAATAAAATGTCACAGGACAAAATGCAACAGACGAAAACCAACAAAGTCTCAGGATCTAGTATTATAAAACAAAATCAATAAATATGAATGAGGTAGGTCAACAATAAAATTATACTGAAAAAAGGTATTGCTCTTGTCATCGGATACGGATACAATGTCCGATAGCTCGAATATATCAAGGCAGATCACAGCACATGGATCTAAGTCAAATCCGAGTTCTTGCGTTGAGTGCTCGAAACATTTTCTCATACAGGCATTGAGGTTTGGATGTCATGAAAACTCATGAAAGTGTACAGACAACTAATCTCCTACAGCAACTCGTATTGTATGCAACCGCTGAAAGAGCAGAGTTGCAATACTGCGAGTCCATTCGCCCGCATTCGTCTTTTGTAAATGATCCAGGCATTCGTCTGTCGCAAATACCAGAACCCTCTCTTGAGCCTGAACGCCACTTGTTTCTGATGAGAAGTAGTTCCTGCCGCAGCTTATGATTTTTTATGATTAATCACCTATTTCGCTGAATGGCATCCGTATCCAATGGCAGGAGTAACACCAATTCATTGTATATTATTTAATTTTGTATTATCTCATGTTTAATAGATCCTGAGACTTTGTTGCTTTTCGTCTGGTTGCATTTTGTCCTGTGATATTAGGGATATTAGGCGCATTCGGCGGCACTCAGATCTGGCTCAGATCTGAGAGAACTGTCACGTGGTATCTGATTGCTTTTCTGAGCGTCTGAGTGACTGTTGCCGAACGCGCTTCTATATCAGAAAGAAATGGCTTTACCGACTTTACAAATATTGAGAAGAAACGGCGGTTTTACTAATTTTAGTGTACATGAAATAAAAATCTGCATCAAATGAACAACTCAGCATGATTAATATTCGATCGCGAGAAGCGTATACCATAAGGCCAGGGAGGAAAGGGTACACTGGGCATCGCCATGATTTGGCTCTCGTAGCTTTTTTGATAGCTTCGCATCGCAGTGAGCGCCGCCATATTCTATCTGAGCACTCAGAAAAAGAAAAGCTTGCTGAGCGTCTGAGCTCAGAATCTGACAGATTCGTTGCGTGCCGAACACGTTTTCTTCTCAGGCGGAAGTACCAAAGTGCTCGCCGAACGCTGCTCTCTCAGATCTGAGTCAGATCTGAGCGCTGCCGAATACGCCTATAAATTACGCCCCAAAAGTCTTTTCTTCAAAGTCTTTATCCATGCTCCATTTTCGCTATAAATGAAATAAAATTGTTAAAATGTAGACCTGCCTCATACATGTATATTGATTTTGTTTTATAAATAAGACCCCGAGATTTTGTCTGATTCCCGATATAAAGTGATCTGCACAAATAACAGCATACTTTGAAGGACTTTTTTTTTGCGCCACATTTTCCCTATTTACGGCAGCTATTCACAAATTCCATCGGCGCAGTTCTCGTGTCTCACTGCCGGATGACACGGCCAGATGGCGTTACTGTTCCCTGTTAGGGTATCATTGTGTAAGTTGTTCATAGATATATCATATTTAAACATGTTTTTCCAAACGAATATTTTGCTTTTAATTCGATTAAATTTCAGTAGAAATAATATTTTATTTTATTAAACATTCTTCAATAAATAATTAAATGAATAAAAGATATTAAAATTGTTTTGCTTGAAATAATTTGAGCCAAAATTCTTTTCAATATTTATTTACAAATTGAAATACATGCATTAGGAAAAAAAAAAACTCATTAATTTTTAAGCTGTTAGCTTCTATGCAATTTTAAAAATTTCATTTTGTTCTTATTAATTTTTGACTTGTTAATACCTTTTATAAAAAAAATGTAGCCTTGTCAAAGCATAAAATTTAAAAATTTTAGAAGTTATTATCTTTTGATGATTTTGATAACCAATTAAATAAATATATTTTCTAACAATTTAAATATGTCACAATGCATATCCCGATGAATTTCATTGAAACTAAACTTCAGTGTAATATTATCTTCCAAGGTAATCTAGAATAACAGGTAAGTCCAGTTTGTCAGAAGTGCTTAACGCGCATGCGTACTGTGACGTCACTGGATGACCCATGGCGTTACTTCCGGCAGTGGCGGTAGCCATTATTCTGGTCACAAAAGAAAACATTTTCACGTACAAAATAAAACTCTTACGTTGTATTTCTGAAGAAACGTTTATTTGTAAAGCTTACTATTTTATAAATTAATATTTCCTAATGCCTGCATAAATAAAATTATTATGAAATAATATTGAAATGATTATCTCTGTCTCTTAACTGCTAACGGTTCCGACGAATCAATTTCGAAATCTTAACGAGGAATGATAATTAGGCCTAATGATAACGAGAAATACGGTATCGTCCTTGTCTCTGTGTTCGCTTAATGTTAACTATCCACACATCGCGCGATGACTGATCATGCGACCAAGGTAAATGATTTTATATTTTAAAGACACCCCCCGTTTAGTCACAGTAAATTTCACTTACCTTGGTCGCATGATCAGTCATCGGGCGATGTGCAGATAGTTAACATTAACCCTGTGTTCACATTAAAAAGAAATACGTAAGTACATTTTACAATAATTCTAAGTCCCTCCTTACAATGGCATTATTATTTAATTAAAAGAAATAGTATAAAGGATGAGAATTGTGAAGGAAATGAACGAGTCGTCAAGTATCGCTATCGCACAACTGTTTTCATTTGCCGCCATGTTTTGGATTCTGTGGAGGTTTCGATTTAGCGGGTATTGGTTTCGATGTCATCCAGTGACGTCAAAATACGCTTGCGCAGTAAGGCAATTTTTACCACTTCCGGCAAACTGACCCCCACCTTGTTCTAGATCACCTTGATTATCTTCTAAGTTTTTAATAAAATTAAACAGTTTTAATGAGGGATAAAGTAAACCACCTTTATCAAACAGTTTCATCGGTCATTATCTCTCTTGTGCTTAACATTTCCGTTTTACAAACTTCACAGTTCAAACATTTTAAAGTTTTTCTTGCCACATATCCACTAATATAGTAAATCAATCTATCATCACTGTTTTTGTGAAAATAAGCACCATGATCTGCCAGCCAATATTTTCTGTAGTGTACCCTCAACTGTAAAAAGATCTCCAGAATTAATTAAATCATCGGAAATACATACATGAATACATGAAATGTCGTCATGTCTTTTGAATACATGAAACTTCAATCTTCTTATTCAGTCGTCAGCAATGATATTATATCTTGAACTGGAGAATTTCCACGTTTGAGACGGACGGACATTGTAAAACCAATAAGTAGCTCCATTCTTCCGCTACTTAATAATTAGATAAAATTCTTTTACTTGGCAGAACAGGTATTTTATTTATTCGAAGATGTTCACATAATCTTGGGCTTTTTATTTTCATAAGAAGGCATTAAAGAATCCACTCCTTATCAAAAAGCATACCATTTTTTGATCGTCTTCGAATTGCTCTTAAACAATGCATCACAGAAAGTTCTTGCTTTTCCGGCAATGATTTTATTCTTTTTAGTAACACTGATTGTTCAATTTGAAATTTTTTTCTTTAATTGATCTATTTCTACATTATATTATATTTTTAAATTTTAATTTTCAGTCTTTGAACAGTCTTAGCTTTTTGGTTCTACAGTTTGTTTTTTTTTACTCTTGAGCGAACCTCATCGATGAGGGCTAGTGATTTTTTATTTTTCCTTCATTGATTATTAAAGAGCAATTTTTTTAAATATTTACATTTAACAGAAATTGTATCACTGTCTACTTTCTGCATACATTCTTTACTAAAATAACATACTATCAGAACACAGTGTTTTTGATAAATATATTTCTTTGTGTTGAAAATTATCGAATGGTCCCATTCCTGTACATAAATTATAATTCTCTACATCTAAAATTTTCTGAATTTCACTCAAAGTTGATAGTTTGAACAAGATATTTTACATTTTTCAAAAAGACTGGATTTATATATTCCGTAGGAAATGGCATTAAAAAAATAAAAATATTGTTAAATATGTGAGGAAGATTGTGGTTTCATTCCATTAGGGTAATAAAATAGTACTCCTTAATCTGTTCAAAATTACACTCTTAATATGTGTTAAGAACTATCCAATCTCCCCCCCCCCCCCCAATTTTTATTCTCTTTATCCAATTTTTATTTTCTTAATGTCTCATATTTTAACAATTTTAGCTTACCCAAGCGGATTTGAAAATTCCATAAGCAACTTTTTTTTTTCCTTCCAAAATGCATTTTTCATTCCGCAAAATAAGCTTTTTATTTCCAAACTACACATTCTGTTTCGCAAAATATATTTATATTTTCCCAAAACAGTTTTTTTTTCCTTGCCAAATGCATCTTTGATTCTATAAGTTGCATTTTATATTTTTAAAAATGCATTTTAGCATTGCAAAAAACTGTAAGAATTTATTATGTATGCTTGATATGCTTTTATAGGCAATTTGTTTTAAGATCGAAACGCACAAGAGAAAAAAAAAACGCATGTTATTAAATTTTATTAAGAGAATCGGAAGAAATTCTGTTCATTTATTAAATTAAGTTTCCTATAAAATATGTAAAGATTATCTATCTTAAAATATTGAAAGATTAATTACAGATAAATGCAAATAAACTTTCGGTCGCTCGAGATTCGCCATTGACTTCAATGTTGTAAATAGAGCTCAGTACCCTAACAAGCTCTACTAACGCCATCTACTTCCGTCATCCGAGAGGAGGACAGCTGCTAGCATTGGGAGTGTTACGCGATTGCGGCACTATTCATTTTAGCCACTATAATGGTATTTCATTCTCTCTTCTTTCACATAAATTGTCCTCATTATACAATATTCGAGGCCCGCCGTTGACCTGGTTATCCGAATTACTTACTAATAGAAAATACTACTTAGCCTATTTAGGCCAACATTCTAATATTCAGACCAGAAATACGGGGGTTCCCCAGGGTTCCTCTCACCACTTCTCTTTAATTTATATATTAATGATCTTCCGTTTATTTTTCCTTTTGTTAAATTAATTCTTTATGCAGATGATCTTACTTTTTTATTTTCGAACTTTAATGTTAATAATCGTTTGTCAGATCTTAATACCAATTTAGAAAAATTAAAACATTGGAATGATATTAATTTCTTATCCGTAAATACTGATAAATCAAAATTAATATTCTTTTATCAAAAAAATAAGCAAAGAATTCCAGTAACCCCGCCAGTTTACTATGAGAATCAATTAATTGCGACAACTACCTCTTATAGATATCTTGGTCTTTTAATATCACATGATTTGACATGGAACCTTCATATTGATGCATTATTGCTTAAATTAAATATGAAATTGGGTCTGATCTCTAGATTGAATTACCTTCCAAATAATATCTTACTGTTATTATATTACTCATGGATACACTCATCTTTATGTTACGGAAATATTTTCTGGGGATCGACCACTTCCTACAATATGACCTGTATTCTTAAGCTGCAAAAATGGTTCCTGCGTATATTATAAAAGGTCCTCAAATCTGTCTCTGTTTCCGATCAATTTTCTACATTCCGTATTCCGACAATTCATCAAATATATCGGATACAGATTTGTTCTTTTATTTATAAGACTAACTCGTTATTGATGATATCTACTAACTCGTTATTGTTATTCAAATCCATTATGAGCGACATAACTATGCCACTCGATATGGGGCTGAAATTTGTTTACCATTTGCAAGGCATAATTACTATAATAAATGTGTCTCCCATATAGGGGTACAAATATGGGCTTCTTTACCTTATACAGTACGATTGGCTGCTACATATGGTAATTTTAGAAGATTACTTAAGCATTTATTTATTTATTGTCCTAAGCAATGACGTATATTAAAGATAGACTCCGAATCCTATTGTTAACAGCGGCAAAAAGTGAAGCAAATTGAGCCATGATAGTTCTGGGCAGGAGTGAGCCGTGGAGTAATCAGCTGTCTGGCTGCTTTGTTTTTGAAGATTTTGGGCCCGAGAAAGAAATAATTCAAAACCATTCCTCAAAGTTAAACTGCGTACATCTGTACGAACAAACAAGAAAAAGAATCAGGAATTCATTTTCCACAAAAATAAATCAAAAATACGTAACTAAAATGAAAATACGTAACTGAAAGACAATCGAAACGAAATTGAAATTGAAACCATGATCGAAAAATTGTTTATAAAATATAATAAAATACTTCAAATACAAAGTAAACGAAAAGATAAACTTATCACGCCGTGATCGGCGTGTGATAAAATTATTAATCAGTCACTCTTCTGTATAGCCATGTCTTTTGCATTATCTTCACTCACTTTCGGCCATGACAGTTATGGGCATGGAGCTTCCCAATTTGCTTCAAGTTACAACAATAGGATTCGGAGTCTATCTTTAATATACGTCATTGGTCCTAAGTGATTAATATGAAATTATTACTGTTCCAATTGTTAGATTCTCATTATTTTATTAATTGATATGCACTATTGTTTAAGACAGAGAAATTGTATCTCTTGTACAGATTCATGCTGTTCTTGGTTATTTAAAATCTTAATTTGTTTGTGTTTAATTTTGCTAACAACTTGCATATATGTTAAATTAGAATTTGTTATATTTCAACAGTCTTGGTGCCCGCTGAGACCTAACTCGTCGGTCTCTGACCATTCTGGACTCAGGGGGCACCATCACTACGATTACTACAATTATTATCATTATCACTTTATTATTATTTTCATTTTTTGTACTTTCTACTAACTATAAATAAATAAATAAATAAATAAATAAATAAATAAATAAATAAAACTGTAATTAAAGTTGTCTGATTCCGTTGCTGCTTATTAGCACTGACGGTTCCATATCATTGACGTGTGACGTTCCACTGTTGACTACCTTAGTCGCAATGCCCCATGTCAGGTACCATTGTGACTTTTTCCCACTTTGATCTTATTAATTCAGGGAATTCTCAATGAGAATCCCATTATGCTTCTAAAATTATCTCGATTAGCTCAATTCAACAACCCCGTTTTCTATATTTCTAGCTATCAACAGCAGAAGGTCGGGTTTTTAATTAAATAAAAAGTGGCAACGGATGATTTACTTGAGACCAAATAAATAGACTTTGTGTAAGAGTGAAAACAATTGCAAATCTTTATTTCAAGATCAATACTTTATTGAAGGAATATAAACATGAAAAAAAAAGAAAATTTAAACACTAAGAAAAAATGTATTAACTTCAAGGATAAAATACTAGGGGCGATTGATAAATAAGGTCTCCATGGCTGTAACTTTTTTATTTGTTAACCTATTTTCAAAATTCTTTTTGTATCTTATACTCACATTTGTCCTCTATTTAATGCACTATTCACTTTTCGACATAGTCCCCATTCCTTTTCAAGCATTGCGCCAACGCGTGACTAGTTGGGTGAACCCGTCGGAGAGGAATTCCGGAGTTGTTGTCGACACAAGGATTGAATGGCAGCGTTTACCTCGCCGTCAGAACCAACTCGTGTCCTTCAAGGGGCTCTTTCTTCTTTGGGAAGTGGTGAAAGTCGCAATGTGCAAAGTCTTTCATTTTTGAACTGCAATTTTTCATCTTTGAACTGTAGGCGCTGCAACGCCTCTAGTGTGTGGTGACTCGTGTGCGGGCGGACGTTATCGTACTCCAGAAGAGGGTCCAAAGCCATTTTTTTATAACTCTCCGCCAATTTCCTTTAAGGGAAATCTTTTTAATATATATAGGAGCAGAATTATAAATTCTTCTAGAAATAAAATAATATTGATGAAGAGAATTTGTATGTACAACAGCTGGAATCGAAATCGCATTAGTCGCAACATATCTAGTTTTATAATGGCTAGTTAAGCTTAAAGGAATATTTTTCTCCATAATTACCTTTATCATTACTTTCAATACATACATAAATTTGTTGAAGATTCATAAAATCAACTGAATAATTATGACCAAATAAAATCTTAAGTATCATTTTATGATAATTCTGTAATTTTAAAATATGAGACTTATAAGTCCCACCCCAACTTACAATGCCGTATTGTAAGAGTGAGTAAAAAAATGTATAATATGCTATTTTTATTAAGGAGTGAGGTAGAACATATTTCAGTTGACTCAAGGTCCAACCAATACGTTTTAATTTACTTAAAAGTGTTTGACATTGTAAGTCCCAATTTAAATTTGAATCAATAATGACACCTAAGTAATGAAAATTATTTACATTTCTAATTTCTCCACAAAGATCCGAACAAGATCCATTACATCAAAAATCATGAAAAAACAATGCAGAATGATCCATAAACATATTTTTATATTGAAATATTTGAAATTTAGACTTAATTGGATTTAAGCGCAGACCATTATCAAAAAGCCACCTAGCTATCCCTACTAGATCAATATTACTACTTGCAGAGGCTTGCCACTGTTGAGCAACTGACACAGCAAATGAACAGTGGGGCCACTAGGCGTGTCAGCACCAAGACAGTGCAACGATCCCTCTTGAGGTTGGGGCTCCGGAGCAGGCGTACGGTAACAGCACCCATTTTGACGCCTGTGCATCGCCGAAAACGCCTCCAATTCGCAATGGACTATCGCCATTGGACCTCGGCCAAGTGGCAAAGGGTTGCTTTCTCTGACGAGTCGCGGTTTCTGGTGAACAGAGTGGACGGACGATGGAGAATTCGCCGGGAAGCATCTGAGAACAAACATCCCGACACCATCGTGGCAGACGACAGGCTGCTGGGGGAGGTGTGACTGTGGGTCATGTTGGGGGATGTTTTCGTGGTATGGCCTGAGTCCACTGATACCGCTGGAGGGTACACTGAATGCTGTTCGTTACCTGACGATCGTCGCAGACCAAGTACATCCCTTCATGTCGACAGTGTTTCCTCAGGGTGATGGCACCTTTCAACAGGACAATGCTCCCTGCCATGCTGCCAAAATTGTCCACGACTGGTTCGAGGAGCACGAGGATGAATTCAAGCTACTCCCATGGCCACCAAACTCCCCGGACCTCAACCCCCTTGAACATTTGTGGGACCATCTCGATCGCCATGTCCGCAAGCTGGACTCTCCACCGCGCACGGTGATGGAATCACGGGATGCACTGATCGTCGTATGGTCCCAGATACTTGCAACCATCTTTCGAGGACTTATTGACTCTCTGCCATGTCGACTAGCTGCTTTGCTTGCCGCCATAGGTGGATATTCCGGATACTAGCAGGTGGTCATGTTAATGTGTCCCGACCCTGTATATTGGAACCATTATATTAGAAAAAATTTCGACTAATAGTTTTGACTTTCCACGTTTGGTCATGAGCGCCTACGTGTGCACTGAAGTCGCCCACTAGGATGACGGAATCTGCACTCCCTCTTCTGCTAAGAGCAGCATCAACTTCATTTAGAAAGAGTGGGTACTCTGTGACTGCATTGGGAGCATATGCAACGAATAGAGAGAGAGAGAGAGAGTTTCCCTATCTGCAAAATCAGCGCTTTAGAACTCCGTGCAGCCCTTTTAGATGCATGTTAGTAATAAATCATAAGATGCATAGCAAGTAGAAAAGTATTTCCTGATACAAGCAACCCGTTCAGTTCAGCTTTAAACTCATGCTCGTTTGTTTCTTCAAGAAGCATTCGCAGTGTTTTATATAAAGTTGCGCGGAGCATATCACCTTTCACAAATTCTTTAATTTTGTTTCTCCAGTTTCTATCTACATACCATGTCCAAATTAATTGGCTAGAAGCTTTTTCCATCACGGATTTCCAAGCATTATAAACTGCTGGAGAATCAACACTCTTAAAAACATTAGTCGAGATATTTCCGACACCGTCCTTTGTGGCATTAAAATGTAGAATAAAATCTTATAAACATTCCAAGGAGGAGCTTTAGCAGTGAAGCAGAAATACATTTATATATTTATTAAAAAGAAATTAATCCTCCCCCCTCCCCGAGTAGGTTAAGGCAAGTAGCAGATCCTGCAGTCATCTATTTTCACCTCTTTATCTGCACTTTTTACCTCCCCCCAAGTTTTTTAATCAAAAAATTAATTTTCTCAATGTAAAATGTAGAAAATGTAAAAAACCTCGTATCTTCTTTCCTTTCTAATCATTTCCGAACGTATGTTATATCACATGCCATATGTTGCCTTGGTTCTAAAGACCAAGTGACTGCCACCCCCGCTAATCCGACCCCAATGGAACAATTGGGCCTAAACTTCACAGTAATGTAGATCTGCCTATACGAATCTGGACACTGAATTTCACGCCTTTACGTACCTAAATAGCACATAGATAAGTTATCCTCTCTAAATCCCACCCCCGTAATTCCGACCCCAGTGTACCAATCAAAACCAAACCAAATAGTGCAGATGAACATGCCCATAGTAAGCCACAGTCCGAATTTCAACCTTCTACCTCAAAAAAATGTAGAAATTATGAAGGGGACGGACTGACATTATAAAACCAATAAGTAGCTCCATTCTTCCGCTACTTAATGATCTAGATTAGAATCATAATTGTGAGCACTTGAGCAATCGTGCGTCGACAAAGTGATTTTACGTGCGCGCGCCGATGTCTCTAATGCTTAAAAGATGAACAGAAAGTATAACAATATATTCTTTCTTGACAAATCGATTGCTATATAATATGCCATTATCTTGGTATTCTTTACACTCACTGTTTTGGCACGTGAATTCGACTGGAAAGGGTCCACGAAAAATTCTGAAAAGTTGACTTTGATGGTCATATTTCTAAAACAGAATTTGAAAAATTAATCAATTCAAAAAATTGTGGCACATGGAAACTAGGCTTTAAGCCTAGTTTCCATAAAATCAAAAACCAAAAACATTCAGCTAAGGTTGAAATTCGAGAGGAAGACTAAAACCATGCCGTCTCACACCCTTGTAAAAACCCAAATAATCAGAATAAGCAGAATAGTCAGAGAATTTTATTTTTCATTCTTATCCAATCAACGTATACCTATTGGCAGTCGTCAGCCCTCTAGCGGCCAATGACTCAAGCTTCTAATATGGCCGCCGAAGAGGGGAGGTGAATAGCAATCGATACCTCACAGCATGGCAGCTAATGATGCAGCTACTTTAATAAGCACATCCATCGCTGATATTTTAAATTATCTTAGACTGAATGCCAGTAATGAAAGAAAAAGGTGCTTGGTAGAGGGGGAGCAGTTTTAAATGCTCAGCATGTAATATTTTGTGGGAGAAACAGTATCGCATCTTCGCTGTCAATACACATATTAGCCCTTTTGCTAAGGAGTAGCAGTATTAGTTCCACCCCACATGAAATAAACCTAATTATCAACCCTTGCCAGGATACTGATCATATAAAGGTACTAATCAAAACATATTTTAGCTCGCGCAACGAAAGAATGGATCAATCAGATTCGTTCTCTTATTGACTGCACAGATCTAGCGATTAACGAACGATTTGACAGACGAATCCCTCGATGAAGATAGCGATCGATGCATTCAGCCACAGTCACAATCTCCGAAAGAGCGTCCTTTTTAAAGGACACAAAATCACACAGAAAGAGAAAGATATCAGGCAAGGTATATAAAGATAACATACCTTGGATATCAGGAATCAACTGGTTAGTCTTGATTCTGATTGGTTGTCGCTCCCATCATTGGCCGTGATACTATACAATCTTCATCGCAAGATTCGTCTGCCAAATCGTTCGTTAATCGCTAGATATGTGCATTCGATAAGAGAACGAATCCGATTGACAGTTGATTGACCCCCTTCTTTCTTTGCGCGACCTATAATATGTTTTGATTAGTACCTTTATATGATCAGTACCCTGGCAAGGGTTGATAATTAGGTTCTTCTCATGTGGAGTGGAACTAATACTGCTACTCCTTAGCACAAGGGCTATTATATATATTGAAGGCGAAGATGCGATACTGTTTCTCCCACAAAATATTACCTGCTGAGCATTTAAAACTGCTTCCCCCTCTACCAAGCACCTTTTTCTTTCATTACTGGCATTCAATCCAAGATGATTTAAAATATCAGCGATGGATGTGTTTATTAAAGTAGCTGCATCACTAGCTGCCATGCTGTGAGGTATCGATTGCTGCATCACCTCCCCTCTTCGGCGGCCATATTGGAAGCTTGAGTCATTGGCCGCTAGAGGGCTGACGACTGCCAATACTGTTTATTTTGCTTTTACCTTCATTGTACCCAGACTATATTAATCTTTGCTTCTATTTTGCCATTCCTGGTATTTTATCCAATCATCTTACTCCATTGTACCATAATTCTGTATATAAGAACGAGAAGCCTCTAGTGTAGTTTATATCTTTGATAAAGCCGGGAATAAATGGCGAATCTAGTCGGAAACTCTGTTCTCTCTTTATTCTATTGTAAAGTCTCTACCAATTTCATTGATAGAAACAATATTAAGGATACCCATTTTGTTGACCAAATAATCAGATACTAATTGTAAATCGGTCGGCAACAAGGCTCAACATCTGACGCCCACAAGATAAACATCACCGACGATAGCTTTGCTTAGTCAACGGAAGAATTAATTGGGAAGCAGACCTTGTTGGGTAACGATGGTTACTGGCTTTACAAACAAAAGTTTTTGGTGTAGAAATCACTAATATTGAATTTGTAACTTTGAAAATACATTAAATGCACACACACGAATAAATATAGCTGATAAACTGTCGGTAGCCCAGTTCCGAGAAGAGAGATGATACAGATGAGGATTTGGCCAATCCAAGATACAGGGTGATTCAGTCAATTTCTGACCATTTCACTCGAATGACGTGCATTAGGGATAAACAATTGAAAGAATATGAGCGCCATATCGAATTTCTAAATAGTTGGAGTTTGTATTGTTGCATGAAAATCGTATTGTTGAAAAATGGCGCCCGCTTCATCAACAAAGCAGAAATGCAAGGTTGTCGAATGGTATTTTCGAGTATAAGTGTTGAAGAATGGCAAAGGGAGTTCCGGAAGGAGTATAAGTGTCGAGCCCCACCAGGCAGGCAAGCAATCATTGATTTTGTCAAGCAATTTCGTGCCACTGGATGTGTTAAAGGCAAGAAAAAAGGCGGGAGCGAAGTTCGTGTTCGAACGGCCGAAGTTGTCGAAAATGTTCGCAACCAAAAAATCTGTTCGCCGCCTATCCATTGAAGAAGGGCTGTCGTATACCACGACGTGGCGAATTTTGAGAAAGGATTTCCACCTGTTCCCGTATAATATCCATGTTTATCAGGAGTTAACAGACACTGGAAGACAGAAGCGACAACAATTTGCGATGGAGTTTGGAGTAGAAATGGAAGCCAATCAGGACATCGTGGACAACCTGTGGGTGTCAGATGAGGCCTTCTTCCATCTCTCAGGTGACGTTAATAAACATAACGTTCGTTTTTGGGGTTCCCAGCACCCTCATGAGATCCATAAGTCACCTCTTCATCCACGAAAGGTTATTTCCAAAAGAGGCATCATTGGTCCGTTCTTTTTTGAGGGCACCGTAACGTCACAGGCTTACCTTAACATGTTGGAAACCTTCTTCATCCCCGAGCTGCGAAGGAGGCGTATACCGCTTCGACATCAATGGTTTCAACAGGATGGGGCTAGGCCTCACACCACTAATGAAGTGCTAGACTTTCTCAATCAGAAATTCGGAAATCGTGTCATTTCAAACAGGTTTCCAGATCGATTCGGGGATGGCTTTCTTTGGCCCCCTACGAGTCCTGACCTAAACCCATGTGATTTTTATCTCTGGGGGTTCTTTAAAGACAGTGTGTTCACTACAGCACCAAGAACCCTAGACCAGCTGCGACAAAGCATCGTCGACTGCTACACCCTTGTGGATGCAGAAATCCTGGATAGAGTTATGAACAACTTCACCATTCGGCTGCGAGCAGTTCAAAACGTTCGTAGTGGCCACATTGAGCATATCATCAAGACTTTTCCACGGGAATAAAAACTCCGAACTGCCTAAAATATCATACTGAAATGCTAAGTTTGTAAACATTAATGGGTCAATAAATCATAGTACTGAAATGGTCAGAAATTGACTGAATCACCCTGTACGTTGTAAGAAACCACTTCTGCAGGTTAAAAGCCACTTCTAGAGAGGTTCCGTGAGGTTGATGAACCCCAGAAAATTATACTGGAACACAACAATGAATGTATCCAAGCATGATAAAGCAGAAGTTAGTAAGAACCACAAACGAAGAATGATACCTTGCTTATTATTTAGTGAATTAATATGGTGGTCCCAGTTAAAATCATGGGCGATTATAATACCTAAATATTTGAAAGTAGTAACCGTTGATAATAAACAATTGCCATAATATAAGGGTAATACATTGAGAACATTCGCGTTTATTACGCTGAAAGAAAATCATAGATTTAGTCTTATCTGCGTTTACAGACACCTTATTAGTATTTGAACGAGTTTGTAGTTCTCGTAAAGCGACGTTGAGTGATGTTATTAATTGGAGAGCCTCTCTACATGCGGCAAGAAACACGACATCAACAGCATACTGTCATATCACCAGATGGAGCTGAACGGCAAAATTCCATCTGATGACATAACAGGCGGTATTAGGTCAAAGAACGTATAAGGAGAAGAAGGAAAGGCTCACGTAGACTTAAGTGGCGCCACCCAAGTCTGGCGGCAAATGTGTGCTGCAGAGAAGCCCCCGTTTGATGATCGGGCAGCTTTTATCACGTGATATAAACACAGCCTTCACTTCTTATCCTTATACGTTTTTTGATTGTTTGTGCTGCTATAACAATGCATTCCAGCGCGGCCTCAGCTTATCACATATATTGCGCCTGCGTTGCTAAGGGTAAAACAATTGCCAAGCAATAAAATATCATTGCTACAAAATAACTTATGGCCACAAATTTTATTTTAGCCTGATCAGTAGAAAACTGTGAAAAGGATAATGATGAACTTTTATTGCCAACTTGAATTCGAAGATGATGCAAAGTGTTCTTTTGACTCAGATACAATAACTCTAAACACTGAAAATCCAAATTTATTTGAAACAAATTCGGCTGCATACGTTGCAGATTAGTAAAAATTACAGAGTTTAAAAAAAAAATTAGAAGATTTCATTATAAAATAATGTTATGGAATAAAATAATTATACTTTCAACATAACAAACCGTGTCAGTAAATAAAAGAACAATAATTTAATTGAGCATTTTAAAACTAAATAAAAAAACTTCAATGAATGCGGGTATAGCAAAGCATTTGCTGCCCTCTTTGACATGAGCGAGAGCTTCCCTGCATACCACTTTCCCGCCAGGCTGTGGCGGCGCTAGGATCTACAAACTTACACTAAATTAAGATACATTTTACCCAGGTACACAAGTCTTCAACCCTGTCCATGAAACGAGTTTGGCACCGTTTTTCTCTCATGTGACAGAGGGCGCTGCGGTGCCATGTAGGTAGAACTTACTGTGTATTTACATTGGGGAGTATGCTATTTTAATGTTTTGTGGAGTCCCAGTTTATAATCATGCTTATTTAAATGAGAATATAATTCTGAATATTAATTTATTCTTATTTCTGCTTAGTACCACCATTGATTTGTTTATTTGAGCATTATTGAACTAAAAGACGAGTTACAGAGGAGAATTTATCCCTCTTTTATTAAATTTCTAGAATTGGATGAATAATTTTGTTGTAAGTTAGAATCTCCTTTTTGTCTGAAGAAATGTCTCCCTCTCCTCTCAAGTTTGTTTATTGCTTGAGTGTGGAATGCTCTCAGCATTCAGCCTTTTTTTTCTGTACAACGATGAAGGGTCCTGTGGGATAAGCCATTGTGGATTGACGCTTCTATTTGAGGCAGCTAGAAGCTTTTTTGTAAATTACGACTGGCGAAAGGATGCGAGCCAGCTTGGAAAGGAGAACGAAGCACGGGGGTGAGATCAAAGACACCCTAGAAGGAAAGTTTACCCCATCGGCAATTAAGAGCAGCAGAAAGCTGACCAATGACCCTCTACCATACAACGTCCGCACATCTGGATCTTGCAGGGGGGTGCCAGGCTACTTGGCGTTTATTCAAGAGTCCAGAAACAAGCTTTTAGCTTCAATTTTGACCTTTCCACTGACCCCCAAAATTCCAGATCTCTGACGTTATAATCCAACGCTGATTGGTCGTTTCCAAACCCCTTCTCGAACGAGGGAACTTGTAATTTTGAGAGATTCAGTGTTCTCTGGGATTTTGCACCGTCCAGAACACCAGCGGCTTTTTTCCAATTCCTGCCCTCTCATGTGCGGGCGTACCGAAGCGTAAGTGGCGGGGTTGGATCTTTGTCATCCGACTGATAGCAACTCTTTTGCTATCTGTGTCCGGCTCACGGGCGTCCGTCATGAAGGGAACATCAAAATTCGAACATCTTTTGCTATTTTCTTTTATTCCATTCATGGTGCAGAAGCTATAACTTTAATTTTGCTCGATAACCGAGGGTTTTTAATGAAAGATATCATAGTTGCGACCCAAGTTAAATAATGATAGTTTTCCCGTAAAATTCAGTTAGTATTGTCCCCAAAAATGACGCGATCACGTTCGAAGATTCCCATTTGAGCCACAACCATCGGCAGAAGATCACCGAGCTCAAATCCCAAGGAAGCAAGACCATTTGATTCGTCAAAAGAGTATGTATGATCTATATTTTCCCTTTGGCCATGAAAAAAGCGTTTCCTTTTTATAAAATCTCATTAGTTATATTTGGTTAATTATACAATGGTTCAGATTCATCTTTACTGTAACCTAATCAAGTTAGTGAAGCTAGTAGTGCAAACTCATATTTTAATCTTCATTTTATTTTCATTCTATTTTTTATTATGAATAAATTTCATTGTTATTGTTAATCAAAAACCGTGAGTCCCCCATTCTATTCTCGCCCTTCTTGGCACGGACTTGTGTGGAAGAATTACTATGTAAGATTCGGTATTGGGTTTAAATATTAATTGGTAATTAGTTAATTAACATTTTTTCCGATAGTAATCGGATGGCGCAGTCGTTTTCTAATTATTTGGTTATGATAATGAAGATAAAGTAAACCGGACCCTTACAGTTTTACTCTTGTATTTTCTTTATTATTTTTTTTTATTTGACTGCATTTTTTAAATAAGTGGTGTCTAAACATATATACAAAATCAAGTGACAATTCAAACATTTTATTTTCTATAATTTTGACAATTTTTGGTGGCTTTTTTGTTTTTCAATGTGTTTGTTTCCTCTGTTTATAGATCTAATATAAAAATGCATTCTTATGGTAACGTAGAATTTTGTCACAAATTTTAAGATGTCAATTTGGTGGGTGTTGCATCCAATAGGGAATTTGGAAACCTTATTATTGATTCCTTCCAAAACGAGCAACACCAAATCCCCATAAATTGGGCTGTACTTCAAAACATTCCCCATGCATCTTTCTATTGCCAGTAATTGATGATACAGCAATAGTACATGATTTTTGGCTCTAAAAGTGAACCAAACTATGAAGGAATACACGTGTTGAAGTGGAAATATCTCACGTCGTGCTACAGTAGCGCCCTCAAGCGTAGGTCAGAAAATAATTGCCTCGCCTTGGCAGGAACTTGGGTACCTGGGTAGAATGTATCTTAACTAAATCAAGTAGAGCTTTCATTCTTTTCCTTAACGTTCTTTGATTAGGTTATTAAATAGCTCCGTAGAAAGAAAAAATAAGGTGTTGGGTCAACAGATGGAGCCAGAGGATAAAAACGCTTCTGATTGCATAACATCCAAAGCCAGGTTGACTGGTGGCCAAGGGGTAATAAGAGAAAGCCTCGTAGTAGCTTGTTACCTGCGATTGATAAGGGAGCAGGACAAACCTGCAGAAAGCGCGTCGGAGCGCGTCCATTGGCAGCGGGTATTTGCATAGGTAATGAACCAAATGTAAGGCGACATCTGAGACACGAGAGGTTAGAAAGTGTTCGGATTCCAGCATTGACCTAATAGTTAAGAAGGAGACGAAGGATGGACGAATACTTCGTGAATACTTCGTGGTTAAGAGGAGGTGAATAAAGGTAATCTTAGGAGTTCTAATGTGTTTTTAGAATCAAGTTTTTCCAGAGTGGAACGTAGTCGTCGTCGGGAGAAACGTAACTGAGTTCGACAGTGCGATTCGATTTCAACCTGCAGATACCGGCCATCTACTTCCAGCGCCACAAGGAATACCGGCGCTTTCTCCGGGCATCTCGACCGTCAATTGGAGGGACCTCCATATCCAGCGATTGCGGTCGAAAAATTCGAAAGGAGTCCCACCCCCGAGGGACATACCGGACATTCTCGCAAGGCAAGCAAATCGCCCGTTACTTTTATGATCTATGACAGTTTCTATTCTCGACAAGACAAAGGTTTGCACAGCCCTGAAGTAGAGGACCAGCGCCATGGCCCATCAGGAGCAGAGCAGCTGAGTTCGTCGCGGCCTTTTGTGGAGCATTTCAAGAACGAAGCCAGCAACGATGCAGGGAGCTATTATGTTTTAGCGTCCCATGAACTTTTACGTCGAGTGGACGAAGTGCGTACAACAGGCTCAACGTGAATCTCCATCGGCCATTGGAGCCCCGACCCGAGAAGACATCAAGAGGAGCAGAGGGGATTCCACACACACATTTTCCCCTAAAAGATTTTCTCCGGGACGGTTCAGTTCCGCCACAGCCGTACCACGTATGTCCAGCAAGTGGAAGGACCACGACCAATTGCAGCTTGTGGATTCCCCGCTTGGCTCGGCTTTCAGCTGTGGGAGGTAGGCCTGTCGTGTCTCTCGTTAGATTAAGTATTCATAACTTAGTCAAAAATTAAATGTCACAACAATTGCCTTGCTCTTAAATTGTTCTTATCTTTTCGTCCGCTTATTACACTTTGATATCTAATGTCATGGTTCTTTTCCTTGTCGTAGGCTGGGCCGGACCGTGATTTACCTTTTATGGTTGCCGCGCCCCGAAGTTAGCGGTGCCAGGTTTCCTCCTCCGTTTATCTCAACTGCACAGGCCAGTGGTCGGAGGTAGCAGCATCGAACCTCGCTGTCCATAAAGAATTCTATTTAGCCGTGCGCACTCTGTATAGGATACTTTACATTTGTAATTTCAAGTTACAGATTTCATAGGTATTTGTTTTGATTTTCCCAACCTATCAAAGGTATTCAATATAAATTGAATGGTTTCCGTCCCTCCCGTCACTGTCGCGACTTATCTAACTCTGGGTGATAAAGTTAATTAGTGATCATAAGAACGTGACACATACAATATAATTCTAAAAGAAATAGGGGGCCGTATGGACGTTGGCAAGTCATTAATAAACAGACTGAAGAAGAGGGTGAAAGGATGGAGCCCTGTGGAAGTCTTAAATTCCGAGTGATAGTATTTGAAGAAATACCGGATAACATAAAATAATAAGAGCAGTTCGTGAGGAAGCTTTTTAGCCAATGGAGGCGGGACAACTTAGATAACAGAAGATCAAGCGGGACCAGGTCAAACGCCTTAGTAAAATCGATATATACAGCAGCTACAAGGTTTTTGCAGGCCATTGCAGAAGATACTGATTCAAGAAGCTCATAACAAACATTTTCCACATTTCTTTTAGGAACATGTAATATATCAAATGACTCGTAACGACTTGTCATGAACGAATATACAGGGTGTCTCAAAATTCCTGCCATAACCTTTTAGGGGAGGTAATATGGGTGATTCTAAAAAGTTCATATGAACATGGGTCCGAATTTGAACGATAACTGAGATATAATCAGAAATAAAAATGCCGCCACCAAGATCAACATGTTAATAACTCAGGTTCCAGAACACCTAGAATGAAATTTGGGGGAGTAATAGGGTACATAAAACTATGCAGACCGTTAAAACTTGATCGTATTCTAACGGGTAGTTTCCGAGTTACGCATTCAAAATCGTAACAGCGCTCACGTGCGAGTACTAATCAGCACGTGTTAAGATGTTGACTGTGTAACCCAGAAACTACTTGTTGGAATTCTTTCAAATTTTAACGGCATACACGGTTTTATGTACCCTATTATCCCCCCAAAATTCATTATTCTAGGCCTTCCGGAACCTGAGTTATTAACATGTTGATCTTGGTGGCGGCATTTTTATTTCTGTTCATACGTATCTCAGTTATCGTTCAAATTGGGACCCATATTCATATGAACAATTTTGCTTAGAATCACCCATACTACCTCCCCTAAAAGTTTGTACCAGGAATTTTGAGACACCCTGTGAAGATCGAAGATGGTCGAATTTGATTCAGTGGCATCTGTGCTAAGATACCATTATTTGTACCATTAGAAATTTTCACTGCTAAGATAGGGCATGTAACATATTAAACAAGAAGTAACGACATGCCATGAATGAATATATAAGAAGAGTTAACAAATTCGTAGATTACACTGTACATCAAATTTGAACTTTTTTCCTGTCCTTTAGATGAAACTATGTGATTGTGTATATAAAAAAGGTGCTTGATTCATATATCAAAACCAAAATGACCCATCAAGTAGGAGACCCACTTGTAAGAACAATGTAACAGAGGCTTGATTATAGAAAAAACAAACACTAAAATGATTTTTTTTTGGCCGTTTCCTCTTATAGGCATCTGTTGGTATGTTCCTGATAAGAGACCAGCAGTATTCAGCTAGCATACTTCCATGCCATCGTTACGCTCTGCCTGTGTGATTTCATGATGTCAACATGTCATACACGTATATGGTTAAAAGTAAGGATCTTGGTAGTTTGGATCATCGGTGGTGTCTTCCTCTGAATCAACAGTATCTTTATCTGCAGCGGAAGATCTTCACAGAATGAGGACGCATAGCGCTTCTTTATAGATACATAAGGCGCATTCTCCCGCATCGCTCTGTGCGTTTCGTGCATCTTGTTCTTCATTGCCAGTGCGTTAACATGCATTTGGTGCGTTTCGTGCGCACACGAAATGCACTAGCCAGAGGAAACCGAACAGTGTATTCAAGATGGCGAAGGAGCAATGAGGAAACCGAACAGTGAATGTAGATGGAGAAACTGCAGAGAAGTTTAATTCAGGTTATTCGATTTCCTCCATAACACTTTCAAGCAAATCATCATCACTGCCACTTTGGTCTTCACCATTTACAATATGCTTATTTACAACTCTTTGCATGGTATTAAGCATTGACATGGTTTGGAAACTTTTCTATCACGGTTCGCCATTTGCAAAAATCGCGGGTTTATCGTTAACGCTCTGTTCTTCTTGGGGCTACACGAAACAAAAGTCACCAAAAGTCCACCCATTTTGGTGACTTTTGGTGAACATCATGAATCTTTGGCAAAAAGTGTGCACGAAACTGTAAATCCACCCAATTGGGTGCACTTCGGTGAAAATCATTAAAGTTTAGCAAAAAGTGTGCACGAAAGTGTAAATTCACCCTAAACTCTATGAATTGCACTGCACGATTCGCACTGATCATCACAGGTCACGTGACTCACTCTCACGATTGTGCGTTTCGTGGGCGATGGAGAATGCGCATATAGTAAAAAGCTAAAGTGTGAATTTTTTTGAAAATGGTGCGTGGTAAACAAAAAATAATTACAGATTCGTTATTTTCAGGAAAAAACATACAAGAAACACATAGTTTCATATAAAGTTTATTGTTCATGTTATACAGTGTTATCGAATTTGAATCACTGGAACCTGTTTTAAGGTTTTCGAAAGCAATTCAAAAATTTTGGGAATATGCTTCAAATAGTTTATGTGACGGCCATTAGTTTAAGCCTTTTTATGTTTGATTATGTCAATCCTAATTGTTTTTTATTGATAATTATTATCAGGATGATAATTTATTTTTATTCAGCTTACTAAACAAAAAGATTAAAAGAAAAGATAAAAATCTGACGACTGACTCAGTAGGAAGCAATTGACCTGATAACATCATTATCTCACTAATATAGCACAAAAGATTGAATAGATAACGCCATTCAAAATTATGGTAATAACAGGAAACAAAATTACTCAAAATTACTAGCTGCATCTCCCTCATGGCCACACTCTGCTTATAAGCAATCTAGCCAGCCATGTAAACCAAAAGAAAGAGAGAGAAGAGCTCCCTCTTGAAATTAACGCGAACTTAGATCCTTCAGACATGAATTACAAAATTTATTAACGCATGTTTCGTCTATATACCTCAAACAAAATATATAAGATAAAAACTACAGATTATCAAGATTACTTTGTTTTCTAAAGCAAGCTTATCGACTATTCCCTACAAAATGAGTATATATATATATATAAGGCTTACGTCGACACATATATCCAGTTGCTGTAAGAAGCAGTGGCGTTCCCTGGAGACTCATCGACATTGCGCCTCCTTCTCCTCTCATTTCTACGCATAAGCAAGTGAAGAATAGACATTTATGAAAACTATTACGCCACGAATATAACAAGACTGTTTGATTGCTTGTGGTTGAGAACTCCTGTGAAGAATAAGGTAGACGCACTGAGAGCCATTTCGGATAGGATAGAGAAAAACTGTTGAAACATTGTGTCGCAGTGAACTCAGCATCGATATCAGTGGGGACGATTCGAGCAAGCCAATTCCTTAGTGAGTACGACCTCCTGATTGTTACTAATTGTTTCCGCAGATTGTGTTCTTGCTACTCTTTTGCTAAGTAGACCTATCGCTCTCAAGCTATATCGTGACCTTTAAGTGTGTGTAAACATTTACAAAGAATTAGTTAAAAACCTACTTCTATCGAAGCTCCTCGTATAACGAATTTTATGAATAGTTTGGCGATCTATTAGATTACATGCTAATTGAGCAGGTCTGCCGTGTGAGACCGAGAAGTTATTCACTAGCCATTTCTGGTATACAAAGAAGGCTGCTGAAACACTGATTCGTTGGTGAACTGAAGCTCGATATTAGTGCCAGGTTGTCAGTGAGAAGGACCCTATTAATTGTTAATAGATCGTATACATAGTTATATAAAGCTGTTAACATGGAAGAAACTAAATTCTGTTTGCGCCTGCAATCCCCAATGAAGTTGGAAGAACGCTGCTTAGAATGCATCGCTCAAATGCTGATGGAAATGAACAAAAACGTAACGAAAGGGCACAATAGATGGCGATGCAGGGATTTGGCTGAAGTAGACAGCAACAACGTGGATGAAGACTCGAATGCGTGGTTATCTGAAGTCAAAAAAATTTTCTTCGGTCTTCCTGGGGTCCCGGAGATTATAAGCAAGATCCTCGAAATGGCCAAACGTGATTCCAGCACAGAAGAAAAGTTGACGATTGACAAGGATGTGTTCAGTGTGCTGTTGTGGAAGCCCATAAAGAGACTTGATCTGACATTAAATCACATCCAAACGAAAGATTTCGTGGAAGTGTTTAAAATAATTATGCAGGATTTGGAATCGCAGCTCATTGTATTGAAACTCAGACGCAACGGATTCATGAAGGATTTAGTGGACCCTACTTTTCCCAATTTGGCGACGCACCTTAAGGATATGCCTTCATTAACGCACTTGGAAATAGATCTCAAATGCGATGAAAGTTTATTGGAAATCATCGGTGGTGGTTGTCCCAATCTAAAGATTCTAGAAATGTGGACTCGTTTTCTTACGAGTGGTAGTCTGAAGAGTCTGTATTTGAATCCAAAGGACTCAACAAAAAGATGCCAGAAGCTAGAATCTTTAACTCTACACGTTACTGCGAGCGAAGACCTCACCGACGATATCGCCGCCCTCTTGCTCAGCCTGCCTCAACTAGCTCTTATAAACTTCTTCACACAAGGAATGGGCAAAGCATTCCGACTGGCATACGACAACTACCAGCAGCAACACACTCAGCTCAAATTACAAAATTACACTTACCGTGGTTTCGATTTTTATCAACACTTATATCCTGTCCATCTATTTGAATTCTGTCCATATTTGAAAACATTAACCCTGTATTACTTATCGAACGAGCAACTTGGAAGCTTTACTGTCATGCCAACGTTGAGGGAAGTGACATTCGAAATCATAAGCAACAAGTCAGACTTCGACCATGGATTCATTCCCTTCCTACAAAACAACGGGAAATTTTTACATGTCATGAATATCAAATCAACATACTATTTAAACTATACAAAGGTTGACCAACTGTGTAAAAACCTCAAGGAACTATACTGTGGTCATGTACAAACTTTAGACGGATCCTTTTCGCCAGAATCTCACTTTATGAAGCTGGAGTATTTGAATGTTGAGGCAAATGATGTGAACACAGATAGTTCCATGCTACAACTCATCCATTTGATCGCAAATTGCCATAATTTGCGCCATTTGAAGATTTCCTGGAGGATGCTGAAGATCGTTCACTTGGTGGACATTATTTCCCAGAATAAACTCCATCATCTTCTTAGCATCGACATCAAATCGAATTTTTTGTCCATACATGCAGAGATGTCAGAAGGGGTGACCCCCCTGTCTGCATTCCTGCACAAGCTCATTGAAATTTATGACTCTCAACGCAGTCTTCTACAAAAACATTAACAGTGAAGTTCTTCTGTTAAGGTACGTGTTCTCGTTCGAATACAATGTGACTGGTGGTATTCACAATTCAGGATAGTCCAAAAGTCACTAAAACCGAGAGGAAAGTAAAGAGCGATCCGAGTAACTACGTGAAGTGGATGAGCGATCCTACATTTTCGGCCACATACGATCATGGTGATGGATTAAGGCATTCTCAAAGAAACAAGAGATGTGAGTGATAAACGACGATATCTTCCAAACGGTGACAGGTAGCTGAAATAGCACACGTGAATTGAATTTCTGAGTAAATTCTCATCTTGGTCGATATGTCACATGAGCCATTTTCCATTTGAAAAAAAAAATATTGATCCCCATCCAGAATGATGGTTTTCATGATGTCCGCCGATTTCTTCATGTAGTCCAAAATCTAAGTAACCATATCCATTTCACTAAAAATGTAAGCATCTAAGCACATCTACTTGAAATTTGCTTCTACATTTTGAGTACATGAAAAGTTCTGAATCGGTCATCTTAAAAATCGCCTTATTGCACAATACCTAATTTTTTTTTTTTGTCAAATGGAAAGTTTATCATGTGACATATCAAACAACATGAGAATTTTCTCAGAAATTCATTTCAGTTATCGAATTTGACCTATCTGTCACGGTTTACGAATTAAGTCATTCAAAATCTTCCAATTTCACATAAGATCATTGCATGCCTCCTTACCTAATTTAAGGGACGAGTGATAAATCACGATAACTTCTAAACCGAGATAGTCAGATGAAATCCGACGAAGGGAATGACATTCTGAGATAACGCTCGTGTTATTAGATATGTCACATGACCTACTTACAATCTTCAGAAAATTAACCATTTCACATTTGGGTACTCATATGTTTAGTTTTCATGTAATGGGGGACATAAATTTTCGCCAGACAAGGAATTTTGTAGTCCGCAATACTGGATGAGGCCTAATTTTTTTCAAATGTGAACTGGGTCATGTAACATATTAATCAACATGAGAATTTTCTCAGAAATCCATTCCATTTGTCCGATTTCATGTTTCTGTCGCGGTTAGAAAGATACGATACTTAAAAATAACTCAACTGAATTATTCATTCATTTAAAATTTATTCACTGGATTTGTATGAGATACTTGTCGATCAACTAATCAGCAAGAACGTTTACAATATTATTTTAGCGTATCCGGCCTACACATTTCCTTGTTATTCTTTGCACATTCTATTTTAACCATTTATCAGTTTTATTAATGTATTCTTGGAAATAATGTTTTTTGTTGTTATGAATATCAAAGACTGTAATAAATGTCATACAACCACTAATCATACAGACACTCTCCTGAACCGTTTCGCTTTTACTGTCGTTGTTTGAAGAATCGTCACTGTTGATAGCAAACAAGTTCTCACCGTTTTTAATGTGGTGGTAAATAGAAAATTATAAATTAAATGGACATATCATGACATATTATTTTTTACCATCCGGGAAAAGAGTTCACAATTTGGCACCTGCATAACGAGCATTTTACCATCATATACAATTAAGACTGTGTTATTAACTGGACTTGAAGTCACCGAATGTCATCATCTGCCCAGAAATTATTCTAGAAAGTGACTGCAGTGTTTGAATCTAAAAGAAATTATTGTGAGCTTTAACTTCCCTTCAAGTGGTCAAATTTACTTTCATCGAATTAAACGTACATTCCATCTGTACCATTTTATTTCATGGAAAACATATCATTTCTTTACTTTAAATTTAACGAAAGGTTACTTTCCTGTTATTAATATTAAAAAATATGTATATCGTTCGGTTCTTTCTATCGCACGTTGTAATAAATAAAGTAAAAATTAAAATAAAATAAAAAGCATGACATGCAATTTTCGATTTTTCTCATATTTTCCTCATTTTTTGTTATATTAAATTATATCGAAGGCATTGCTCCTTTTTTCAGAAGAAAATAATGTCCTATCTAAAATTTCTTTATATTTACAAAAGATAAAAGGAAAGAGTACGCAGAAACTTTAGGCATGAGATAGTATTCGAATTTTTACTGGTGAGAAATATAATTAAAAACTATTTAACATTTTCTTCCATTTTCATTTTTTAGTTAGCTTTCGTACATATTTATTCTGAATATGTATTATGAAAATTTCCCATTTTCCAATTCTTCTACTAGAATAAACTAGCAGAGGACCCGGCGCTGCCCGGGGTAATATTACTTGCAGGTAAACAGAACAATCTCAAAAAATTAAATTATAACTCCCAATTGTTTAAATAATAGCTCAATCAATACAACACAGAGCAAACGGACTATCCATTCTACGAAAAATACGAAAAAAGGAATCTTAGATGATATACTGAGACTTGATCTAAACTCTTCTTGACTTGCCTCATCACTGCGGAGCATAACCATATACTTTAGACTCAAGTTTTACGTAGAAGCTCTTAAACCAGTGTTTCCCAACCTTTTTTGTACTGGCCCCACCTAAACCTTTCTAAAATTCTTATGCCCCCCCCCCAAATATAATTTTTTCAATGTTCATGAATGACAGTTTTTGGAAGAAATCACTAGGAAATTATTGAGCAAACACAGTAACATAGATTTTGAATTGCCCCCCGGTGGGGCGTGGGCCCCTCCCGGTTGGGAAACACTGTCTTAAACCCTCTTGCTCTATTCGAAACTCCCGTTGTTCAGATGTTTCTAATGCCCGTATAGCTTTTTCTGTTTCAGTTGCAGAGTTTTTCTAACCAATACTCGTTCTTTCTCTTTCCTTTCCAGACACAAAATTTAGCTAGTCGTCTGGACGTTTGATAGGGAGCTCAAGGGAGACAAACGTGACTCATTGGCCTCATCAATAGACGCTGCCTTATTGATTTTCTGTCAATGTATCATCATTTTATGCTTATTATTAATAATTCTTGGAAACGAACGTTCAATCATCGCATTATCAGCATCTCAGTTTCCAAAATATACACTTTCCCGAGAATATAGTCATAATGTATTTTTATGAAACGTTTGGATCTGATGTGCTACCAAATAAGCTAGGTGATAACCTCGGCATGGCTCGGACTTTTTTATTTTTTTTTTATTAAATTTTGCAATATCTTAGAAATAAACAGATGAAAACGCTTAGAATTATTACAGTAAAAATTCTTAATGAGAATTCGAAAAAACATTTTTTAAAGGCTCACAATGAATGGACCTCTCCAAGGATGCCACTGCTACTCTAAATAATTTCTTATTCATGTAATCTTACTTTAGATGTACACTTGATGTTGATGCAATTCCCACTCTTCTCTCGATGTCTTGAAGCAAAACTTGGTCATTTGTGTTGTCTAGCGGTCGCCGATTCTTCTATTTACTTGCTTACCATTTGCTGAATACAGCACGCAGCTAAAAGAGTGCTTCCTCTGTCGTCTATCCACTCTTTCTCAGTAGTCTGCTAACTCTCCATTATCTCCAGTTAAAGATTTTCAAGAAATTGTTAAGTACTAAGAACTCTCTTTTCTAAGAAAAGCCTGAATAACAGGAATTTTATGCATTGTTACAAATTGAAACTTATCTATATTGCACAAACTTTGCCTTGTATTGTTAGTCATGAGATATATATTGGCATTGTTAGTCATGAGATATGTATTGTTGATCCTTGCATAGTATTGGTGCATTGCGTGTTGACACCATTGTTGATACCTATTGTTGCACAAACTTTTCCTTGCATTGTTGGTCATGGTATATATATTGTTGGTCCATGCAGAGTTTATGTGAATTGCGTGCTGATACCATTGTTGATAAGTAATGTTGCACAAACGTTGCCCTGCATTGTTGATCAAGAGATATTTCTCATTAATATGCCTTGCCATAACCATGAATATCGATTTTTAATCAATAATTATTATTTTTTCGAAATTTGATGTAGACAGTGATTTTCCTCATGCTTTGATGGTCAAGTGTGCAAAATTTCATCAAGATCGGAATAAAACTGTAGATTTGTATAACAAACAAACAAACAAACAAACAAACAAACCCACAAACAAACATCCATCTTTATACAGGGTGTTTCAAAATTATGTACAATATATTTAGTGACATATTCTTCAGGTCAAAAGAAGACGAAAATGTTCTATAGCACTTTGTCTGGAAACGATTTATTCACGCGATACAGCCAAATAAACCCGTGGCTCCAAATTACAGGAATTGTTTAAAGTGCCCGCTACCAGCTCGCACACACGCTTCGGCTCGTTGCATGAGCGACCGTCTGATGTCATGGAAGAGTTCGTCGCCAGCATTACGAACGGTTTGGCATGCATTTTCAATTCGTTGTCGCAGATCCATAATGTTAGGAACTTCTGTGCTGTAGACGATCGTTTTCACATGACACCACAGAAAAAAGTCCAAGGGATTAAGGGCGGGTGATCTTGCAGGCCAGGATACCGGTCCACCTCGACCTATCCACCGATTCGTGTATGCAGCATTAAGGTGTGCTCGCACAACATGGCTGAAATGTGCTGGAGCGCCATCATGCATGAACCACATGTTAGATCTTATCAAAAGAGGAACATCTTCCAGTAATTCTGGCAATGCATTCTGCAGAAACAAAAGATACGTTCGCCCAGTCAATCGTGGCGGCAACACATAAGGGCCAATTAAGTTATTTCCGACAATTCCACACTAAATGTTCACGGAGAAACGCTCTTGATGCGCTCGAGCTCTGGTAACATGCGGGTTAGCTTCTGCCCAATGGTGCTGGTTGTGAGAATTTACGATTCCTGTCCGGGTGAAGGTTGCTTCGTTCGTGAAAAGTATCTGGCTGAGACAACTAGGGTCTGCAGCATGACGACGTCGTATCCATTGGCAAAATCGTTGTCGGTGTGGATAGTCCGTTGGGTTCAGTGCCTGAACCAGTTGCAGGTGGTATGGACGCAATAGCTGACGGTGAAGAATGCGCCAAACAGATGAGTGCGGAATGTGTACCAAGGAAGAAATACGACGGGTGCTTGTCTGTGGTTCATCATGTATGATGTCAATTATCACCTCCTCCTCATCCGGAGAATGTGCTACAGGCCGCCCTTGTCCTGTTTGACGGCCAAAGGAACCACGCTCCCTCAAATGTCTGTCGACAGATACAAATGTTCGGTTATTTGGCAAACGTCTATTCGGAAAGCGTTCTTGGTAGAGTCTTCTTGCTTCCACAGCATTTCCGTCCGCAAGACCATACATTAGGTGCATGTCAGTGTATTCTGCACTGGAATACGTGTACATGACTTTTTTTTTACGTAAATCGTAATGCGTATGTCAAAGCACGCAAACGTTCTGAAATTGATATTCCTAGTGGATGTACAGTAATGGAAACAACCGTACACAACTAATGGAACAACCTTAAAGTAGGTTTAAATGGAACAAACCACTCAACCTAGTGTTGGGTTCGAAACGCTGGAACTGCTAAAATATCGTCCGCTAACGACCGTGCTTCCCTACTGTATGATATTGGATTACTCGCAAACAAATCGTTTCCAGACAAAGTGCTATACAACATTTTCGTCTTCTTTTGACCTGAAGAATATGTCATTAAATTTATTGTACATAATTTTGAAACACCCTGTATATATAGATTTTCCCCCTGAAAAAGTCCTCGTCGTCCTCGGCCGGGATCTAGCCACATCTACGGGCATCAGAGCAACACCACCTAGACAGAAGGCCTGATAACGGAAACGTCATACACTGTTACATCATAATTAGTCGACCATTGTTAAGCCCTAAATTTGGTCGATTAATGATGATGTAACAATGTATGACATTTCCTTTATCAGGTCTTCTATTTAGGAGGTGTTGGTCAGAGGAGATCACGCAACCACTGAGCCACCGAGACCAATAAGTAAAGTCGTCTGCTAGACAGAGAGTAATGCCCACGCAAATGGCCAGAGAGCGCCAGTGAAAAAAAAAAATCACGCTTTAAACAATGGAGTTTCCCATCCTGTATTTCTTCATCCATGACCAGGGTCTATAGAAGTAAATGGTCGTTCAACTTCCGTCATTTTCCATTGTTAAGGGAAGCTAGGGAATTCAGATCACGCTAGGAGCCGCATAGGTCGAATACACTTTCTGCGATGTACGCGACACCTAGCGTGATCTGAATTCCATAATTTGTATAGTTATTTTACTTATATTGTTGATACTCAAAATTAATAGTGAGCTTAGTAATGCATTCTACAGTTGGTTTATCAATTATTTATTTAAAGTTGTGTAGAATACACCAATTTTGGCAGCAGTATATCAATAATTCCGGCTGCATTGAAATTGAAAATGAAACTAATATTTTTACTCACAATAGTCGGCGCTGCATGCACTGAAGGTGCTATTTACATGCAGCGCCATTTTTGAATAGAGTTCCCGCCATATCGGGAGTTAGAAACTTTAGCTTCATTTTTCAGTGGAGTTGAACGACCATTTACTTCCATAGACCCTGTCCATGACCATAGCCAAAGTAATTTTTTATGGCCTATTGTTGCAGAAACTTTACTCTGCATTGTAGGACATGACATACATTGTTGGTCCGCGCATATCGTAGGCTCATGTCAGACAGATAGATCAAGAAAATATTATTTTTCCCCTTTCCCCTTTGGGCCAACCTGACACTCGGCACATGTAAACCTTACCCTGAACATAACGAACATCTGGTGCAAGTTTGAGCTCAAAAGGATAAGTGGTTCAAAAGTTTTAAGAACATTTACAGACGCACCCTGAATTTTTACATAGACCTTTCCATTGAAACAGAAACTGGAGTAACTGCGCAGAAGCAGGACAGCAAAAAACTTGCGTTTCTTCCCTTGAAATGTGCAAACACTACTACACATCCGGAGGAAAACGGAAAAGATAAACTCTACTTTTTTTGTGCAAAACACTACTACCTTTTTTTGCTGTCCTACTTTTGCGCAGTTAGTCCAGTTTCGGTTTCAAGGAAAAGATATAAATTCTTTATCATACATTATAAAACTGTAACTTGTAACAAATTAAAATATTAAAAATCGTGCCATCTTGGATGATTTTTTTTTATAATGAAATAGATAAAATTATATTAGACGAAAGACATAATTTCGGATTGTTAAATTCAGCCCATTTTCTGAGCTTAAAATATCCGAATTGGTAGATTTATGACTTTATTGTTATCCTCAATTTTATATACGGTAATTGTCTCTAAGGAATGAGAGTCCATATTTTGTCTCTAATTCATTCCAAGTTCTCTAAAATTGCAGTAAATGTAGGTTACTTGGAATTTTTTTTTAACTTTACGGTACTGTTTGTTTAGTTCTTAAAATATTTTTTGGATTGCAGATTGTTTAGGTTGAGTATTCATAATTCTCATGAGTACTCGATACTTTTAGGAAAAGTATCGATACTACTATCGAGTACTCGAAGAGTATCGCACATCATTACTGGAGATAAACAACAAATTAACGATAGAGCACAACAGATGGCGTACAACTGACTTGGCTCTTAAAGCTCTATTCGCTACTTTCAGTTTTGGTGGCGCCGCCCTTGTGGCATTTACCCGAACGGAGCTAAGTAGGATTCGCCTTAGTTTAAATGAGGCTCACCACGTTGTTGCAGCTAAAGAAATGAAAGGAAAAAGTAACAAATACTGCCGTGTTAAAGGCTGCAAATCAAAAACGATGTTACATGCAGTAAGATTATATTTTTTCCCAAAAAATAAAGCCTTTAGAAAAAGTTGGGAAGTAAAACCTACAATGGGGAAAAAAGCCACAGATACAATGAGTATCAACACAATTTTTTTCCATCACCACCTTGTAAGCAGAAATTAGCAATGGTAGGGTAAAAGATGGAAAATATTTACATATTTTAACATACACTACTAATAAAATGAAATAATATTTATTTATTTATTTATTTATTTATTTATTTATTAAGTACCTAAAGGTGCTTTATGCTATCCGTGTGGGAAAACGTGTCTGTCTGTCTGTAACTCTAACTACTTCGAGGCTATGAAAGATTTTCAAAATCTGATTTCATTAGTCGATGAATATGGTTCATGGCACGAACCAATTACAATTATTATCTAAATCGGTTCATTGGCACGTGCACAAATGGTACCTCTATTTTCCCGCCTAGCAATATTCAATAGAGAGATATAGTAAGTAATACAGGCCCTGAGAGATATAGTAAGTAATTACAGGGTCTTTATAATTAAAGTTCCATTTTGACATGGCCATAAAAAAACAAACTACTGGACCAAAAGCTTAATACTTGGCAATATTATACAAGAGGACATGGGAAGTTCATACCCACCAAAAAAAAATTAGTTCAAAAGGTCACCGCCAGCATGGAATGGCGCTCTATGCAATATTCGTATACGAAATTAGACACGAAGACACAGGTTAACATTGTTACTAGATGACGATGGAGGGCACATTCAACATGTAACTAATTTTAGTAACGATTAAAGACTTGTTAACCTGTGTCTTTGTGTCTTATTTCGTATACGAACATTGCATAGAGCGCCATTCCATGCTGGTGGTGACCTTTTGAACTAATTTTTTTTGATGGGTATGAACTTCCCATGCCCTCTTGTATAATATTACCAAGTATTATAACTTTTGGTCAAGGTTGTTAAAAAGAAGGTGGCCTCTATCGGCCGATTTCTCTCAAAAGCACTCGCATTGCCTTCTGGGATTATGACGTCACCTGAAAGGTTGACAGCAGGCGATCTGCCCTTTTAACATAACAAGGCTGAGATGGCTGGAGTTCCATGTGCTTTTGCTAATAATAAACGCAATTATTTATTATTTTTAGTCCAATATTATAAACCTTTTCTTCATTAAATGAGCAAACCCCCCACCCCTTCTTATAATGAAAAAGAGCACACTCGTAACGAGCAGGAGAATTCCTGAGCAGGAGATGTACTCTTGATACGAGTGTTAAAACGCAAAAATCCAGCAGACTGCATTACGAGAAAATCGAAAGTTAAGAGAAAATTTGAAACCTGAGAGAGAAGTTTAGAAAATAAAATATACAGGACACTCTTCGCTTTCATCTTCACCTCCTTCACTCGTATCAATTAATTAAAACTGTTCAGTGGCTTCAGATTCATCTGAAGACTCTATAAACCACGTTGGCAGTTTGAGCAAAACAAAAGTGTTCGCTCAGACCCAAACAGAAAGCAATCGGGTATGTAGGCATTACTTTTTTTCTTCCTATCATATTTTTACAACTATACAATTATCGGCAGATGTTTTAATGCTATACTAGCACTTAATGCTAAATGATTGAATACTGTAACAGGTTAATCGTTGTAGAATTGCTTTGACGAGATGAACTCGCTGTTGCAGCATTTGCTTTTGTATTTCAGTGCCAAATGTATATAAATAGGCCATTTATTTGCAATCTCTGAATTTTAAACACATATTATTCCAATAAATTATTTATATAAAACCTTTTCTTCATTTATATTGGTGATAGATAGTAGAAATAGGCTGGAAAATAAGGGTCCCCCCCCGCTATTCTCCATAGTTTTCTATGGCGTTCATCTGCTCCAAACCTTACAGTTGACGTCACACGGCAGCAGCCAATCACCATCGATCACCCCGATAGAGGCAACCTTCTCTTTAACGACCTTGGCTTTTGGTCCAGTAGTTTTTTTTTTTTTTATGGCCATGTCAAAATGGAACTTCAATTATAAAGACCCTGTATATCAAACAAATCGTAATGACGAGATAGAAGAAGATATAAATTACTATTTTCGCCAATTAATAAATATGGTTTCAGGAATGAACCATTTAGAAAATGGTTGAAATCGAAACAATGGCACGTGCTCTAATGTACCCTTATGACACCCTATAATATTTTCAATGATAAGATATGGCATGTAATATTTCAAACGACTTGGAATGAGGTGCCATGAATGAATATAACGTAAAATTAATGATAGTCCAAATTGGTTTCAAGGAACCTGGTTTAGTGGAACCATTATGGTTCGTTCGAACTTTCAATGCTAAAATATGGCATGTAATATATGAAACGACTTGGAATGAGGTGCCATGAATGAATATAACGTAAATTAATGATAGTCGAAATTTCTTCAGGATAATTCTCTAATATTCTAATTGCCTTTAGAGAATTATCCTCTTTGCTTTGATAAAGGATAGTCTCTATCTGAAAAGTCAGTTTTTTATTTGATTTTATATTTCTCGTTTTATTTTGATTTTATTTATTGATTATTTTGTTAATTATTAATTATTTTTCATTGTTATTTAATAACTATTATTTCCAAGGAACCTGGTTTAGTGGTACCATTGTGGTTCATTGGAACTTTCAATGCTAAAATATGGCATGTGATATATCTAACAACTTGGAATGATGTGTCATAAATGAATATAACGTAAATTTAATGATAGTCGAAATTGGTTCAAAAGTACGTGGTTTAATGGTATCTCTATGGTCCATTAGAAACTTACAATGCTAACATAGGGCTGTTTAAAAATATAGTTCCGCGAATGGTTTAGTTTAACCTTTCGGTACTTCGTTATGTCATTCCTTAATGGTTTATTAATTTATTTAATAAAGTTAAGATAAAACTACGCCCAGCTGGGACAAGTACGGTCACTGCCCGCCGAGTTAAGTCCCAGCGGGTGCGACAATATAACAAAATACAAGTAAAAATTGGTTGGTAATAAATATTATGTTAACACTTAAATGTAAACAAACACTAAATTAGTAAAATGAGAACAAAGACCATGTGACATATAACAATCGCAAACTGTAATGAAGTTATCTATAATTTCGTTATGTTTATCCTATTCCTTAGTTAACGATATAAAAATAACTGTATAAGTTGTTATATCCCATAAAATATTCAAAATTTGCTTTTTGAAGTTTGTTTCACGTACAATACGTTTACATGCACGTTATTTTACGGTAAAATAACTTATCATTGTTAGCTGCATTAGTTTTGATACCTTTATTTTGTTTGTGGGTCATTAATAAACAAAAAAATAAGTCCTTTATTATTAGGAAGAATTTTCATTATAAATCTACTTTTTCATATTTAATCAACAAATAACTTTCCAACTAAGAAATAAAATTTTTTAAGTAAGTCAGCATTAAAATGAAAGTTGAAATCAAGTGCTATTCCCAGGCAGCTGCTTGTCACATCGACCGCTTGAAAAATATACCATCATACAGAAAAATATCACACAGTGTAATATTCAAAGCATGTTGATGGAAAACGGATCTTACTTTCGCCGCCATTTTTCAAAATAAGCAGCGCCCTCTATATTCACTGAAAGTAGCGAATACGTCTGCTGTTGTCAGCTTTTAATGATATGCAATGATTTTTCATCTGCATACCATGGGACGTTCCAACATGTTCGAGGAGAGGTGGTCATATTAATGTGTCCCGACCCTGTAGGTGTTACCTATTTTCATTTCGGTTCGAAATTTTATTATCACCCCGTGATGTTTGTATGGAGCTAATACAAATAAGCGTGGAATGGAATCAAAAAGTTAGAAAACACTCCCCTCTTCATTGCATTATTATAAATTTTCTTTACCTTAATACCACTAAACATTGTCGGAGGCTGAAATTACTGATAAAGAAATGTCTAAAGCTGATGATCTCATTGTAACGAATTTTCAGATGTACTTTCTGAAATTGTCGACATATGGCGATCAAATCCAGCCGGGCTTGTAAACAAAAAAAGAGAGAAGAGCTCGCATTTAAAAACAACACGAAGTTATTACCCTTCAGACATGAATTACATAACTTATTAAGGCATATTTCATCACATAAACCTCAAACCATACATTAAAAAAACTACAAATTATCAAGATTATTTCTTTTTCAGAGCAAGCTTATCAGCCACTCCACACAAAATGATTACATGTAAATAAGGGTTCGTTCGAGATGTGATTCCAGTTGCTGATTCCGTGAGAAGGATTGATGTTCCCTCGAGACTCATCGGCATAGCTCCTCCTACTCGTCTCATTTCTACGTACAAGCAAGGTGTAGAATTGATGTGTACGAAAAGTATTACTCCACGAATGTAACAAGACTGTTTGATTGCTGTGTGATTGAGGACTCCTGTAAAGAATAAGGTAGATCCACGGTGAGCCATTTCGGACAAGACACAGAAAAAACTGTTTAAATATTGCGCCGTTAGTGAACTCAGCGTCGATATCCGTGCGGACGACTCGAGCAAGCCAACTTCTCAGTGAGTAGGACCTAACTGATTGTTACTAATTGTTTCCGCAGATTGTGAACTTGCTTCTCTTTTACTCAGTAGTCCTATTGCTCTCGAGCTATAAACTGATATATAGGCTCCTCTAAACATTTACAAAGAATTAGTTAAAAACTCAATTCTACCTAAGATCCCCATATAACGAATTTCATGAATAGTTTGCGAATCTGTTAGATAGCTTGCTAATTGAGAAGGCTAGATGCTCTGTGAAACCGAGAATTTATTTCATATTCATTTCTGGGATACAGAGAAAGTTGCTGTAACACTGAGTCGTTGGTAAACTGAAGCTGAAGGTTGCCTGCTATTAATTGTTATTAGAGTGCATACATCTATATATATAAAGAAGGATGTTTGTGGGTCTGTCTGTGGGTCTGTCTGTCTGTGGGTCTGTTTTTTATACAAATCTACAGTTTTAGTCCGATCTTGATAAAATTTCGCATACATGACCTTCAAAGCATGAGGAAAGTCACTGTCTACCTCAGATTTCGGAAAAATAATAATTATCGATAAAAAATCGATATTTATGGTTATGGCAAGGCATATTAAGGAGAAATATCTCATGACCAACAATGCAAGGCAAAGTTGGTAAAACAATAGGTATCAACAATGGTATCAGCACGCAATTCATAAACACACTGCATGAACCAACAATATATATCTCATGACTAACAATGAAAGGAAAAGTTTGTGCAAGTGTAATTATCCCGGGCAACGCCGGGTACCTCTTCTAGTAGTTATATAATGCTCTTAATATGGAGGACGAAAAATTCTATTGGCGCCTGCAATCACCAATGAAGTTGGAAGAACGCTGTATAGAACGCATCGCTCAAATGCTGCTGGATATGAACAACAACTTAACGAAAGGGCACAATAGACGACGGTGCAGAGACTTGGCTATAGTAAACATCAACAACGTGGACGAAAATTCGAATCTCTGGTTATCAAATGTCATAAACAGCTTCGTCGTCCTCCCCGGGTACATTATCGCTGAAATTCTAAGCAAGATATACGAAATGGTCTTTGAATCCAGCCCAGAACAAAAGTTGAAGATTGACAAGGATGTGTTCACTGTCCTGTTGTGCAAGCCCATACAGAGATTAGATCTGATATTAGATAATATGGAAACGAAAGATTTCGAGGAAGTGTTCAAAATAATTATGCAGGATTTGAAATCGCAGCTCATAGTACTGAAACTCATACGCATGGGATATGTACCCAAAATTTCACTGGACTCCACTTTCCCCACTTTGCAGATGCACCTGAGGGATATGCCTTCTTTAACACACTTGGAAATACATCTCAATTGCGATGATAGTCTATTCGAGACCGTCGGTGGCACTTGTCCCAATCTAAAGTTTCTAGATGTGAGGTCCTGTTTTCTTGTTACGAATGATGGGTTGAAAAGCCTGTGCTTGAATCCAAAGGACTCAACCAAAAGGTGCCAGAAGCTTGAATCTTTGATGTTATATGTTCGCATGAACGAAGACCCCAACGACGCTCTCATCGCCTTCTTGCTTGGCATGCCTCAACTAACTCGTCTGCATTTCCCAGGATGGGGCTTGGGAAATGCTTTCCAACTGGCATATGATAACGACCGGCAGCAACACACCCAGCTCAAGATACAAAAACTCAGTCAAGTCTCGAATAAATTCTATCAACAATCACACCCTCTCCACCTATCTAAACTGTGTCCACATTTGAATACGTTATACCTGTTACACTTAACCATCGATAAACTTGCAAGCTTTCCTATCATACCAACGTTGAGGGAAGTGACGATTCATTGCATATACGACAAATCACAATTCGACCACGGAGTCATTCCCTTCCTACAAAACAACGGGAAATTTTTACAAGTCCTGAAATTACTTGCGCATTTTAACTTCAACTACACGAAAGTTGATCAACTGTGTAAGAACCTCAAGGAATTGGACATATATAATACCGGAACTATAGAGGGATCACTTTCGCCGTTGCCTCACTTTACAAACTTAGAGTCTTTACGTTATAGGCCAGATTGTTCCGACAAATATGAATCCTTCTCTTACGTATTCACCCATTTTATTTCAAAATGCCATAATTTGCGCCGTCTGTCGATTTTCTGGAATTACTTGACGATGGATCACTTGATGGACATTATTTCCCAGAATCCATTCCGTCATCTTGTATGTATCGACATCCGGTCGAATTATATGTCAATAGAAGGAAAAACGTTAGATGAGGCGATCCCCCTGTCTGCATTCCTGCAAACACTACTTGAAATGTATGACTCGCATCTCAGTGCTCCACAGTAATGTTAACACTCACGATCTATTGGTTTTCTCTATTCTGCTGTTAACGTAAAGCGCTCTTATTGCTATTCATAATCCACTGTGGTCCAAGAGTCCCAGTGGAGCCTTTAATTACCAAATCCGAGAGAAGAATAAAAAATCCGGTATGTACGTGTAATGGATTCGCGAACCTACATGTTCGGCCAGAAACAAATTTGGTGATTGATTAAGACATTCTCAAAACACAAGAGGTATGAGTGATAAGCGAAGGTATCTACCAAACGGTGGCAGATAGCTAAAATCCAACAAATGGATTGAATTTCTGAGTAAATTTTCATGTTGCTTGATATGTCACATAAACCCTTTTCCATTAAAAAAATATTGATCCCCTATTTCGGCATGTAGTCCGAAATGTAAGTCTAGATAATCCGTTTCACTAAAAAAGTAAACATCTGACTACATCGAATTGAAATTTGTTTCTACATTTTGAGTACTTGTAAAGCTTTGAATCCGCATCTTAAATACCTGATTGCATGAGGCCTAATTTTTTTTTTGTCAAATGGAAAGTGTATCATGTGACATATCAATCAACAGGAGAATTTTTTGAAAAATTCATTTCAGTTATCGGATTTCTCCTATCTGTTACGGTTTGCAAGTTACGTCAGTCAAAAACTCCCAATTTCACATCATAAAATTTCATGCCCCTGTCCCAAATTGAAAGGAACGAGAGCCGCGAGTGATATTTCACGATAACTTCCAAACAGTGACAGTTAGATGAAATCCGACGAATAGAATGGCATTCTGAGAAAACGCTCGTGCGATTTGATATGTCACATGACCTATTTACAATCTAATGAAAATTAGCCTCCTTCCAATAGGGCAGACTTCAAGATGGCGGATTTTAAGTTTATCATGTACTGAAATTGACGACAAATTACCATTTCATATTTAGGTACTCATGCGTTTAGTTTTCATGTAATACGGATATGCGGACTTAAGTTTTCGCCAGATAAGGAATTTTGGAGTCCGCCATATTGGATAAGGCCTAATTTTCTTTTAAATGGAAATTGGGTCATGTAACATATCAGATAACATTAGAATTTTTTGAGAAATTCATTCCAGTTGTCCGATTTCATGTATCTGTCACGGTTTGGAAGATACGTCACTTAAGAATAACTCAAGTGAATTATTTGTTCATTAAAATTTATTCAATGTTTTTGTATGGCATACTTGTCGATCAATTAGTGGGGAAGAACGTTTTTAATTTTTTTTCGCATATCAGACCTATACATTTCCTTGTTTTTGTTTGCATATTCTAATGTAAGGACGTATTTAACCATTTATTAGCTTGGTACATTTATTCTTGGAAGTAATACTTTTTTACCGTTTCGAGTTTACTTTCCATGATTGAAGGATTGTCACTGCTGGTGGTAAACAAGTTCTCACAGTCGTTTGTGGTGGTAAATGGAAAATCATAGAAACCAACCGTTTGTGAAGCGGCCTCTACTGATCAAAAAAATATTATGAACGTTTGTGACAGCAGTAAATATACAAATATATCTTAAAAGGTTTATTTGAAACTTACCGAGACTAATATAGAATGAGTTGTTAAGGTTCGCAACCGAATTCTCCCAACGATAACTTGTAGATGCGTTCCTATATAAAAAAAACATTCATAGAAAAAAAAAACTTATTGAGATTTCAAAATGATTTTTTTAATCTGAATAGGAAACAGCTCTGCCTACGTACAAGATGTTTGTTTATTTCTATAGTTTTATTAAAAACATTTTTTAAAAATTAAGAAAATAAAATATTCTATATCCAACCTACCATGAAAGGACACATTTATTGTTAGTATTATTATTATAATTTTTTTTTTAAATATCTAATTCCTGAGTCCTTATAAAAATTTCTCTTGCAAAAGATCCATACGTTGAATTTCGAACAGTAATTGTTCGAAATGACCGCCATTTGCTTCATAGCACAATTCGCAACGCCTTATGATGGATTGACGTACGCGTGGATTGGATGCCATGGAATCTCCTTGACGAAGTTTGTCCTAAGACTTTTCAACAAACAAGCACGTGCATTTTGAAATTTCTTTGCAAATAATTACTTTAAAAGTTATTACAGTAAATTGCTTGTGTTAATTGTTAAAAATAAAATAATCTAGGCCTACCAACGCACACTGCGTCCCGGTGTCATTGATTGTTCAATGCAGTATTGTAAGTAAACGGAGCTGCGGGGACCCCATGTTCATATGACAAAAAATACTTCTAAGGACCTCTTCTATCATCTGCCAAAAAATCTGTACTCAATTCAAAAACACCTTTTATATAACTAGCAGAGGACCCGACATTGCCCGTGAAGTTAAATAAACTGATGTGTTTTTTGAAAATAAACTGTAATAGATTATGCACTGCTAAAACGTGCCAAACACGCAAACACGCACACACCCACACACACACACACCGACAAAGAAACATATACACACTTTTCCCAATCGTCTGAACGCTTGTTAGGGAGCTGAAGGAAGACACGTGTATCTCATTTGCCTCATCGAGAGAGGCTGCCCTATCAATATCGTCTATTATATCCATTTCCGGTTCATTGTTACTAATTCTTGGAAACGAATGTTCTATCATTGCATCGTCATTTTATGTTCATTGTTATAATTCTTTGAAATGAACTTTCTATCATTTTATTTGAAATGAAATGTCTGTCCCCCCCCCCCCTTTTATTTTTTGAACCGAAGCAGATATGTCAATTTTGATGAATCCAATGAATAGGAAGTTGCGGGTGGCCTATCCCATGGTGCACTTTTCATCATCCCAAATATGCAAATTAGGACACATTCAAAATTTATCTCAAAAACCGTAAGGGATAGAGAAAAAAACCCAATTGCAAACTTGTTCAGCATAAAAAAACAAACAAAACAAAAAAAAAATCATCCAAATCGGACCAACGGTTCCCAAAAAAAGTTAAAAAAAGTAAATAACCATCTCAATCTAAAAAAAAGCCAACTGGGCCAAACCAAAGCGAATCATGTTGGTAACACTCTAAAGGGTATGTTCCACATGATGCCCTTCAGCACCAATGCACAACTGAGCACGTAGTTTCAAAGATGCCATCACTCTTGTTACCATATCAGATGTAATGGATTGGCAGGCAGTCTGAATTCTCTGTTGCAAATCCAGCATAGAAGCTGGCTGAGTTTCATAAACATTGTCCTTAAGGTAACCCCACAAAAAGAAGTCATCAGGGGAAAGATCTGGTGAGCGTGCAGGCCAATGAATTGGGCCACCCCGGCCGATCCACTGACCTGGAAACATTGCATCGAGATGATCACAAGTAGCTGCCGCTGAATGGGCTGGAGCCCCATCATGTTGATACCATACCCTTCGAAGCGATGCTAAAGGAAGCTCATCTGCAAATTCTGCGACTACAACATTTATTATCATGTCTCTGTATCGTGCAGCTGTCAACGTCCCTTCGTAGAACAATGGACCAACCAATCCACCATTGATGATTCCACACCAGACATTCACTCTCCAATTCACCTGGTGCACAGCTTCTCGTAACCATCTAGGGTTTTCTGTTGCCCAATAATGGAGATTGTGTTTATTAACCAGACCATCTCGAGAGAAGCTGGCTTCGTCTGACCACAAGACCCAATTGAGAAAGCCCTGGGTCATCGTCGATGCGATTTAGCAGCCAATTGCAGAACTCAAGACGAAAATCGTAGTCTGTTGGCTTCAATCCTTGGTGGCAGTGGACATGATAAGGGTGGAATCCATGCATATGAAGTAATCTTAATACTGATTGATGACTGCAGCCAGCTTCTTCAGCAACTGATCGAGTACAACCTGGCGAATTGTCTTAGAAGTGGGAACTCTAGCATTGGGATATCTAAATTGGTATTCCCTGGCTGCACCTTTGTAATTATGTGCAAATCCAAAACATAAAACCATACCAACCATTTCTTCTCTACAGTATTCTACCATTTTTCAGATCTGATTGGCAGTTTCTTCCCCATTCATCAAAAAGCTTCAGCATTTAAAGGGCTAGTGGATAAAACCCAACAGGGGGGACAGGAAGATGCAAATGCAATGTGAGTGCCAATTAGCATTTGCAATTAACTTTTTTTGGGAACCGTTGGTCCGATTTGGATGATTTTTTTTTGTTTTGTTTGTTTTTTTATGCTGAACAAGTTTGCAATTGGGTTTTTTTCTCTATCCCTTACGGTTTTTGAGATAAATTTTGAATGTGTCCTAATTTGCATATATGGGATGATGAAAAGTGCACCATGGGATAGGCCACCCACAACTTCCTATTCATTGGATTCATCAAAATTGACATATCTGCTTCGGTTCAAAAAATAAAAGGGGGGGACAGACTTATTGTATATTGTTGATCCCTGCCTAGTGTTTGTGGATTGCGTGTTTATACCATTGTTGATACCTATTGTTGCATAAATTTTTCCTTTCATTGTTGGTCATGAGATATACAGGGTCTTTATAATTAAAGTTCCATTTTGACATGGCCATAAAAAAAAAACTACTGGACCAAAAGCTATAGTACTTGGTAATATTATACAAGAGGGCATGGGAAGTTCAGACCCACCAAAAAAAAAATTAGTTCAAAAGGTCACCACCAGCATGGAATGGCGCTCTATGCAATATTCGTATACTAAATTAGACACAAATAGCGATTATTTCATCAACGTGGAATATGAAGAAAAATGTTAATATCTTTTGTTCAGAATGGCCTACACATATCCTTGTTATTCTTTGAACATTCTATTTTAAGCACGTATTTAACTATTTATCAGTTTTATAGTTTATATATCCATTTTTGAATGTAATATTATTTTTCTTAAATTTAAGTCGTATAAATCCCATAAAAAAACTCTGTCTATGTATTGCGTGTATTTTCGATTTCTATAATTTTATTAAAAAATTTTAAAAAATAAATAAATTAAAATGAGACGTTCTTTTTCCAACCTACCATTTATAGACGCGTTTTATATTATTATTTTTTTTTAAATTTCTAAATCTATTGTTCGATCCAAAAAAAGACATGTATTCTAGACTTATTTCTTAGTTCTCATGAAAATTTATAGATCAAAGTATTCATTGGTTGATTTTATAAAAAATATTTTCCTAGACCCCTCACTCAGAGAAATTTAAGATACATGTAATTCTAATCCGTTTCATTGCTATCAATGGTATGGACTCGTCTCTGCTAATAAGCCAAGAATGGAATCATACAATATTAACTATAAATTTTCTTCACTTTAATGATACTTCCTTGTAAAAAAGAGACCTAATCAATTACGCTTATTGTCCTCAAGCTAATTCGTGGCATATACGTTTCTATAAACTTTTACAAAGAAAAAGCTAACAATCATTTATAATTAATTATGCTCCCAGTATAACGAATTTTAATGAATAGTTTGAGAAAGTGTCAATAGACGGCGATCCACTACAGTGAAGCACGAAAGCTAGAAACGAAGGAAACGCATCTACGGTTAAGCCCCCCCCCCCCTTCCCCCGTGCGATAAAGGAGTAATTAGCACAGGTCACACTGAATCAAATTCAACCATCTTCGAATTACCCTTATATATTGGTTCAGGAAATGCCATTCCAAGTTGTTTGATATATTATTACATGCCATATCTTAGCATTGAAAATTTCCAACGGTACCATATTTTATAATTAAAACATGTATAATTGAAAGAATTTCACTACAAGGTGCCATGGGTCCAGATGTTTTTCTCATGGACGATGATAATGCACATCCCCACAGTGTTCTGATGACGGAAAACTTTCTGCAAAGGGAGGATATTCAACGCATCGATCGGCCAGCAAGATCTCCGGATATGAACTCGATTGAGCATGCATGTTCTATTCGCTGTTATCTTGTCATTTCGATTTGTTTGATGTACTACTTGCTATATCTTATCATTGAAAATTTTAGAGGGTGTCATAAGGGTACCATTAGCGCACATACGATTGTATCCATTAGTACCATATTCAGAATGATTCATGCGCGGAACGATTTTTATCAATTGACGAAAACTGTAATTAATAATCGCTTATAGGTCGTCGTTACGATATGTTTGATGTATTACTTACCATATCTTAGCATTGAAAATTGCTAGATGGGGGGTCATATTGGTACCATAAGAGCACGTTCTATTGAACCGATTTCGATCATCTTCGAAGTGTTTCTTACCATGAACCATATTAATCGATTCACGATAAAAGATTTTGAATATCTTTCATAGCCTTCGAGAAGATAGTTACGGACAGACAGACAGACAGACACGTTCTCCTACAGTAAAGCATAAGGCACCTTTCGGTACTTAATAACGAGGACAGTGATAATTATTATGTACCGAAAGGTGCATTATGCTCGTATTTCTGTGGGGAGACGCGTCTGTCTGTTTGTCTGTCTGTCTGTCCCACCGTAACTCTATCTTCTCGAAGGCTATGTAAGATTTTCAAAATCTGTTTTCGTCAATCGATTAATATGGTTCATGATACGAACCGATTACAGAGATGATCGAAATCGGTTCAATAGCAAGTACACAAATGGTACCTTCATGAACCCACCTAGCAATTTTCAATGCTAAGATATAGTAAGTAATACATCAAACATCTCGTAACGACGACCTATAAGCGATTATTAATTACTGTGTTCTTCGATTGATAAATATGGTTCCGCGCATGAAACTTTTTGAAGATGGTCGTGATCGATATACAATGGTACCCCCCTTATGACACTCTTTAAATGTACTATAACAAATAGTACATCAAACGACTCGAAATGATAAAATAAGAGCGAATAAAACGTTCTTATGTACGTTTTCTCTCATTATATGCATGCTCAATCGTGTTCATACCCAGAGATCTTGTTGCCCACTCGATGCATTGCATATCCTTATTTTGCAGAAAATCCTCCACCATCAGAATAAAATCTGGATCCATGGCACCACTGAATCCTCTAACATGACCTTCTAGTAAAAATGTTACAGTAGAACATATTTTAATGATACCATTATGATACTATTGGAAATTTCCAATGCTAAGTTATGTAATATATCAAACTTGTAACGACATGTTATGAACGAATATATATAAGTGTAATTAATAAGTTAGAAGAAGTGTCGATTTGGATTCAGTGGTATCTGTGCTGAAGATACCATTATGGTACCATTAGAAATTTTTACTGCTAAGATATGGCATGTAATATATTAAACAACAAGAGACGACATGCCATGAATGTACATACACTGCTTTGCAATGAAATTGCCCCACCCACAAGGAGTTATCCGAATGAGCCAAAAGTAGATATACAGCAAGAGATACATCTGAACACACCTTTATTACGTTGTGGAGCCAAGACTTGCACTCGTTTGTACAGGGTATCCCAACGGAAAGCGGCATCAGTAGGTTGTGGCACTGCCTCTAGCGGCGATGCATTGTTCCAGCCGCAGGTGTAGGTGGCGAATATCATCTTGGGGTACGTCTGCCCAGGCCTCGTTAACCTGCTGTGTCAGGTAATGGAGATTAAGGGGTGATCGTAAACGATGTCCCACCATGTCCCACACGAGCTCATTTGGCGATAGGTCTGCGGACCTCGCGGGCCATAGCAGGCAGTTGACATCATGCATACATGCCATGCTCATATTCGCCGTGTACAGTCTGGCTTTTTCCTGCTGAAAGACTGCGCTGGATATTGTGTGTAGAAAGGGCAGTAATACGGGCTGCAGAATCTCTGAGGTACCGTGGTCATAGCGGATGCATTGTTCATTGGCACGTTCCAATGTTCTGCGCCACAACCGTCCGCGTCTGTCGTCGGTGTCCAAACAAAAGCGAGATTCGTCGCTGAAGACCACCGGGCGCCATTCCATTCGCCAGCCCATTCGTTCACGACACCATTGCAGTCGTATCGCGCGGTGCTCAGGTGTCAAAGGAAGACACAACAATGGATGCCTGGTAAACATTTTCGCGGCGTGTAAACCGGCATGCTATTGTCGCTATTGACACTGGAGCAGTACCGGGAATAGTGATGTTGTCGCGCAGTTGCCGCAGGTTGATGGTTTTGTCCGCTAGCGCTGTTCGCAGTGTCCGCCTATCAGTACGAGCTGACGTGCTTCTCCGGGCCCCAGAGCCTGGTCTCCTGGCATGTGTGCCTTCCTCTCGCCATTGCCTCCAACATAGCAATCCGTCTGGTTGACCATCCAGCCTCGAAGATGGCAATAATCCGACCTCGTTCAAAGTCCGTTAATTGCGTGAACGGTTGTCGTTGTCGTCGTCGCGACATTAAGACTGTTGTGCGGATTACAGTACTGTACGTTCACGAGGCAGTTGCTCCCTCCCTATTGCGTGGAAGGTCTCGCACAGATGTCAACTGATGAGCCTATACAGGCATCCGGACACCCCCCCCCACTAAATATGAATAAGGTCGGATAACTCCTAGTTGGTGGGGCCATTTCATTGCAAAGCAGTGTATATAAGCAGAATTATAAAATTTATAGATTACGAATTTGAATAACTGGAACCTGTTATAAGATTTTCAAAAGCAATTCAAAAAATTTTGGAAATATGCTTCAAATAGTTTTTTTTGTGACTGCGATTAGTTTAAGCCTTTCGGTATTTAGTTATGTCATTCCTAACGAGTTATTTTATTGATAATTATGATAAGGATAATAATTGGAATGTCTCAATGGGAAGCAATCCAGCTGATAACATCATTATCTCACTAATATTGTATATACACTTGAATAGTTAAAGCCATTAAAAAATTATGGCTTAAAGCTATTAACAGGAAACAAAATTTCTCAAAATTCGGAAATTTTGAGGCCCCTACGACTCTACCTTCATATCGAAAAAAATTAATTTTGTATTTCACCTAGCAGTATAGGAGTTGAGTTCAAATATAGCAGCAAGGCCCCACTCTCCTTATAGGCAATCTAGCCAGGCGTGTGAACAAAGACAAAGAAAAAGAAGAGCACACGTGCTTAGTTCCTTCACACATGAATTACATAATCTATTAACGCATATTTTATCATATAAACCTCACACAAAATATTAAAAAAAAGCGACAAATTATCAAGATTACTTTATTTTTAGAGCAAGCTTATCAGCATGGTCGAGACGTGATTCCAGTTGCTATGAGAAGCAGTGACGTTACCTGGAGACTCGTCGGCATTCCTCTTCCTTCTCTTCTCATTTCTACGCATAAGCGAAGTGAAGTAAAGACGTGTACGCAAACTATTACGCTATGAATGTAACAAGACCGTTTGATTGCTTTGTGCTTGAGAACAAGGTAGACGCACTGTGAGACATTTCGGATAAGATACAGAAAAAGCTGTTGAAACATTGCGTCGGTATTAATTAACTCGGCGTCGATATCAGTGCGAACGACCCGAACAAGCCAATTTCCCAGTGAGTAGGACCTAACTGATTATTACTAATTGTTTCCGCAGATTGTGTACTTCCTTCCCTTTTACAATGCTCTCAAGCTATAACTTGATTTGTAGGTTTCTCTGAACATTTACAAAGAATTAGTTAAAACTCACTTCTACCTAAGCTCCCGTAAAACGAATTTCATGAATAGTTTGCGAGTCTGTTGAATTGCTTGCTAACCGTGAGACCGAGACGTTATTCCATAGCCATTACTGGGATACAGAGAAAGTTCCTGAAACGATAAGTCGTTGGTGTACTGAAGCTCGATATTTGTGCGAGGTTTACAGTGAGAAGGACCCTATTAATTATTATTAGATTATATGCACAGTTATATATTGCTGTTAAAATGGAAGAAAATAAATTCTGTTGGAGTCTGCAATCCCCAGCGAAGTTGGAAGAACGCTGCTTAGAATGCATCACTCAAATGATGATGGAAATGAACAAAAACTTAAAGAAAGAACCCAATAGATGGCGTTGTAAGGATTTATCTAAAGTAAACATCGACAACGTGGACGAAGTCTCGAATGCGTGCTCATCTGATCTCAAAAAAGTTTTCGTTGACCTCCCTTGGGTCATCATCATGGAAATTATAAGCAAGATGCTCGAAATGGCCAAACGTGAATCCAGCATAGAAGAAAAGTTGAAGATTGACAAAGATGTGTTCAGTGTCCTATTGTGCAATCCCATAGAGAGATTTGATCTGATATTAAATCACATCCAAACGAAAGATTTCGAAGAAGTGTTCAAAATAATTATGCAGGATTTGGAATCGCAGCTCACCGTACTAAAACTCAACCGCAACGGATTCATGGAGGATTCAGTGGACCCTATTTTTCCTAATTTGACGATGCACCTGAGGGATATGCCTTCATTAACACACTTGGAAATAGATATCAAATGCGATGAAAGTTTATTGGAGATCATCGGTGGTGGTTGTCCCAATCTAAAAGTTCTAGAAATGTGGACCCATGTTCTTACGAGTGGTAGTCTGAAGAGTCTTTATCTGAATCCAAAGGACTCAACAAAAAGGTGCCAGAAGCTTGAATCTTTGACTTTACACGCTACCACAAGCGAAGACCTCACCGACGATATCGCCGCCCTCTTGCTCAGCCTCCCTCAATTAGCTTTTATGCGCTACTTCAAACAAGATTTGGACAAAGCATTCCGTTTGGCATACGACACCTACCAGCTGCAACACACTCAGCTCAAGATCCAACATTACATTTACCGTTCTTACGATTTTTGTCGGCAATTAGATCCTGTTCATCTATTTGAATTATGTCCATATTTGAAAAAGTTAACCCTGTTTTACTTATCCAACGAACAACTTGAAAGCTTTATTGTCATGCCAACGTTGAGGGAAGTGACATTCGAAATCATACGTAACAAGTCAGACTTCGACCACGGAATCATTCCCTTCCTACAAAAGAACGGGAAATTTTTACATGTCATGAAAATCAATTCAACACTCTATTTCAACTATACAAAGGTTGACGAACTGTGTATAAACCTCAAGGAACTATACTGTGATCATTTACAAACTTTAGTCGAATCCTTTTCGCCAGGATCTCACTTTATGAAACTGGAGTTTTTGCATGTTCGGTCATATGATGTGAACACAGATCGTCCCATGCTACCATTTATCCATTTGATCGCAAATTGCCATAATTTGCGCCATTTGAGGATTTTCTGGAGGATGCTGAAGATGGATCACTTGCTGGACATTATTTCCCAGAATAAACTCCATCATCTTCTTAGCATCGACATCAAATCGAATTTTTTGTCCATACAAGCAGAGATGTCATCTGAGGCGACCTCCCTGTCTGCATTCCTGCACACGCTCAGTGAAATTTATGACTCTCAACGCAGTCTTCTACAAAAACATTAACAGTGAAATTCTTTTGTTAATATACGTGCTCTCGTTCGAATACAATGTGACTGGTGGTGCTATTCACAATCCAGGGTGGTCCAAATGTCTCATTGGAGCCTTTTATGACCCAAACCGAGAGGAAAGTAAAGGCGATCCGAGTAATTACGTGAAATGGATGAACTATCCTACATTTTCGGCCGTAATGAATTAAGGCATTCTCAAAGAAACAAGAGATTGGAGTGATAAACGACGATATCTTCAAAAACGGTGACTGGTAGCTGAAATAGCACACATGCATTGAATTTCTGAGTAAATTCTCATGTTGTTTGATATGTCACATGACCCCTTTTCCATTTGAAGATAAAATATTGATCTGCATCCAAAATGGTGGTTTTTAAAAATTTCAGCTAATTTCGTCGTATAGCCGAAAATGTAAGGTCACCATAATGCATTTCAATAAAAAAGTAAACATCTGAATACATTTACTTCAAATTTCTTTCTACATTTTGAGTACCTGAAAAGTTTTGAATCCGCTATCTTAAAAATCGCTCTATTGCACGAGGCGTAATTTTTTTTTCAAATGGAAAGTATATCATGTGACATATTAAAAAAAAACAGGAGAATTTTCTCAGAATTTCAGTTTAGTTATCGGATTTCACTTATCTGTCGTGATTTGCAAGATAGATCAAAATCTTCCAATTTCACTAATCTACAGGAACGACAGCTGAGAGTGATAAACCACGATAACTTCCAAACGGTGACAGCTAGATGAAATCCGACGAATGGAAAGACATTCTGAGAAAACGCTCGTGTTGTTTGATATGTCACATGATCTACTTTCAATCTTAAGAAAACGGCGGATTTTAAATTTATCAGTACTGAAATTGGAAATAAAAATTAAAAACAATTCTACAACTAATGTACAATACTTTAAAAAAAATATTCATTAGGAAGTCATTTAATAAAAATTAATATATTTATAATATTTAATAAAATTTTTATAAAAGATTATAACATCCATCCTTACATAACTTAAAAATATTCGTCATTTTTTACTCCGTATTAAAAAATTTTAATAATATATACTGCAGGCCGAAAGTATCCGGACGTATTGACGAGCTAGAAAAATACTTGACGAATTATCCTAAAACTTGAGGGATGTAAAGAGGATGTTACACCTCACATATTTCAGCGAAGGTTTTCTCCCGAAGGCAAATAGGGGACCAGCAAAGAAGTGAACCAAAAAAGAAATGTTTGGAATCACCCTTAAAAAAATAATGCTTGAAATGCATTGTAGCTGTAGCATATGCTTAAGAGGCTTCTTTTACTTTTCTGTCTTCATTTGTATCAGAATAGCAAGCATATTCATGGAGATAGAAAGGTTTCTTTAAAAAGGTCGAAATGTTTTCCTAAGTTTTTTGTTTATAACACGCAAGATTTTCAACCCAATGCAATGCCATTTACAGAAAACTTGACAAACTACAACACAGACAACACCCTGCAATCAGAATAGAAAAATATTAAATATTTGATGAAATATGAGCATTTTTATTAAATAATGTTTAACTGCGCATGCGTTACCAAATTGTCTTTTGCATAATTTATTAGCCAAATGTATAGAGCTACTCTTATAAAAAGCCCAAGCAAATATCGTGAAAATTGAGAAAGATATCGCCGATAGAATGAGTTGAATTTCAGTTGCTCTCAAAAATAAACAAAACGATAAGGGGCTTTCTCCAAACTTTTATTTTTGGATCGGACACCAGTATCAACGTCTTCTTCTTACGCTGATATGAGGTTAATATGAAGGCAATATTTTTCCATGTCAACGTAAGGAGAAGAAGATGATACTGGTGTCCGATCCAAAAATAAAAATTTGGAGAAAACCCCTTATCGTTTTGTTTATTTTTGAGATCAACTGAAATTCAACTCATTCTATCGACGATATCTTTCTGAATTTTTGGTAAAAGACAATTTGGTAACGCATGCGCAGTTAAACATTATTTAATAAAAATGCTCGTATTTCATCAAATAGTTAATATTTTTTTATTCTGATTGCAGGATGTTGTCTGTACTGTAGTTTGTCAAGTTTTCTGTAAATGGCATTGAATTGGGTTGAAAATCTTGCGTGTTATAAACAAAAAACTTACGAAAACATTTCGACCTTTTTAAAGAAACCTTTATATCTCCATGAATATACGTACACTTCTCAGAAAAGTAAAAGAAGCCTCTTAAGCATATGCTACATCTACAATGCATTTCAAGCATTATTATTTACAGGGTGATTCCAAACATTATTTTTTTGGTTCACTCCCTATTTGCCTTCGGGAGAAAACCTTCGCTGAAATATATGAGGTGTAACATCCTTTTAACACCCCTGAAATTTCAGGATAATTCGTCAAGTATTTTTCTAGATATTCGACAAAACGTCTAAAATCGAAAGTGTCCGGTCATTAATGGCAATACTGTATGTACGAGACACAAAAATCCTGGAATATAATAAAAGTTATTAATTAAAAAATAAAAAGCAAATAAATAATAATTAATAAACAAAAAAAATGTAAAATAATAAATAAAATGAAAAGAAAAATAAAAAGCTGACGTTTCGGATAGAGTCTATCCTTTATCAAAACAAAAAGGATAATTCTCTAAAGGCAAATAGAATATTAGAGAATTATCCTGAAGTTATGAAAAGAGTACGACAATCGACAATCAAACAGAGAAGTGTACATTTTTTCAGATGGGACGAAAGTAGCTCATCGAACCAGCATAAATTCCAAACGAAATACACTGAGGTAGTCAAGAAGCCTAACCAACCCAAGCGGTCTTCCATATTACACAAAAAAAAGAAAAGGTTGACGATTGTCAGAAACAAAACACAAATGAAACAAAAAAACAAGGAGAAAGAAGATTATCCAGTAGTCCGGGAAAGAGACGCTGCTGATGTCTTCAAAGTTGATGTCAAGAATGTACCTTGGTTTTCGATACTTCGTATGCCACTTCGTATCCATTGAGTTCTTCAGTATTCCAGTCACTAGGTCATTGTCATGAATCTTCATCTTCTGCACCATAAACTTTCCGATGTGGACCATGTCTAAATCCGAGTTGATGGATTGGTTTTTCACAGTCCTTCTGTCAAGCTGGATCACAGTCCTTCTGTCAACAATCAGGGTAACATTCTGGAATGACTGTAGCTCGCTCCATCTGCTTCTACAGATTGTCGCCCACGCAGGCATACCATATAGGAGTATGATCCGAATAATCGACTTGTACAGAAATAACTTATTGTCGATACTGAGGGTGCTCTTGCGGCCCAGGAGAGCTACGAGACTGTACTTAGCCCTCTTCGCTTTGTTCAGAGCGTAGGTCACGTGACGATTCCAAGAGTCTTGAGTCGATGATAACGCCAAGGTATTTGTAGTTGTCTACCCAGTCCAGTTTCTTATTGAATAGAACAAGAGAATCTGGGGGACGCTTGAACTTTCTGTTGAAGTACATAGCCTTGCACTTTCCGACATTAAGGTTCAGCTTCCAGCAGTTAAACCAGTCTTCGAACATCTTTAAGGCGTGCTGCAGACGAATGATAACGTAATCCGGCTTGTGTGCCCATGTCATAATGGCAGTATCGTCAGCATAGAAATATAGATTACAATTCTTAGGCTTCGGGAAATCATGCACAAAATAATTAAATAGCACGGGCCCGAGGACAGAACCTTGAGGGACGCCGGCCTTTACAACACGGGGCGTGGATAGATTTTCACCAACTTTAGCTTGGTATGACCTGTCAGTGAGAAAGAATTTCACCATCAAAATCAAATCGGGAAGAAACCCGTCTCTAATCATCTTGTAGACAAGGCCTCCATGCCACACTTGGTCAAAAGCTTTACTGACATCGAGGAATACCCGCAGTACCTGGGAAGGTTCAAGGGGGGTGCTCAGGTCTTCTACGAGCCTCCATATCTGCATCTGACAAGAGTGAGCGGCACGAAAGCCAAACTGATCTTTCCGAAGTAGATCATTGGCGAGACAGTGGTCTTGGAATCTGACGAGGATCTCGTTTTCTCCAGAACTTTAGACATTGAGGGGATCAGACTAATAGGTCGGTAGCTCGAGGGAATTGCTGGATTTTGTCCCTGCTTGGAGATACTCAATACAATAGATTGTTTCCAAGATGCAGGGAAGTAAGAAAATTTCCAGCAGTCGCTAATGATATTGGTGAGATAGTCAATAAAGTTCTTTGAAAGATTCATAAGGGCGTTATTGCTCACATTGTCTCTTCCTGGCTCCTTCTTCTTTTTCAGTTTACTTATGATGGTGGCGATCTCTCCGGCCTCGATGTTGTTCTTCGTTAAATGCTGCAGGACTTCATCAAAGTTGACAAGACCATCTTCCACACGCGGAGACATGATTTGACTCTCGGGATTGTTGTTTATAGGAGTAACAAATTGCATTTCAAGTGAATCTGTAATGACTTGGGCCTTATCCTGATCAGTTTGCACATAGTCACCTTGTGGTGTACGGAGTGGAGGAAGCGTATTATGCTTCTTCTTCTGTAAAGCTCTGACCATACTCCAAATGGAATTGTCGCGAGCCGACAAGCTTTTGAGTTTGTCATTCCATCTAGCGTCGCGAAGCTCTTTTATCCCCTCTTGAACTTTTCGCACTAGCCTGTTGTACTTGGTTTTGAGCCAAGGTTCACGATAGCGTTGCCATAGTCCACGGGTTCTGTTTTTTCAGCAATTAGGCGCTGGATTCCAGGAGTGAGTTGGATTCGATGAGCAGGTTTATTCTCTGATGGATAGTTACTAGCTTCTATGGCACTGTTAATACATCTGGTGATGTCTTCAACACGTTGATCGATGTCCTCCGTACAGTACGCAACGTCGGGATGGCAGTGATATTAAGAATATCTTTATAGAGCTTCCAGTCTTGATGATGTACGAGTTCCTCTCGGAAATTTATGTCAACATTGTCAAATTTCAACGCCACAGGCTTGTGGTCAGAAGAAAGGTCATCAGTCGTGAAGATATTGTACGGTTTGAAGAAACCCTTCAAGAGCGAGAAGAAACCCTTCAATGTGCATGTAAACACCCCGATCCGGATCGAGTCCATATTTGCTGTTTGGCTGAAAAAGAAAATATATTTGCATGAAAATTTTAATAGAAATGGTTCTTGGTTGATTTACACCTCAACACAATAAATATCTATAAATGAATAAATTTTAGAATACATTACATGTGTTTTTCTTTTGGGTCTTTTTTTTTGTAGATTTTTTACCAAAATGTCATTTTTCCAAATTAAAATTTTTCAAATATTTTATCAAATTGGGATTTTATATTTTTTTTTTATCAAAATGTAATTTAATAATTTTTTATCAAATTATAATTATGAAATTAACTTTTATATTTACCGGTATGTCAAAAATTTCAATTTAACAATTTCTATATTATTAAATTATAATTTGATAATTTTTATAATTTAATAAAATTAAAATAAACAATTAAATTGAAGTTTTTTGATATAAATCTAAAAATTAATTTGATAAAAATCTATTAAAATTATGTTTTGATAAGAATCTATACAATTATATTTTGATAAAAATAACTTTATAAAAAACTTGAACATGCAAATACATTTTAAAATTTATTAAGGATTATTATTTTGAAGTGTAAATAAACAAAAACTTGATTTATGTTTGACTTAGTTAACCTTAAATAACCTCAATCTTATTATTTATATATATAGAAAATTGTAATTGAAAACAAAATTTAAAGGATAAATCAATAATTACAAAATGTATTGATTGTCAATTATATTTCTAAACGATAATAATGAGAAAATTTTTTAAGAATTGCATTGCATTTCAGCTGTATTTTAGAGGAAGCATAACTCAAGTGAGAATAGTTTTTAGAAGTAACAAAGAAAAGCAAAAGAACAAATCAGGGAAATAAAAGGGGGGTTCTTCAGAACCCCCCGAACCCCCCCTAGTTACGCCCCTGAGATGCATGTGAACGCGAGGCACTTTTGGATTAGCTCAAGTCGATCCGGATCGAAACGTGCATGTAAACGCGGTGAATATACCTTCATATCGGGATAAGGAAAAGAAGTTGATACTGGTGTATGCTCCAAAAATAAAAAATTGGAAAAAAAACAAAACCTTATCGTTTTGTTTATTTTTGAGGGCAACTGAAATTGAACTCATTCTATCGACGATATCTTTCTGAAATTTCACGATAGTTGGTTGGACGTTTTATACGCGTAGCTATATACATTTGCCTAATAAATTATGCAAAAGACGTTTTGGTAACACTTGCGCATGCGCAGTTAAACATTATTTAACTAAAATTTTCATCTTTCATCAAATCTATATCTATAAAATCCAAATACCACTCACTGACTCACTCATCACGAAATCTCCAGAACTATGAAGCCTTCAAACTTGAAATTTGACAAGTATATTTCTCTTGGCTTCTAGGTGCTCGCTAAGAAAGGATTTTATTTATTCTTTCTTCCTTTCCATTATAGATTTTTTTTAAAAACTCAGTTTACCTGGAGCTCAATGGGATTTTTGCATTCCTTAAAAATTTGTGACGTTTGCTTAGAAATTGTGACGTCGTTGTTTGGTTTTGCGCTTATTCCGTGAAACAGCATCAACGGAATCACGCCAGAACGGAACCCTAACGGAAAATCTTTATGATGTCACTTCCTTTCCATTCCGATTTTGATCAACAAGATGTCGATGGAAAGTTTGTTGAGCTGTGTTGAAGAAAAATTTCCATTCCGTTTCGCCACAGAAGGCAGCATCGCCATGACGTCATCGCGTCGACTTCGCTGCTGTCGGTCTGGCGCTTCGCCGCCATTATTGTGTCTATCGAATCGAGTCTGCATTCTCTCCATCTCCCTTGGCGAACTTCGAAGAATATGGCAAAAAATAAAAAGAATATTGAAAAGAAGCTGCTCAGCATTCACCTGGATGAGTTTTCAGAGGAAAAAAAACTTCATAAATACCAAAAATTTAATATTAAATTAGAGCTATGTTGCTGGCGTCTTATTTTGAAGGTACGGGTTCGAATCCCGCTCTCGGAAATGTTTTTTTTTTCTTCCTAAATTCATCTTTATATGTACGGAAGTTCAGTAATCCATTTTGTAATCATAATCTCAATTTTCCAATTTGCTACTATTATCTATATATATAAAATCCAAACTTTTACGATTATTCCGTGAAACAGCATCAACAGCATTATTTCGCGCAGGAATATAATGTATCTTATTTTCTAATAGGGCTTTTCGTGGCGACCAATCTCCGGATGATGGGGGGGGGAGGTTAATTACAGTATTTTGGTTATAAAGGCATGTAATGAATAACGTAAAATCTGCATTTGCGATATCGATACTTTGTCTCGATTATCTGATTTTCTTAAGTCAGGTGGAGAAGGGGGGGGGGGGGTTGAAGTAAAAATAATATATAATGATTGACATTTTCATAAGTAGTCATATAATCCATAAATAAAAAAAAAATTGGCCTGGTGTTTGGTCTTTTTTTACTTTTTTTTCTTTTTGACTCGCGTGATTTGTTTGTTTAGGTTATAAACTGTACATACCCAAAAGGCTCCTAACAGATGGGCGCACGTCTTCGAGGTGCCGGAATCAAAGTCCACATGTTAGGTCGGTTTGATCCGGTTGACCAAGTATTGAAGCATCTTGGAGGACCCGCGTGACGTCACATGGATCGTGATTGGTCGGATTTTGGCCACGTGGTTGTTGGTCATAAAATATCGATTTTGTTATTTGATTTAAAATTTATTTAAAGTATCCATGACTATTTTTCGATTTATTATGAAGTAGCTGAAATACTCGGCGTTGCTCGGACTCTTTGTTGATGAAATTTTGCAATTTCTGAATGTGAATATACAAAAAAAGTGAACATTATTCTTCACCTTTCATCTCAGGTAAAGGGCCGGTGATTATAGAGAAGTGAAACATAATAAAATAATAACATTTTTAAGAGCCAAAAGATTGATTTTTAGAAGACGCTCATACATAACAATAGCGAAGCATTGCCGGGTCTGCTAGTATTTAATATTTTCATATTCTGCTTTCAGGATGTTGTCTCTACTGTAGTTTGTCAAGAATCCTGAAAATGGCATTGCATTGGGTTGAAATATTATAGACAAAAAACTTACGAAAACATTTCGATTATTTTATTTCGATTAAAGAAACCTTTATAGATCCATGAATATATTCTTATATAAATGAAACCAGCAGATAAGTAAAAGAAGCCTAATAATCATATGCTCCAGCTAAAACGCATTCCAAATATTATTTTTTAAAGATTGATCTTAAACATTATTTTTTTTTGTTTAATTTGTTGCTGGTCCCTTATTTGCCTTCGGGACAAACCCTTCTCTGAAATATATGAGGCGTGAGATACTCTTTATACCCCTGAAGTTTCAGGATAATTCGTCAAGTATTTTTCTAGATATTCGACAAAACGTCTAAAAACGAAATTGTACGAATACTTTTGGGTAGATAGTATATGTGGATGATGTACTAATGATTTTATAATAAAAATGCTGATTCAGACCTTTTTATTACTTTAAGCAACATAAAGTGTTAACGTTTAAGTTAACACAATAGCAAAGACTATTGTTTACAATTATAGATTTTAGATTTAAAAATAACATTGCAAAATGATGTATGGCAGTTGGACGAATTCGCTTCTGCATTATTTTTCGGCCATTCCAAAGAGATATAAAGTGAACACAGTAAGTAATATGATTCAAAGAGCAAAAGTGCTCAAAGTTAATTTAGTTCAATATATTCATTCGTTAAAAAATAAAGTATTAAATAATCAATATCCTGGTATTCTCTTTTTATGCTCGAAGGTATAGACAAAAGATATAAAAAGATGATGTAGATTTAAAAAAAGAAAAATTGAATATGATTTATAAAATTCTCTTTTTATGCTGTATGAATTGTGATACAAATTATGTAAGTTAGTCTTTCAGGTTTTTGAAAACTATAATAATAGGTGAACATAATAGGGCGGTTAGACTGAACGACTGGCATTTCCTGGCTGGGAAAATGTGATGGTCCTTGATCGGAGGTAGAAAATTTACAGGAAACGCAATCATTTTATAAAAAATGCTGAAAACACTAGAGCGCACAGCTCGTAAACCATGTGATACCGAAATTGAAAGCTCCATTGCGTGGGAGATTTGCGTGGCACGTAATTTTTTTATATTCGATATATTATTGGATATAGGTGTTACATGTTTTCGTTTCGGTTCGAAATTTTATTATCACCCCGTGATGTTTTATGGAATTTATACAAATAAGTCTGGAATGGAATAGAAAAGTTAGAAAGCACTCTAACTAATGCATCTTCATTTCATTATTATAAATTTTATTTACCTTAATAACACTAAACCTTCTAGGAGCCTGAAATTACTAATAGAGAAATATCTAAAGCTCATGATGATCTCGTTATAACGAATTTTCAGGTGAACTTTCTGAAATTGTCGACATATGGCGATCAACTCCAGCCGGGCATGTAAACAAAACGAAAGAGAGAGAAGAACTCCCAATTGAAAACAACACGAAGGTGGTACCTTCAGACACGAATTACATAATTTATTAACGCATATTTCATCATATAAACTTCAAACCAAATATAAAAAAAACTACAAATGATCAAGATTATTTTTTTTTTCAGAGCAAGCTTATCAGCCACTCCATACATGTAGATAAGGGTTTGGTCGAGACGTGATTCCAGTTGCTATGAGAAGCATTGATGTTCCCTGAAGACTCATCGGCATACCTCCTCCTACTCGTCTCATTTCTACGCATAAGCAAGGTGAAGAATTGATGTGTACGAAAAGTATTACGCCACGAATGTAATGAGACTGTTTGATTGCATTGTGATTGAGAACTCCTGTAAAGAATAAGGTAAACCCACTGTGAGCCATTTCGGATAAGACACAGAAAAACCTGTTGAAATAATGCGTCGTTAGTATACTCAGCGTCGATATCTGTGCGGATGACTCGAGCAAGCCAACTTCTCAGTGAGTAGGACCTAATTGTTTCCGCAGATTGTGTACTCGCTTCTCTTTTGCTCAGCAGACGTTTTGCTCTCAAACTATAACGTGGCTTGTAGGTGTGTCCAAACATTTAGAAAAAATAATTAAAAACTCACTTCTACCTAAGCTCCCCGTATCTGCGAATATGATAGATTGCTTGCTAATTGAGAAGGCCTGCGAGATCGAGAAGACAATTGATATTCATTTCTGGGATACAGAGAATGCTGCTGTAACACTGAGTCGTTGGTGAACTGAAGCTCCAGGTTGCCAGTTAGAAGAACCTTATTACTAATTGTTATTAGATTACATACATAGTTATATGGTGCTCTTAATATGGAGGACGATAAATTTTATTGGCGCCTGCAATCACCAATGAAGCTGGAAGAACGCTGCATAGAACGCATCGCTCAAATCCTGCTGGACATGAACAACAACTTAACGAAAGGGCGCAATATAAGGCGGTGTAGATACTTGGCTATAGTAAACATCAACAACGTGGACGAAGATTCATCGAATCTCTGTTTATCAGATGTCATAAACAGCTTCGTCAGCCTCCCCGGATACATCATCCCTGAAATTCTAAGCAAGATGTACGAAATGGTCTATCATGAATCCAGCGGAAAACAAAAGTTGAAGATTGACAAGAATGTGCTCAATGTCCTGTTGTGCAAGCCCATACAGAGATTAGATCTGATATTAAATAATATAGAAACGAAAGATTTCGAGGAAGTGTTCAAAATAATTCAGCAGGATTTGGAATCGCAGCTCACAGTACTGAAACTCGTACGCATGGGATATGTACCCAAAATTTCACTGGACTCCACTTTCCCCACTTTGCAGATGCACCTGAGGGATATGCCTTCTTTAACACACTTGGAAATACATCTCAATTGCGATGATAGTTTATTCGAGACCGTCGGTGGCACTTGTCTCAATCTAAAGCTTCTAGATGTGAGGTCCCGGTTTCTTGTTACGAGTGGTGGGTTGAAGAGCCTGTGCTTGAATCCAAAGGACTCAACCAAAAGGTGCCAGAAGCTTGAATCTTTGATGTTACGTGTTTACATGGACGAAGACCCCACCGACGCTCTCATCGCCCTCTTGCTTGGCCTATCTCAACTGGCTCTTCTGCATTTCTCAGACTGGGGCATGGGGAATGCGTTCCGACTGGCATACGATAACGACCAGCAGCTCAAGATACAAAAACTCAGTCCTGTCTCGAGTGAATTCTGTCAACAATTGCATCCTCTCCACCTATTTAAATTGTGTCCACATTTGAAGACGTTATACCTGTTATACTTAACCACTGATCTACTTGGAAGCTTTCCTGTCATACCAACGTTGAGGGAAGTGACGATTCATTGCATATACGACAAATCCCAATTCGACCACGGAGTCATTCCCTTCCTACAAAACAACGGGAAATTTTTACAAGCCCTGAACTTAATTGCGTGTTTTAACTTCAACTACACGAAAGTTGATCAACTGTGTCAGAACCTCAATGAACTGGACATACATAATATTGGAACTATAGATGGATCCCTTTCGCAAGTGGCTCACTTCACAAATTTAGAGTCTTTGCGTTATGAGCAAGGTTATTCCGACCACAATGAATCCTTCTCTTACGTACTCACCCATTTTATATCAAAATGCCATAATTTGCGCCGTTTGTCGATTTCCTGGGAGTACTTGACGATGGATCACTTGATGGACATTATATCCCAGAATCCATTCCGTCATCTTGTTTGTATCGACATCCTTTCAGGTTGTATGTCCATAGAAGGAAAAACGTTAAATGAGGCGACCCCCCTGTCTGCATTTCTGCACACGCTACCTGAAATGTATGACTCACATCTCAGCGCTCTACAGGAATGTTAACGCTCAAATTCTATTGTTTTTCGCTATTCTGCTGTTAACGTAAAGCGCTCTTGTTGCTATTCACAATAAAGAATGGTCCAAAACTCACAGTGGAGCCTTTAATTATCAAATCCGAGAGACGAATAAAATATCCGGTACGTATGTGAAATTGATGCGGGTATGAGTGATAAGCAACGACGTCTTCCAAACGGAGGCAGATAGCTGAAATCCAACAAATGCACTGAATTTCTTAGTAAATTCTCATGTTGTTTGATATGTCACATGACCCCTTTTCCATTTGAAAAAAAAAATTAATCCCCATCCAGACTTCGTTATGTAGTTCAAAATATAAGTCCCGATATCCATTTCACTAAAAATATAAACATCTGAGTACATTTACTTAAAATTTGCTTCTACGTGTTGAGTACACGAAAAGCTTTGAATCCGCCATCTTAAAAATGGCGTTATTGCATGAAGCCTGATTTTTCTTTGTCAAATGGAAAGTGTATCATGTGACATATCAAACAACAGGAGAATTTTCTCAGAAATTCATTTCAGTAATCGGATTTCGCCTATCTGTCACGGTTTGCAAGTTACGTCAGTCAAAAACTTCCAACTTCACATCATACAATTGCATGCCTCCTCTCAAAATTTAAAGGAACGAGAGCTGCGAGTGATATTTCACGATAACTTCCAAACGGTGACAGTTAAATGAAATCCGAAGAATTGAATGACATTCTGAGAAAACGCTCGTGTGGTTTGATATGTCACATGACCTACTTACGATCTTAAGAAATTAACCCCATTCCAATAGGGCAAACTTCAAGATGGCGGATTTTAAGTTTAACATTGACGACAAATAATCTTTTCACATTTGGGTACTCATATGTTTAGTTTTGGATACGGATATGGGGACTTACATTTTTGCCAGATAAGGAATTTTGTAGTTCGCCATATAGGATGAGGCCTAAGTTTTTTCAAATGGAAACTGGGTCATGGAACATATTAAACACGAGAATTTTCTCAGAAATCCATTCCATTTGTCCGATTTCATGTATCTGTCACGGGTTGAAAGATACGTCACTTTTTTTTGGAATATATGTCATACAACCACTGATTATACAGACATTCTCCTGAACCGTTTCGTTTTTACTTTCTTTGTTTGAAGAATCGTCACTGTTGATAGTAAACAAGCTCTCACAGTTGTATGTGGTGGTAAATAGAAACTTATAAATTAAATGGAACAATGTTTACCACCGGGAAAATGGTTCACAATTTGGCACATGCATAACGAGCATTTTCCCACCATTTACAATTAAGACTGTGTTATCATCAGGACTTGAAGTCACCGAGTGTCATCATCTGTCCAGAAATTCTTCTAGAAAGTGCCTCCAATGTTTGAATCTAAAAGCAGTCATTGTGAGCTTTAACTTCCGAGTGGTCAAATTTACTTTCATCGAACTAAAAGTCCATTCCATCTGTATAATTTTATTACATGGAAAATATCAGATCATTTCTTTACTTTAAATTTAATGAAATGTTACTTTCCTGTTATTAATGATAAAAAATATTTACGCGGTGGCTACGTACAGTGCAACCTTGTACGCCTTCCGTTCAATGCAACGGAAGTGGCAAGCTGTGCCGCCATCTGCCGGCAGAATCAAAACAGTGTTGTATGGATTCCGACGTTAGAGGGCGTGTTTTGGCTAGCTGTTGTTATAGCAACCACACAATTGGCATGTTGCGGTCGTGTGGATTTCGGATTTTCTTTTTTTCTGCTTTCTGGATGATTAGCCATTGTCGAAAGGAACCATGCCTTAAAGGTAAGCCAGCATTTTTTGAGAGTTCTAGTGTTGGGTTAGGTTGACTGGGGTTAACTTAGGTTTAGCCATAAAATGAGGTCCCGTAACTTTCTGGCAGCCATTTCTGTGACCACTAAAATATACGGATCATTAGCCTCCTGTAACCGGACGAGGGAAAACCAACTGCCCCCTGTAAACAAATAGGTTGGGTACGTATGTAAATCGACGTCGCCGTGAGCGAAGCGATGGCGTCCGCGTACTAGTATTGTAGAAGGGGAAACCAACTGCCCCTGTAACCGGTTATGTTGGGGGTATGTTTGTAATTCGGGGTCGCCGTGAGCGGAGCGTTGGCGTCCACGTACTAGTATTGTAGAAGTGGCGGCTAGTATTTTCCACTGAGCGATGGGAATCTGCCATATTGCTTGCTTCGAAATTAGAGAAAGTTTGGAGTCTGAAGCTGTTGGTAGATGGCGGTATAGCTAGCCACTTCCGTTGCATTGAACGGAAGGCGTACAAGGTTGCACTGTACGTTGCCACTGCCAAATACGCATATCATTCGGCTCTTTCTATCGCACATTGTTAAAAAATAAAATAAAAAAAATTAAAATAAAATAAAAAGCATGACATGCAATTTCCGATTTTTCTTATATTTTTCTCATTTTTCTTTTGTTCTATTAAATTAAATAAATTTAGATCAACAGTTAAAGTTTCTTTAATAGTTTTTTGTATTATTATTATTATTATTATTATTATTATTATTATTATTATTATTATTATGTTATATATTGCAATACTAATAGAGGTACCCGGGATAATTACACTTGTAGGTAAAAAGAACAATCTCAAAAAATTAAATTATAACTTCCAATTTGTTAAATAATAACTCAACCAATACAACACAGAGCATCCATTCTACGAAAAATAGGAAAAACAGGAAGTCTAGGTGATATACCGGGACTTTATCTAAACTTTTGACTTTCCTCACCACTGCGGAGCATCACCAGATACTTTAGACTCAAGTTTTTCTTACCCTTGACGTAGAAGCTCTTATACCCTCTTGCTCTATTCGAAACTCCCGTTGTTCAGATGTTTCAAATGCCCGTATAGCTTTTTCTGTTTTAGTTGCAGAGTTTCTCTGACCAATACTCGTTCTTTATTTTTCCTTTCCAGATACATAACAATTGCGATGATAGTTTATTGGAGACCATCGGTGACGGTTGCCCCAATCTAAAACATCTGGAAGTGAAGTCCCGACTTGTTACGAGTGATGGCCTGAAGAGCCTGTGTTTGAATCCAAAGGACAAAACAAAAAGGTGCCAAAAGCTTGAATCTTTGATCTTAAACGTTAACACGAGGGAAGACCTCACAAACGCTTTCGTCGCCCTCTTGCTCGGCCTGCCTCAATTATCTCATCTGGAGATCCCAAACAGCGACCTGGGGTATGTGTTCCGACCGGCATACGATAACTACCAGCAGCAACACAGCCAACTCAAGATACAAATAATCAGTCCAGTCATGAGTACTTTCTATCAAGAATTACACCCTCTCCACTTATCTAAATTGTGTCCACATTTGAAAACGTTAACCCTGCGACAATTAACCAACGATGAATTCGGAAGCTTTCCTGACATACCAACATTGAGGGGAGTGACGTTCCTGCTCATAGACAACAAACCGCAGTTCGACTATGGAGTCATTCCCTTCCTACAAAAAAACGGGAAATTTTTAGAAGTCCTGAAATTTTTTGTCAATTCCTACTTCAACTACACAAAGGTTGACCAACTGTGTAAGAACCTGAAGGTACTAAAGTGTATTGATTTATACCGTTTTGATGGATCCCTTTCGCCAGAGCCTCATTTTATGAATTTGGAGTCTTTGCATTATCAACTAGGTTATCACATCAATTATGAAACCGCATTACGACTCATCCAGTTCTCAAATTGCCATAATTTGCGCCATTTGTCCATCTTTTGTCACGGATGGACGATGGATTACTTGCTGGGCATCATTTCCCAGAATCTTGTTAGTATGGTCATACGAGGGGAGTTCAATAAGTAATGCAACACATTTTTTTTCTCGACCAATTTTGGTTGAAAAAACTGGACATTTCTTGTGGAACATTTTCAAACATTTCCGCTTCGTCTCGTAAAGTTTCATTGACGTCCGATATGTGACAGCGCTATAGTGAGCTGTTAAAGTGGCGTCTACAATGGAGGTGCGTTCCAAACAACGGGCAGTGATTGAGTTTCTTTTGGCGGAAAACCAGGGCATCTCAGATATTCATTGGCGCTTGCAGAATGTCCGGTGATCTGGCAGTGGACAAAAGCACGGTGAGTCGTAGGGCAAAGCGTGTGTCATCATCGCCGCAAGGTCAAGCAAAACTGTCTGATCTCCCGCGAGCTGGCCGGCCGCTTTGACTCCTGCAATGTCGGAACATGCGAACACTCTCATTCGAGCAGATCGACGGATTTTCATGAAGAACGCAATCCGTGGGACGCACTACGCGGATGATGAAGCAGTTATTGATGCAGTACGACGTTGGCTCCGACATCAACCAGTGGAATACAGGCATACAGGCCCTCATTTGAAGGTGGCGTAAAGCCGTAGCATTGAATGGAGATTACGTTGAAAAATAGTGTTGTGTAGCTAAAAGATTGGGGGAAAACTTGGTGTATTTGAATGCTGAATAAAACAACCCCCTTTTTCAGAAAAAAATGTGTTGCATTACTTATTGAACTCCCCTCGTATTTGTCCATACGTGCAAAGACGTCAGATGCGGCGACCCCCCCTGTCTACATTCCTAAACACAATGCATGAAATGTATGACTCTCATCGCAGTGCTCTACAGAAACGTTAACATTCAAGTTGACTTGTTTTTACATATACCGAAATAATTTTCGCTATTCTGCTGTTATCTTAAGCTCTGCTGTTGCCATTTACAATCCAGTATGGTCCAAAAAGTTCCAGTGGAAACTTTTATGACCAAAACCGAAAGAAAAATAAAACATCCGTGCATGTACTTGAAATGGATAAGAGAACCTGTATTTTCGGCTACAAGACCTGGTTTCAATCTTAAAAAAACATTAACCCCATTTGCAATATAGCAGATTTTAAGTTTATCATGTACTGAAATTGGCGACAAATAATTATTTCATATTATTTACGTATTTAATAGCACACTAAATGTATATTGTACATGAAATTAAACAGTAATGTAAATTTATATCCAGCCTGATTATCAGGATATACTTTTTCATAGTGAACACATCTCTTTTGTTTTCTTATATAAACATACATGGAGACTTACGTTTTCGCCAGATTGTAACTGGAGTCTGCCTTATTGAATGGAGCCTAATTTTTTTCAAATGGAAACTGGGTCATGTAACATGTCAACAACATGAGAATTTTCTCCGTAATTCCTTCCATTTGTCCGATTCCACCTATCTGTCACTCAACTGAGTAATTTACTCATTCAAATGGATTTGTATGGCATACTTGTCGATCAACTAGTCGGCAAGAACGTTTACAATTTTTTTTCGCATGTCAGGTGATTGATTTGGAAATTAGTACTCCATCAAATAGCAATTATACAGGGTGAATTATTTCGCGGGGGAAATTCAGTAGTTAAAAAATTACCCCCCCCCCCTTGTGAGGGGAAGCTGGGGGAGGGGGTAACTTTGAAATCTTAAATAGGAACCCCTATTTTTAATGGTATATTCAGATTGTACACGATATTCGAGAAATGTTTTATTCTTGGTGTTTTTTCAATTGATCCAACCACCGTTTATGAGATAGAAGATAGATATATGTAGAACTTTTAAAGTTTTAAGCCCAATTTTATCGATGAAGACAAAGAGATAGAGAGTGGGTCTTACAGACATTCCTATTCTCCTTTTCCCAGCCAGCTATTTTCTTGAGAAAATGATTCTTCTTACACAGGGATAGAAAATATTTTTTAAAAAATTCAATAACTGATATTTTGCTTGAAAATTTTATATTTGTCATCTTGAATACAACTGCTTTTGATTAATAATTTTTTTGATCGATTAAAAGTAATGTTTTTTTTTTAAACAATACATTAAAATGTATAATAATATTTTCTATTTGAAATACTTGGTTTTTATCCTTTTTTAAAAAATTACAAATGTAATAATTCCGAATTTGAAAATAGCCAAAATTTAGGGAGAAATCTTTTCTAAATAAAGCAAACAAAATTTTTTTTAATATCTCTATTAGTTTTTTTTTTAACGATATAACTGAATGCGCATTTTTTTTTTAAGAAGATAAACGTAATTTGTTGTTAAATAGGTCACACCTGCATGACAATAGCTAGAAAATCACATACATAATAGGATTTTAATCTCTTTCTCAGCCAGCTTTTTGATAAAGCAATGACGTGGCCTTATCTAACTTCCTTGTATTCTGTTATGGAACAGTCTCTAATGGCATCATCAAGAAATGATCTCCATAGCAATGGTTTTAATTTTTGTGAAATAACTTATGAATAAAATATAATTTACGAAAAAAAAATTAAAATATAAATAGAAGGAATCATTTTAATATAATTCAATCATTCAATGATTCAACTGTGCCCTGGAATTTTTTAATAAATTCGTAATTTTAGATGTTGCTAAGTTTCTAAAATTTCGAATATTATTGATTATTAATAAATTCGGGGTATATAATTTATTTTCAATTAATTATGAAGCTTTCAAGAATTCAACAAAAGCAGTTTGAAGTTTTTATCGATAATAGAAAATTTCTTATAAGAATTTTTTATAATCATGATTTCACCCCCCCCCCTCCTTTGACAACACCTGTGAAAAATCATTTTTTTATTATATTTTATCATTTAATTTTAAAATTTGAAGGGATATACTAGTAATAAAGTGCATCTGAAGAAAAATATAAAAAAGGAGCAATTTATCTGTATAGAATTTCAGTTATATGCATTTAAATTTTGTAATGGGTTATACGGAACTGAACTGATCAGGCCAGGTTCGCAGGGAAAAGGTTCTATCATAGCCTAATAATAACTATAGTTATTATTAGGCTATGGTTCTATCTCTGTCTTCATCGATAAAATTGAGTTCAAAACTTTAAAAGTTCCACACTTTCAGGGCCTATATCTCCTAAACGGTTGGATCAAATTGAAAAAACACAAAGAATAAAACATTTCTGGAATATTGTGTGCAATCTGAATATACCATTAAAAATAGGGGTTCCTATTTAAGATTTCAAACTTACCCCCTCACAAGGGAGGGGGGGGAGGTAATTTTTTTAACTAATGAATTTCCCCCACGAAATAGTTCTCTTGATTTTGGACATTTTTTCGACAATACTTAGTTTCCGAGATATTCAGTTGTCTCAAGATAAATGCCTCACCCTGTATGTCAGCGTGGAATCCATGTACTCAGTATGTAGAAAAAGACTTACTAATATCTTTTGTTCAGCATGGCCTGTACATTTCCTTGTTGTTCTTCGCATATTTTAATCTAAGCACGTCTTTACACATTTATCAGTTATATATTTTATGTATCTATTTTTGAAAATAATATTTTTTTTCACTTAAATATCAGAGACTGTAATAAATGTCATACCAATTCCATAAAAACTCTGGTTATGTATTGCGTTTATTTATGATTTCTATAATTAAAAAAAAAAATTTAAAAATAAAAAAAGTAAAATGAGACATTCTTTTTCCAATCTACCATTAATAGATGCGGTTTTTTATTATCATTTTTTTTTAAATTTCTAAATCCATTATTCCACCCAAAAAAAAACAGTGTTCATAACCTATTCTTGAATCCTCACAAAAATTTCTAGAGCAAAGTATTCATTCGTTGATTTTAGAAAAAATATATTCTTACACCCTTCACCCAGAGAAATAATTCTAATCCGTTTCATTGCTGTCAATGGTATGCGTTCGTCTATGCTACTAAGCCAGGAATGGAATCGGGCAACATTAAAGATAAATTTACTTCACCTTAATGACATGTCTCTATTAAAAGGAGGATAGAATTCAGTAGACATATTCCTCTCAAGTTATAACATCACGCGGATTCATGTCCAAGAATTGGCTTCCATACTGAACATCAGCATTGGGCCGTGTGGAGACCATCCTCTACGATAAGCTCAAATGCCAGTTGGGTCGCTAAGCAGCTCTCCAATGATCACAAAACCACCCAGGTGGAAATCTGTTCCATGCTGCTGCAGCGATATATACGTCATTGGTTTGTATGAGGAAATGTTGCATTATTGATGCTGAAATTTAAGCTATGATCTCTTTAATCATTATACAGTAATTTTTCTTCTATAAACCAAATTAGTTAATAAAATAATATTAATATGTCAAATTAAAGTTACAATAGTATATAACTAAATTTTAGCACGGTCTTTCAATCCCCTGGTCTGTGCGCACGCGCAAATTCTGTTATTGTAGTCAACAATTGGACTGCTGTGTTTATTGACCTTGTATAGAAGAAGCGCTTTCAGTCCCCTCTATTGCATGAATTTGGCTACATCTCAAACTTAATGTAATTTAACGCTCGTCCTAATACAGTGCTCTAGCTCGTACAATGTAAGTGCGCCATCTGGCATCGCCATCTAATGACATACTTTAAAAATCACGGCCTACGAGATGGTAAAAATGACTGAAAAGTACAATAGTGTTAAAAATATAAAATGCAAGCCTTTAAAACAGAAAAATTTTGAAACTTTTATTTTTATTTTTCTAAAAATTATTATATACATAGTTATTTATTATATCAAGAACAGATGAAAGGGGGGGGGCGCAATATATCAAGTTACAATGCTCCTCCCTTCCATCCATCCCATGATAACAATTTTTATTCGATTTTGTATACTTTTATAACTATAAATTGTAATAAAAATTACGTTTTCAAGTTAATTTATGAATTACAAAGTTCATTTCTTAAAACAAAGTAATAAAATTGATTAAATATTATAGATTTTATTATTTTCGCACACTTTCGTAATAGAAACAATATTAAGATTATGTCATGAAATCGAGACATCTGCCGGCGGAATCCTACAACTCGAGTTTCCCTACTTTTATACCGAATGCACAGGCCTTTTACTATCTCGTAGGCCCTGTTAAAAACAGAAGCCTATAGAACCTTTCCCTCGAAACTGAAATGAAGTAACTGCGCAGAAGCAGGACAGCAAAAAAACTTCCGTTTCCTGCCTTGAAATGTACAAACATTAGTACACATCCGGAGGAAAACGGAAGTTTTTTGTTGTCCTGCTTCTGCGCAGTAATTCCGTTTCGGTTTCGAGGGAAAGGTCTATTCAACTTTTCGATAAGATAGTATCGCCATCTAGTGAGATCCTTTGAAAACAATTCAACTTTTAGAAAAATAAGAATAACTTAAAAAATTGATATATACATGGTATAACAAGTATCCTACTGAAAGCACAGTGACCCTAACTACGCACATGGAAAATTTCGTGGAGATTCCTTGAGTATTTTCTGAGTTGTATGGATATATGGATATAGGGATTGAACAAGTTCGTTCAATTCAGTCACTTATAATTTTCTCATAGACAGCTCACCATTTTTGACCATACCCTGAACCTCATCATTCATCACCTCTGTCATCATGTTTTGGTTTACCTGAGTTTAATTCTAAATGATGAAAAATAGGAAAGAAAATTCCGCAGCCCGGAATCGAACCAGGAACCTTTGGCTCGGACCGCCAACGCGCTAACCAATTGCGCCACTGCGGCCATGAAAGCGAACCGCTATTTGCATGACCTTAGGGCTTGGTTAGAGCAGCTACCTAGTTCGCCGGCTGGGACTATCTTTCCTAAGGCGTAAATTCTTAAAGAATAAATCATTAGATGATCACTGAGAATCATGCAAATAGCGGTTCGCTTTCATGGCCGCAGTGGCGCAATTGGTTAGCGCGTTGTAGAGTCCCTGTAAGTAAAAAGGTATCTAGCGCGTTTTACTTACAGGGACTCTAGCGCGTTGGCGGTCCGAGCCAAAGGTTCCTGGTTCGATTCCGGGCTGCGGAATTTTCTTTCCTATTTTTCATCATTAATTCGAACATCTGAGGTAGGCGTACCATTAAAACCCTCAGTGATCATCTAATGATTTATTAATTCTAAATTTATGTATTTCTTCTCCTGTAACAGTAACTTTATATTACTATTGAACATCTGTATAATTTTAAATATCAAAATAAACAATTTTTATATCACTTGTATAGGAATATGCAAAAAAAAGATGATAAAAATATTATCTGCAATTTAAAGATATCAGATTCGAATTTTTTGTCACCTAACCGATAATGAATGAAAAGAATTATAGTTTAGATAAGGAAATGTCTTTGATGATTTTTATGAGTTTTAGATAATTATAGTTTAGATTAGGAATTGTCTTTGATGATTTTTATCTTGGAAAAAAAAAATAAAACGCTTCTTTACATTTACGTAGTGCAAAAAAACAAGTGTTAAAAATCGAAAACAAATTTCCATTACACAAAAAAAAATACACAAAAGTGCAAAGTTGAACTAAACAAGATAAAAATGAAATACTAAAAATTAGACAAATCAAACTGACAGAGAAATTCATTTTAGAAAAAATTTATTCTTGTAAATTCGTCATTGAATGATTTTTTTTTCTCTTTATTCTTGTTCTTAAAAGTTTCAATAAAAAAAAATCAAGCTAGCCAGATTACGCTATGGTTAAGTATGGCATAAACTGATTAATACTAGTAATATTAAATGGCAGTGTTTTACACAAGAGATGCAAGGGATTACAGGCCCGTAGCCAGGGAGGGGGGGTCGACGACCACCCCATTATGGAAAAAGGTCCGCCTCCCAAATATACAAAAAGGTCCGACTCAGTGGAATTTTTGAAAAAAGGTCCGGAATTTTTGAAAATCGACCCCTCCCCTCCTCCCAAGATAACGTCCTGGCAACGGCCCTGGATTACAATATTCTTAGTAGAATATTCTTGGTTTCGTTGGTTTATTAGAAATTTTGGCGTCGACTACTAAGGTCATTTTGCGCCTATGACTTTTGTTTTCAAAGGATGTCACTAGATAACGATGCCAGACGAAGAAAATTTCATTTTATTCAATTTTTTAAGCTTTTAAGTAAGTATTTATTTTCAGGAAGTTTACTTCTCTCACGGTCAGTTATACTACGGTCTTTCAATCTAACGGTCAGTTATATCATAGTCAGTTATATCATAGTCAGTTATACCACGGTCAGTTATACCACGGTTAGATTGAAAGACCGTGGTTATACGTTGCTTGCTCCCGCGTGTCCAGCTGTCGAAATCTACATGTTTTTGCGCCACAGGGGAAGACATACAACGTTGTTTACCGAAATGGACTTGAATGTACAATTACTTTACAATCCATGCCCAACTTGCCTGTGTAGCTGATTCATTTATCGTACCGTTTTTTTTCTTCATTATTTACTTTTGTACATATAATTTAATTTTCTTTTGTTCCCAGTTCATTGTTCATAAATCATTATTTTTGGTTTAAAATGATTATGAAAGGTTTGGAGAAGGCTTTCTAGACTGTTTCTCTTGCATTTCGTTCATACTTTGTTAATCATAGTTCAATTTTTAACAACAAACAATCGTTAAAAAATTTACGCAACGCATCTTTTCCACCTGGGCGAAGCCGGGTAATATTGCTAGTGGATATATAAATTAAGTTGAATAGTACTCCTTTAATTAAAATGTGATAAAATTAAAATAAATAATAACAAAAAAAAACAATAAAAAAGTCACCAGAGTAAAAGTTTAAGTATGAAATATAAAGAAATACAGAACTTGTGAAGAAGCTAAGATGAAACACAGAAGAAACACAGAAGAGACGAAGAATCGAAGATCAGATGAAACACAGAAGAAACATAGAAGAGACGAAGATCCAGCGAAGAAACGTTACAGAAACACAGGGAGGTACACAGGTTACAGATGAAGAGGGTCTATGATGGAA